>JAHXJK010000056.1:0-213190 GCA_019395245.1 Botrytis pseudocinerea | reverse complement strand
TTGTTGACACTTCCCATTATTCAGTTAACCCTCGTTGACAGGTTTTCAGAACTCCAAGCGGGAGCCTGAGTTGAGCTATGTGAATTCGAAGAGAGAGGCAGAATTGAGCTACGTCAACTCCAAACGTGAAGCCGAGCCTGAGCTTAGCTACGTCAACTCCAAACGCGAGCCTGAGTTGAGCTATGTGAATTCAAAGAGAGAAGCAGAGCTTAGCTATGTCAACTCCAAACGTTCTCCTGAACTAAGCTACGTGGTATATCCAACCCCAATCCTAACTCTATCTCAGTCCTATTCACTAACCTCCACTTTCTAGAACTCCAAGCGGGAGCCCGAACTCAGCTATGTCAACTCTAAGCGTGAAGCCGAACCCGAACTCAGCTACGTCAACAGCCGACACACACATAAGGAATAGGTTCTCACATCTCACATCTCACATCCCATATCCCACAAGCCTATTCCGTGTTCCTTAGCAAGAATTCTACAAAAACATCCATGACACTTTCCTCTCCCGGAAAAAAACAGAAACACAAAGCAAAATTCAAACTGGACACAAACACACCACCTCTCTCTCTATTTTGATGAATTTGGTTCCCTTTTTTCAATTTCCTTATCCTCGTCGTCACACCAGATCAAGGCTTTCTCATTCCCAACTTCCAGCTTCCAGCTTCCAACTTCCAATTTTTCATACACAGTACAATCTAGTCTGCAGAATAAATCAACCAAAGCACATTACCGATTCTCATCTTCCATATATATGCTTTCCACCATATGAAATGAAATGAAATGATTATGACAATATACATGTCCTTCTTTCCTTGTTTCCTTCCTTATACAAAAAGCTAAACCCCCTCAATTTTTCACTCCTCTGTGATTCTCATCATTTCCTCTCCAATACTTTCCTTTCAAAATCACTATATCACCCACCCACGTTCATTTATCAATACCAAGACGAAATCGCCAATCCCCAATCCTCAATCCCCAATCCCAAGTACCCAACTACACCCGTCCACTCATCTATTTCTTCATTCTTCATGAAAGAATATGCAAACATATAAACGAAAATTTCTCTCCTCAGTCCTCTGCCCATACACATACACACACACACACACACACACATATATATATATATATCCCTTCAAATCTCAACATCCCAACAACAACAAAGTATCACTCCCAATCCCCGCGAAATCCAACCTCTATCCTGAGCTCCCGTTCCTTTCCAAAATCATCATATCTAATCATCTACATCTATATCATACACAACCAAATATATATACAACCAAATATATATACAACCAAATACATATACAACATACATATATACATACTACTCCTCACACCCACAATCAAATAACAAAACACACTCACACCGTAGCACTCACCGAAGAATAACTTCCCCTTCCCTATTCCATCTCAACTCAACTCCTCGATAACACTGGAACCGCACACACACTCTCTCTCTCTCCAACCCATACCCATACCCATACCCAACTCAAAGCTTTATATCACTCACTTCCTCCCTCCATCCATCCATCTTAACGACCTATTCAGATTCCCCACCTCCCTCTCCACTTCTCCATCTCCCTCTCCCTCTTCCCCCTTTCTCCAGCTCTTCATCTCAACCCTTCTTCATCTCTCCGTCTCGTTTTACCTCACCGCAGCCCCATCCCATCCTATCCTATACACCCGAGTAGAGCACAACAAAAGGGGGTCATAAACGAATTATATAATCAACTAGTCATAATAACAAACAGGACGAACGATAAATTAAGCTTAACCAACATTTCGGTAAAACAATAAAGTTTGTGATCTAACTGCGCTATAAATCACTCAAATCACATGTCACACTGTTCAATGAAATCATTCCAGTATTCATAAAGCCACTTATTGCAGTCCAAATGGATCTTCATTCTCATTTCTCATGCTTCCCTTCTCATCTCTTTTGAAAACAAAAGATGATGACTAATTACAATTGATTAAGTATCCTTGGTGAGTTTCATGTGCTTTCTTCGTCAAAGGTTGAAGAAATTACACAAGCCAACTTTTCCATCCCTATCTTCATTACTACTTTCATGAATAACGCCTATCCTTCCCCTAATATTTAATGGACAGAAATGTTTGAACGCCCAGTCTAATGCATTAAAATGATCATAACCTTACTGCCGCAACTTTGCCCCTAGTATGCGGAGATTGGCGTTCCGATAATAAAAAAAATGGTGAGAAGGTAGTGTGAAGATTGATGAAAAATTTCGAAATTTCGAATAGAGATATCAAGATAATTAAGATCTTTTTGTGAAGGTCAATGGACAATCATCCTGTAAATTGTGTTAGCAAGAATCAAGAGCTATTCAATGTGGATGTGTACTAACCATAGGGAAAATTGTAGCAAAGACCTTAATCTCCTCTGATTTTGGAGTAGGATGATGGACCCAATCAAGTTCCATTGATGCCTTTCCAATCATAAGAGCAAGGTTCATTTGGGCATATTCTTGTCCCAGACAATAATGAGCACCAGTTCCAAAGACCAAATAGTTCTTGGCACCCTTTACTTCTGCGTCACCAGAGAAATAACGTTCAGGATCAAATTCATCAGGTCGGTCATATACATCAGGATCGCGTAAAGCTGGGTATGTTGTTGGTACAATCATGGCTCCTATTTCAGTGGTTAGAATTGGATTTTAGTTTTTGTGTCAGCTTGACATACCTTTGGGAACAGTATAATCTGGAGTGATTGGGAATGCTTTCTTCGCAACATATGGGACCATGAGAACAGGAGGGCGCCATCTCAACAATTCTCTAACCACGGCACGAGTATATTTCATGCTTTCCATCATATCCATGTTTGGTCTAACTCGTTTATCACCACCACGAACGCGTAAGTTCTCCTCACGAACCTTATCTAAAACCTCAGGACGTTGAGCCATAACTTGGAATAACCAGGTGGCGGCACTGCTAGTAGCATCTTGGGAAGCGAACAAAAAGGTGAAGACGGTTTGAGCGATTTCGAAGTCGGTGAACTCACGGAGTAATGGTGTTGGCTTTGTCATTCCTTCAGTTGAACCCTTTGCTTCTGCCTCGGTCCAAGCAACAGACTCGAGTTGAGACTTGATCCATCCATCCATGATACAAGAAACTTCACCACCGGCAGCCATGCGAACCTTACTCTTTGCGGCACATTTGGAGAATTCCTCGAGAACCATATCAGCAGCAATCTTTCCATACCAAGACTTGGTGAATGGGAGAATGATTGGGAAGTTGACCAATTCCAAGGCAGCAGTGATGTTGTAGTAATCGTCCGCAATCTTCTTGATAGCTTCGTCTGAGATATAGAAACCCACGAATGTACGGCAGGAAACGGCGCATAACAGTTCTCGGAATTCGGACATGAATGGTACAGGCTTTCCTCCAGCTTCCTCGGTAACCTTGGCGAATCTTTCATTGTATTGATTGTAGACGTCGTCTTGTCCTGGGAGATAGCAGTCGAGAGCTTTGCGAGTGAACAATCCATTGAGACCCTTTCGGTAATCAACATGGGCCTTTCCGTCAAGGAAAACCCAGTTGGTCTCGCCCAATAATTTATGTGCTGAATCGACTACACATGGTTTGACGTATGCTGGGGAATTGAAAACTTTTCTCGCCATGTCACGAGTAGAAGCAATGACAACGAATCTAGCAACGATCAGTACCCAATGTCCGAGTAGCAGATAATGGTGTTGACTTACTTGTGGAACACAGATACGCAACTGAGGTCGCCGCTCGCCCATTTTGCTTGATATTCGTGAAATTTAGGATTGACAGATTGTAAGAATGGACCGATAAAGGGGGCTTTCCATGCTGGACCGATGATTGAACCTTTTTGCCAGATATAACTGCCTGTAAAGTTGTTAGTGGTGCAATTGATTGATCGACGCGTGGAGAAGTTTCTTACATTGATCATACGCTACCATCAGGCAAAGAATCGTGAGCACAATCTGCCACGCGCTGACCTCTGCCAGTTTGGCTAGATAACTATTGAGCTGAGGATGCCCGATGATCTGCGCAAGTTTTGCATCTGCCACGGGTGAGGCATAAGTGATATTCTGTACCACGTCCGCCATGATTGTTCGCCGTGGTATGTGTGCCCAACGCAAGATGTAATGTAATGGCAATAGTCGCAAGTGTTAATTACAATAGAAGATTGAGATGAAGAACAATCTTATAAGAATATCAGTCTGACAGTTGACTGTAGAGTCTTGTCAGAAGATACCTGCGACTTGTACGGCACGACAAGCGTTGAATAAAAAGTATTAAGAAGAATTGAAGGTAGGGGAAGGAAGGGAAGAGGAGTTTTTGGGTGGGTAAATAGGTGGATGGGAAAGTCGGGGATTATAACTGTACTAAGAAGCACCAGAACCTTACCTCAAGGACCTTAAGGAACAATTGGGAAGTTGCGGAATTTGATTAAGTAATCCACTCAAACTGTCTGAGCAAAGACCGTACCCAATCGTCTTTCCATCAAATTTCATCAACCCGGTTAGATTGGGACACAGTCGGGTGAATAGACCGATCTAAAAATTTATCTAACGGGGAGTTCTGGGAGTAGCTTATTTGCTATTGGGTTGTCGCATCGAACTAGGATTAAATCTCATTAAAGCCCCTCGAGAGACCATTAGCAACAAGGGTCAATCCGCCCGGGAGGAAAGGATAGAAAGGAAAGAAAATTCCAACATGAACATCAGTGGAGTGGAATTGTGTGAGCTAATCATACTAGGGAGGAATCAGAGGTAAAAAGAGGTCATCTATGATCTATTGACTAGTGGCGCGATGTCTGGTGGATTATGCTGGACCATTAGGTGTCATTAGGGGAAGCTACCTAGGTGCCATTGAGTGAATACACGATGTTGGGAAATGAGATATTCATCTTGAGTGCTGTGCTGTATATACATGGCGTGCCGAATGTACCGGAGTACAGTTATACAGGCGCACAGTTGTCAGTAGGAGACATTTAGATAGAATCTACTCAAAAAGGAGGAGAGGTGTAGCGAATGCGCGTGTTGTACTGTGCCTAGGTATTTACATGTTCACTTCATTTCTGTGCTCGGTAATTTTCTATATACAGCAGATAAAGGAGGGCAAAAAAAGTGAGTTCAGTAACATCTCATCCTTTCAAAAAGACGTCATTATCTGTTCAATTCATTCATCTATTCGTGTGTCTAGGTTGGGTATCTGGGTAGATAACGGGAGCAGCAGACAATAGGGCTAGGTGGGCGTTCAAGGATTCATAGGTCAATTGATAGGTTGATAGGTTCACCAGGTCAAGCTTTTGAATGAAGAAAGTAAAAAGTTTGTACAACGAAAAGTATGAGCAAGCAGGTACGGGTTGATTGTGGTTGGTTCCCAGAGTGTGTGTGCCTCACCTATGCTTTTTTGTTGGTGCCATTGTGGTGGTGACCCTTTGCTGACCTGATTTACATTTATTGATTCTCATCTCATCCGTCCACCACCATACCACTATCTAGGGACCTGGTACACACGGAAGAATCCTTGTCAAATAACACAGTCACTCACTCATACTTGTATGACCAAGCATTTTCCACATCTTCCGACGCTTCCTCCATACCTGGATAGAAGGAAGTAAGAGAAAGATTTGCAGTAAACTCCATTCTGGAACGACATCTATTGCTATGTATTGTGTATTATTTGTATATGTTAGATATTCTACATACTAATAAGGATACTCTATAGACTTTGATCGCGAACACCTAGACAAGGCTACAATTAGATGCTTCAAGTCAGAAGCATACCTACGTAGTAAACCAAAATACTCAAATCTCAATCAGAATGATAGAGAGATGATCAACTCCGTCCGCTCACGACGACCAAGAGGCTCATTATACCTAGATAGTCATGAATCTCTATTTCTCCGAATAAATCAAGAAAGATTCATTCATACTCGGATCCTTCGGTTTGGCCTTTGCACCTAGTGAAGAAAACTGGTGGCTGGTTGTGTAAATAACCTGACAAATACAAGTCTCGGCATCCATCCATCCCCTATTCCGAATATATCTTCATCCGCAAGCAAAACTCACCCACAAGCACCACAACTTCACAGCAGGGCCAGCCTCCCACTCAAAACATATCAATCGGTACCTGCACACGGGAAATAAATTCTCACGCCAGGTTTCTTCATCAATCAGTCAAACAAGCAAACAGGCAAAACCCATCATCTCCAAACTCTCCAAACTCCACAAAAATCCACTCAAAACTTAATCTGAATCAACTTTTCAGATCACCTCATAAATAAAACATGTGTTGACTATGACCATAACCATAACCATGACCCAACCCAGCTCAGCTCAGCTCAGTCCACCAAATCTAACAACATTATTTAATCGAACGCTTCTTTTCTATACGCGTATACAAAGTACATACTCGTATCACATTCTTAACACGCAATACGGAATATATGGAGTATTACAACGACAACAGCGGGGAAATACGTATCTGTTTCAAGCCTATCCTGTCTACAGAGTAATATTAGCCATCCAATTCTGCAACAACCTCAAATTTTCAAAAAATCAGCACCGGTAACTCACATTCCAATCATGACATCTCTCACTCCAGGATCCCAACATGGACCCCCATTTTTACTCAACCCAAGATGGATGACCTCCAAATAGTCAAGCCACCTACTTGCTACGAAAAGCAAAATCCAATTATATTCCTCTCCACACAATCCATTCTCTGCACACATGAATGAGTTCCAGCCCGCAACAGCAAGATCAGTATCAACAAATCGAGCTAGACTTTCACGTGAAGGAATACGACATATATAGCCGAACGATTTTCCATGGAAACGGCTTTGCGGTACTTTTGACCCGGAAGACGAGGGGTGTGAATCCTTCGTCAGAAACTGTCATATTGATCACGAGTCATTTATCTCTTGAGTGGGAGGTTCTAGACTTGGTACTGGCTGCGAGTTTTGGTAATCTTGGCTTATCATCCGTCATTGGTTTGGAATCTTATTGTCGGATATTTGGCTGCTACTTCATTTCTCTTGGGACCCCTCATATCGATATTTCAGGATATGTCGCTTATCTTTTCGCTTCTCTCCCCTCTACTTCGTCTTTATACCTCAATTCCACGCTGGTAAATACCCGCAGAAACGCCCCATCACATTGCTGAATACAAACCCCTTCCTTCACATATGATCATAGACGAAAGAAGACACATCTTCAATTTAGCTATGCTCAGATTTAATACACGCCGGTCTATATCTCAAGTTAAGTTTTAATACTGATTATGATTCTCTCTTGCCATTTCGCACCAGGAAGATTTGGAAAAGCCTATCTCTTAAGTACTTACACAAATGCAAAATCATCTTCACAAAAGTTTAGATCACAAATAACAGAATCGAATATCAACTCTATACACCCCCAAATTCCTCGTTCCTCCTGAATGATGTCTTTTGATTGGATTGGGTTCAAGATCTCGCAGTTGATGAAAATGCATCTTATCTTGTTCTCTCTCTCCCTATTCTTTCTGTCTTTCTTATTCCTTCTTTATCCTCCCTTCCTTTTCTTTCTCCGGTTTCACTCTTTGCCCTTTTCTCCCCCCTTGTTTCTCCTTTTCTACCGCTGCTGCTCTCAACTTTTCTTGCAATTTCTTCCTCATCTCTACCGCTTCAAGAACCTCATCTTCATTAGATACCTTCGGTTTTCCCAGTATCTTGCAGATGTTCTTCAACAACACTCGTAGATGTGGTCGTCGTATTTTCGGATCTGCAGTCAATTGTAAATATAATGTTTCGTCCACATCTTCACTATAAATCCTTTTTTGTCGCCCTAAAGAATAGGAATTCATCTCTTCCATTGCTGAACCCTCCGCTTTCTTCTCAATTTCCTTCTCTCGCTCTGTTTTAGCCCTCAAATCTGCTCCATGTGTCTTCAATCTACGATTAGAAAGATTCAAAAAATTAGTACCTGCAATAGATAAAGGCTCGTCATCACCATACCTTGGAAAGCCCTTTCCCTTGTTTATAAGCACACTCGCACATTTAGCAACCTACCATGCATTAATCCAACAATTATCCTTTCTAAGCTTCAGGTATCATGAACTATCTATCACCTTGCCTCAGAGCCTCCATTTGTGCTTCAGTCTACAAGCTCTTATTATCAATACATCGACCAAACCATCTCATCTAACGATTGACAGAATTATCATCTTGAACACGAATCATCATTTAGTTTTCTAGTCTTCATAGTCAGAAATTCGGAATGTCTACTGTACCTCTACACCTTGGTCCCACAAGAACTACCCACTACCAAATGTGATTAACAAATCTATCAACCCCAGAGAAAGACTCAGGAAGTATCTCGTACTCACTATTATCAGACTTAATATCCATACGCACAAAGCCAAACCGTTATCTTGATCTATAGTCACATCTACAATCTACAAGTTATCCAAACAATTCATTTCTGAATTCCAGTACACATACCCTCCTTTTCAAACATTCAACATATGCCCCTCCCCCTTTCCAGAAAAGTTTCTTCAACACCCTCGCTACGCTCTCCTGATGTAATTTGCCAAAAGGATTATGAGACTAGTATTTACTATATCTTCACATCATCATATCATCTCATCAACAATTTCTGCATCAAACTCCAACTCGAAGAATCCATAAACATTTAAAACACGTTTCTCCAAAACAGCGATGAATTCTAAGAATCGATCTCCCCATCGTCTTCGTTTCCTCTCTTCCCAGACGCACATCTAGATTTTCTTACCCAGGACTTGTTATTATTAAAACTGTCCAATCCTATACTTACAGATGCCGCTGTGTAAAATATACGGTATACGCACAACAAGCTAGCTCTCCATACATATGCATATATACATACATACTCAAGAATGCTAAAGACCACCCAACCAACTTCACAATCCAGTTTTCGTAACCATAAAGATCCCATTCTGACATTCATTTATTCCTTTTTTCACTTCTCGCTCACAATCTCTACTTTTCTCAAGCCCCCAAACCTATAAATCAAATTCCTATTTTCCAATCTCCAAGTCCTTACAAATAAAGAAAGATATATAAATACATATATATATATATATATATACATACATACATACATACATACATACATACACACCTAGCATGCCTATTTTCCTACCTTCACCTAGCACACCTCCACCTAACATATCACAAACCACAAACCCATAAATCATTGGTATTGAAACCAATATAATCCATCACCAATGATCTCTACAAGTAAGTACACTAATATGAATATGAATACGTATCTCCCGGGGGGTTGTGCATATACACGCATCATCTTCACAAAGTGAAACTAAGCACTTTCTTACTCACTTCTAATACATACCTACTAGTACCAGATATAACAGTAAGTATATCAAAATGAACACACCAAGAAGTTTTCCTCTCGAGCTCAAATTCTTACTTTTCTGTCTTTGCCACATGAGGCTCGGATGGGTTTCTCGTATCCTCATTTTTAGGCTCGCCTTTTTCTTCTCCTTCTCCTTCTGCCTCTCTCCCCCAACCCAACCCAATGTCCTCATTCCCATATATATATAGTAGACAGAAATCCGAAAAAAGAGCAAAAAAAAAAAACTATGAAAAAATGAGATATCTAAAACACAACCATAGGAATTCACCAACGACAATCTCGTTCCACAACTCCTCTCCAACTCCAACGATGTCTCTTTTTTTATTTATAAAAAAAAAAAATACCATTTCCAACAGGACGATCGCTCTACTTCTCCAATCTTCCATATCCATCTACCCAGGAACTAACTCCACAGCTATCCACAAGAGCTTTGATCGAGGTACGCACAAGCCCTTTCTTCTCAAACTTCTTGGTTGGATTCATATCTATATTCATATCACTCTTCGCATATGTATGATTTCTGGATATGTATTTCCGTATCTGTATATGTCTATCGATCCATCTCCCAACTCGAAAACAAACAGTAAACCATCCCACCATCCAACCACTGTGAAAGAGTAAAACAACCTTAATATATTCACCACACCACACCACACCACATCACTTTCCGACCCATTGACACACAACACACAAGTTCGAGCGCAGCTCTGAAAAGAGGAAAACAAAAGGATTGGAGCTTAGATATTTATTTCGCTTTCACGAGTCTTCAATAACATTCCACGAACATGGGATAGACGCAGTCTTTCGCGACATGACATGTGTGTTATGAGCAGAGAGTGAGGTTCTTGCAGAGTATATGGATCATCTACACTTGATAAACGAGCGGGCGTTTGGAATGGGGAATCGGGAATGGAGGAAAGAAATACGAGAGGAGAGGAGAGCATGTGCGATGGGATATGTGAAGGGTTGTCCGATAAAAGTATGGGCTGAATAGGGATATATGCAGGAACGGAGCAACTCGGTAAGAAGAATCAGAATAATATGGAATAGTATAATATGAATAGATGAATAGATGGTACAGAAGGGAAAAAGGAGATGGCATTATATGCCATATAAGAAAAGTGGAAAGAGCAAGAAAGACCATCCTATTTCTAGAACTTGAACTTGAACTTGAGCATCAGACGGTAGCGATGTAAGAAAGTAGAGGGCTAGGTCATTAGCTCATGGAAGAATAAACATTGAAACATCTGATTGAAGTTTATGTACTTCATATCTATCGTGAAATATTTAGGAGAGATAGTGATGCAGATCATCTCAGTTATGGGAACAATGCATATTCGTATTGAGTGTGTAGAGTTGAATACAAAACTCGTAAAAATGCAAGTACTCTGCTTCATGATATGGTACACTTGAAGAGAATGTAATAATAGAGTTTCTTTTCTCTGCGACTACTAGGTCTGCAGTGTGTGGCTTTATGTTCCTCACCAGAGAAATCCATCTTGCAGCTATGCACTTTAGAATACAACATGAATACATCTGTAATCCACAAATTGCAGCCCATCAATGATATATTCCACCAAATCACCATTCACAACACACAACCAGCACTCCAGCTCTCACAACTTCCACACCCTCAATCTCAAACCCCCTCCCTCAAACATTCTCTCCCCCACTCCCATCCTACTTCTCCACCTCCCCTCCCATCGCACTCCACTCCCCCCAACTCCCCTCAAACTCTCCTACCTTGCTCCACCCATTCCCCCTCGCAATCTGGGCCGCCGCCCGAGACCTCACCCCCGCCTTACAATAAAACACACAGTGCTCCTCCTTCCCCGGCCTCTCAAACCCAAAGCGATCTTCAAATTCTTCTTCGCTAATACTAAACGCATCCGGATACGACGTTATGGAAATATTCACCGCGCTGGGAATGCGTCCCGTTTGCTGCACTTCGAGGGGTGTGCGAACATCGATGATGTGAGTATCGGGATGTGGAGCAGACGTGAGCTTTTGCATCTACAGAAAGAAAGAGTGAGTGAGTAAACTAGAAAACTCCATTGAAGAAGAAACGGGCAACAGGAGAGCGCACATCTTCAAAAGTGTAGTATTTCGATTTCGCCTCCGATTCTTGCGAATACGATCGAACTTGTCTTGAATGTCGAGCCGACTCCCGACCCAAGATCCCCGTACTCTTCAACCCGCCATCTCGAATCTGAGCACTAAAACTGTTGCGATTGCTCGTGGAGAGATGCGACATGGTATAGCATTTTGTAGACGAAGCTCCCATGCGCGATTGGAACGCGCGGGCTAATGTGCGAGATACTCGAGGGGTAGACATAATTTCTTCGTTTTTGGTGCCGAAGTTGTGAAGACAGGATCTGTATTCGGTGCTGGACACTTCAATTGACGACTGCGAGGGTGTGGAAGGTTGGGTTTTGGAAAAGCTTTCTTTCTATTCGGGGTTTGGTTTTGATGGTGGGATGAATGGAGGGATGAAATATTACCCCGGATTTCAGGTACGTCTAGCGATCCTTGTTGGATTTCGTCATGTCAATGTCAAGACAAATAACTGAATGCACATCAAAATAAAGAAAACAAAGGGCACCGGACGAAATCGCAAGTTGTAGTAAAAACAAGATTTTTCATGAATTATGACACAGTAAAAAATCATAGGGCTCATTCGGCAGTCTATGAGGCAGCTCACCGGGAGTAACAAATAGCCAAACCTGGTTCTCAAACGAGCTCACCGGGAGTTCATCAGGAACAACTTGCCATGTAAGAGCATAAGCACCTGAATACTCTTACTTTTCAGGAAGACGATAATTTGGCGAGTTACAAAAACAAATCGAGAAATTTATAGGTAAACAAGATTCAAAGCTAGAATTTTAATTCTCGGACACCTTGAATGGCTGTTGCAAATCAAGTGTATTGTACATCCATGATAGAAGGGAGGCAGAATACTTCAAACGAAAGTTGATACACAGTGAGCAATAGGTTAACATGATATATTGTACATGATAATGGGTATCGATCTATTTGTTTGATTTTGAAATGACTTATACTCCTCGAAGATATTCATCCCCCCTTGATTCGGGCCAGCCTTTACTCAGTCTCTTCTCAACCCTTCATCCCCAGGCAAAAATGTTTCTCAAGATATCCCCAACTTTAAAACAACATCCTACTTGGATCGGCCCCCTTGGCAGGGTCTTCCGCCTCAGGCTTCTTGGCTACCGGACTTCCATGGGCAAAAAACAACACCTTAATAGCAATTGCCAAACCTGCATGTAGAACAACCACTAAGATAAGTAGTATTTTACTTGTCTGTTTATCCGTAGCGCTGAGAACTGGATATAAATTCCTAAGGAGGAAAGCAACGCTCAACCCAAATCCGACTCCTACGAATACCCAATTCATGATTGTAAAGGATGACCAGGAGACCAATGCGACGGGAATCCATACGAGATTGGAGTAGCCGTAAAGAGCGGCGCATTCGAGAAGATTGGCAGATTCGCTGCCAAAGTATTTAAGGGCTAGGAAGAGAAGGATTGGAATTACGAATGTATATCCATAGATTAGACCTGCGGCGCCTGTTGAAGAACCCGAGTTAGTTTTATGTTCGTTCTCTCTAGCCTTGGATGCGCTTCAATTTCCACGCAAGAAAAAAAAAGAACCTACCGCTCAACAGCCCAAAATCGTATGCAAATCTTCCTTCTCCTCTTTCCGCCAGATACAAACTAACCGTTCCTCCCATAAACAATATGAAAATAACCGTCGTAGCAATCCAAAATGGACCATACAAGTCCGGATTCCCCTCTAACACATCCAAGAAATTTGCACGAGGATATAAAGCTGCCCAGCATCGTGCTAGAACGGAAGAAGTATCGACATCGAAGAACTGTGAGTAGAAATGTAGGGACCAAAGATAACGTTTCGAGGTGTTGGGACCACCTGCAGTTGCTGGAGCGGGGAGACCAGGCGATGTGGGCTTATGGCGGGACGAGGACGGATTGTTTTCGAAATTGGAATTGTGGAAGGAGAGATCTTCTTGGAGATCAGTGTGGCCTAGATCGCCCTGGGTTTGTTAGCATGAGAAAACGGGTTGATTGAAGACAGGAAAATGAGTCCTGGAGGAAGTGAAAGATGAAACATACTTCCTCATCCACATCGACAACGACATCATATCCAGCTCCTGACATTTTGTTTTGCTGCAACTAGAATGATTTTGATATTGTGAGGATTGTTACATGAGTGGTGTTCGGTGTCGTAGCTTGGGACAGCTTGCGAATCTGGAGATGGGCGCGCTAAGAGATGCAGGCGATATCATCCCTGCAAAGTGAGCGTTCCGCTGATTATCAAAAAGTTGAAAACGAATCAAATGTTATTCTATAGAAGTATCAAAGTCGTATAACGATATGTTTCGTAATGCTATACTAGGCGTGGATCACTCAGACACATTCATTCAGATGATCATATATAATAATTGATCTAATAGACCACTTGCGATTTATAACATTATATCTTTCACAATGGCCACGATGATGGGAAGAATTTTGCTGACTGATCCAGCGACAATAAGACTAAAACCTCTTGATATATACCCATTCACCCTTGAAGATGACCGCCGATGATTGTATTACCCTTGTTCTACTACGTGCCCAGTAACTCATGATCCCACTCCGTTCAATTCTGCTTGGATTTCTGCTGGAAGGGACTTTGCCCATCAGGCGAAAGATCTATCTTTTCTTCATCTTCTGTACTCTTCATTTGACACCAGGCCACCCGGAAATGACGCTGAGCCAAGGAAAAATATCGGAGAGTACCGTGTCACAAAAATCGTCGCTTGCTGTAGCACTGGGCAGTAGAGTGGATAGTTCGTTCCCATGCTGCGTCTATCCTGGCCAAAATGAGAATCCCTCCAACACTGGCCAAAGCCCACTACCGAACTGGAAAGTTAAAATGGAATTAGTTCAGGCAGACAGGCACATATCGACTTCAATTTCAACTACACACGAAAGAGTGTTCTTGAAGATATTTGTAATTGGTGTGCTGAATAATCGTCTCATTGCTTCATTTGCCTCATGCTATTGATCTCAAATACAGAGCCGGCCACGCAAAGAATCCATTGATATATCCGCGCACCAATCCTCCCTTCCACAATCTCCCTGTGAACCCAAACGCCATAGGAGCGAAACATTTACTTGAGCTTCTTCTTTGGGCGGAGTTGGTTGGTGTGTCCGCACTTCTTCTTTCTGCAGTTGGTAGCACGGGGAGGGAGACGGGCCTAAATTTGTTCATCAGTATGTCGTAACTTGATGGGAAAGGTCGGAAAACGTACGTAGCACTTTCTGCAGATCATCTTCTCGCAGTTGAACTTGGAGGCAAGGGCCTTAAGAGATGGCTCAATAAGACCACCACGGAGACGGAGGACCAAGTGGAGAGTAGATTCCTGTGAGCAAAATAATGTCAATCAACCAATTCCGATACTTCCATCTCGTTGTTCTCTTTATAGACATCCTGCAGCTCCAATAATAATTTCCAGCAGACACCCCAATTCTTCGATTTAATCCGGAGTAGAAGACAATCGTACCTTTTGGATGTTGTAGTCTGAGAGAGTACGTCCGTCCTCAAGTTGCTTTCCAGCGAAGATCAAACGTTGTTGATCGGGGGGAATTCCCTCCTTGTCTTGGATCTTGGCCTTAACATTGTCGATGGTGTCAGAGGACTCGACCTCAAGGGTGATGGTCTTGCCCGTAAGGGTCTTGACGAAGCTATTAATATATCATCAGTTTCCTATCATTTCAATTCGTGTATCGATGTCGCAAATAATTCCGAAAATCGTATAATCTCATGGTAGGTGGCGGGTGGGATATCGGGATTTCTTACATCTGCACTAAAATCGCAAACAAGGTCAGTAATTACTCGCAAACATTTTAGATGACCGCAAGAGCTGTATATACTTACTGGTTGCTGAGGTTCTTCGATTTGTCGTACTTGTCGTGGAAATCTAAATTTCGAAGTCCCAACTCAAGTCGAATATTGCAAAGAATGTGGGTTGGGAAGCGAGAAAAACCCTAGCGCGTTGAATCACATGACATGACCAAATACCAACCCTCGAATTTGAGGCTGCCCGCCCATCAAGCAGGTAGCCATCAAGGTGAAAATAGTGGGATGATGTCAGGAAAGAATTGATTTATTGATGTAAACATTGCCGAGTCTGAAGATTCCATTAACTTATATCTTTGGGTATCTATAATAAATCCTAAACACCAATTTCAAAGCAAGGTTGCAGACTTTTCCAATCCATTCGAATCAAAACCATTACCTATACCCGTCCTTCGAAAATCGCATACCAATTAAGGAACCCAATTGCTTCATGTTCACTCTTTCGTAGGAGAATCAACGTCGCCCTCATCAAATTCTTCCTCCCCGACTTCGCGATTCATCTCGACGACATGTGTCATCTTCTGAGCAGCGTTTTCTTCCTCACTCTCCTGCTCCAACAACTCTTTCCTACGTTCCTCTAACATCCATTTTTCTAGTTGGATTTCTGTAGTAAAAACGCCGTGCACCATTTTTTCAATAGAAGTTCCAATGTTTCTCGCTACATCAGTCAATGAGAGCACGAAGACATCATTTAAGAAGAACAACTTACCAGCAATCTCAAAAAAAGCCTTAGCACTTTCAGGTAATTCTTCAACTGTCCGGTATCTTCTATACTTCTCACCTGGACGAACAATATCTTGTGATCCTTCATCGTTCACACGAGCCACTGGCTTTTGAAGAGTCAATGTTTTGTGAACTTCCTTGGCCCGATTGATTGGATCGGGATCAACTATTCCCATTGTCGTCTCAGGTATAATATCCGGCAATGGGAAGAGCTCTAAAATCTGCTGAGGAACTGTTCATAACCTTAGCAAAAAGTATACTCAACTAATGTAGCTTCTGCTCACCTTTTTGATCTCTATCATCGATCCAAGTTTTGTGGTACCAATTCATCCAGTCATCCATTTGTTCTCCAGTCATTTTGAAAACGTCTGCATCTGTAATTTTGATCTCGTCTCCACGCTTCAAACCTTCAATCGGATTATCGAACATAATACTTTGCCATTTGGCCCAGTTTATTCTTGCAGCTGTGGCATCTAGATTGCCTTCTGGGTGACGCTGTATGTCATCGAATGGCTGGCTGAGTTTTGTGGCAATAACTATCAGACTGGCGAGTTGATATTCTGGATATCCAGTTGTTCCATGTAGCCGCTTGTTATGGATTGGGTATGAAAAATTGTATTCCAGAATCTCAGCAAGTTGATTTACAGCCATGTAAATGTCAACTGAGAAAGTTTAGATTTAAATGAAACTCTGAATCTGAGGTTGAGAACACACCTGTGAGACCCAGATCTCTAACACTCTTGTATAGAAGTAATTTGTGGTTTATTGGGGGAAACACCATTTCGAAATTGAAATTGAAAAAAGAAACCATGTCGAGTACTGTTTGATGAAGTCTATGCCCATTCAAGATACCATGGATTTCGAGTGCTCTGAAATAATGACCTGGTAATCGAGATCTCATATCTTTAGGTATTTCTTTAATCTGCATTCGTTGAGTAAATATGAATCTATATTCTAGAACCTCACTTACCGCTCGTGTATAAAGAATCTCATCCCTGGTTGCCCATCTGTATATCTCCCCTAAACTTGTTGGCAATCGCAAAAGCAATATTCCAAGGTAACAAAACCCCAGAGTCTCAATCAACTTTGGAAGATTTTTCTTGGCCCTAGATGCTCTTTTCCTACTCATAACAGTCGAAGCCGTACTTCTATACCCCGTCCCATCCGTATCCGTGTCGTCTCCTTCTGTCGTTGACCCAAATTCCGTCCCATACTCACTTCTCTCATCTCCCGAACCTTGTAAAACTCTCAGTCTCAATTCCCACAAATCTCTTACGATAGTTTCCAATTCTTTTGGAAAGCCCTTCACGGTCACTAACCAGTGGGTCTGTTTCCAAAGAATTAATTGGTAACATTGTAGGTAGAGCTGTGTGGCATCACGACCCCCGAAAACTTTTTCCACCTGCTCCTTTTCCTCCCGCCGCTTTCTTGACTTCTTTCCTTGTTGATTCCAGTCATCCTCATCTTGTTGAGTTTGCGTAAAACCCTAGAGTGTGTTATTCTGTGATACTTTTGGTCTGGAAACGTCGTCTACAAACTGCTTGCTCGTGGCCTCGTTGACAAAACTTTTTACCATCTTCAATATAGAATTTTCGAGCGCGACATCCTTCTTCACTACATGTCTCCCCTCTGCGAAACTTATGATAATCAATCGCCGATGACATAGCTTATAGTAGAGACTGACACTTTGGCAATTCTCGAATCATGACTTCCAGTGGTACATGGAATCGGGTGCCAATCTCCGGGAATCGTTTAGGTGGAAAAATCGACGCTAGAAGCGGGTGGATATAGCTCGTCTACTTTTATTTTATTTTAAATGTACTACTACTTCGCTGATGCAAATTGTAAATTTATGCGTCTCACGTAGATTCTCGACAACTGGGAGATAATTTTTTATTTCGTGAAGACAAACTATGTAGCATGCCCGCTTGACTACGCCGGTCAAGGATACCATAAAACAGCATTCAGCTATGAAATTATGATACTGGGGAAGCTAGGAGAGATAAGATAACCAGTATGACCAAGTTTTCGTAGATCAAATCGCCCCAACGTAGACCATAAGAATGCAGATATCCGAAAGCATCATATTCCTCTGAATTTAAAGGACCTTCGAGCGAACAGATATTCACGCAAAACAACCCATGCTATTGCGAAAATCTCGGTGATATTACTTTTCAGATATTTAACCAGATTTTGGTGCCTCCTTTCCATCGATAGCGAGTTGCTCACCCATAGCAGTGAGGACAATGACGTCTAGAAGAATTTGTTAGTTGTGTTTTACAAATTTTCCGATCATGCGTTACTTACTGGTGTCCTTGTCAGAGTCGAAAAGAGCCCGGATCTTTTGTCCGACCTCTCCATCTGGCAACTTGACATCATCCTTAGTATCACCTCCCTCAGACATCAAGGAGAGGAAATCATCATCGATGTCGAGCTTTGTAGATTCGTTAGCGAACGCGCCCAACAATTGACCATGTATTTATATTCTTACCAATTGGTACTCGATACGGGAAACGTTGGGGACATCCATGTTGTGGGTGGATGGGCAAAGTTCTTCGAGCTTCTTTCCGGTGAAGATATCGGTGGCGATGAGATGGACTTTGGCGTGACCGTGCTTACCAGTCTTGGAGGTAGACATGTCGATGATCTTGCAAGGGCGGCCCTTGATGACGACGTGGCCGTTCTTTCTCAAGGCAGAACATTGCATGGGGAAGGTGGTAGATGCACCAGCATCGGCAGAATCGAAGGTGTGCTCATGCTATTAAAAGGAATGATGGTCAGCTATCAGGTTTTTATCGTCTTCGTCGTCGTTGATTTTGGTTGGTATGCACGCAAAGCGAATTTGGTGCGGGGGGGGAAAGAGTGCATGTGCGGGGTGAAATCAACACACAAAAAGAAAGGACAAAATTCAAACTTACTTGAGAGTCATCAACTGGGGCTTCTCCAGACATCTTGAGAGGTATTGGGGGGGAGTTGGGGAGTTAGAATAAAAATTGATAGAGTTGAGGAGTCGTGATGAGAATGATTGCGAAAAGATTAGGAGGTGTGGAAGAATTTATAAATTCGAGGAAGAATAGAAAGTGGTGTGTGGAAGGGAATCTGGTCCTGGAAAGATTGGTAGATTTTAGCGACCATTAGTTCCAGTTTTTTTGTGAAAAAAAGTCGAGGGTGGAGACAGTGCGACCAGTGAAATTTTTGTATTTGAACTTCATTCCTATTACGGTTATTGGATAAATTGAGCATGGAAGAGTGGCTGAAAAACAGAGCGCTGGGTCTCTGGTGTTGATTGGCTGTCTGGATCAGCGATTGTTGTTATATCAAAGCCAGCTGGGCACGTTGGGATGCAAAGTGAGGGGAACACTGGTCACATGACACTGCATTGCCTCGCAGATAAGTATGCCGACTAACTGAACGGTGGAAGGAAGAGTGGCTGGAATGAAGAATGAAGAATGCCAGAGATTATGCAGTACTCTGGTATATCATCAGTACGTCCAGATCCTCGCCAATCCAACTTGTGTGTAGAAGCGCGAGAGAAGGAACAAGAGTATATGCACAACTTTATCATCCAGTCTTCTCTTATCAGGGGCCTAGGTAGAGGGAGGTACTACGTCTACGTCCAGCCACAGACACCAGCCACAAGATAGAGTGGCTGGACTTGAGTCCCATTCCTTATCGCTATCGCTATCACTTCATACACACATCCCATCAGTGCCTTGTAACCTACCACCTGGGTATTTCACTCCCTTCAACAATGATACAAAAGCTTTCGAAAGCAGCTTGAGTAAGTAGGCAATAAGAGAGGTCCTCGTCCGTGTCGAGATGTGATGCTTGAGTCATTTTCCTGGTATAGCTTCTGCAATCGAGGTAACTATTTTCCATTACTTCGCTTTGTTACCTATTTCAAAGCTTTGGCTGCTGAGGATGCCATGTTCGATAATCTGGTCTGTTCCATATCGATAAGCTGAAGCTCCCTTTTGTTCACACTCTACTACTTGATTCAGATTACACCAGGAGTAACACCTCAAGTATTCCATATTAAATACAAACCTTTCCCATCTCGATCTATTGTTGGCGCATGGGGAGAGGAATTAATTGCTTTGCTTTTTGGCCATCAGGATGTGGTCATTAGATCGATTATCCGGACACACAACACCTTCTGCCTCTCCACCTCCCCCGTTAAATAGGATCCCAAATCTCCCTCGTCGTCCGAGTCATCTTGTGCCATCCCCGGTTGGTGGTAGACCTCCTTTCAATCCAAGATCGTCGTCCCTGTCGTTAATCTCCAATGACTCTAATTCATCGTTGCTATCATCACGGAGACCCAATGGTTCGAATCTCAAACAAGCAGTCACATCTCCGAATGTGCCAGATCCTTTGGAGGTTTTGGGAACACTACTGAATAATGGGGAAGAGACAAAATTGCCATCAGCGAAAAGCCCGGGGGCGACAAATGGGACAGTTGCTCCCATTGAAGAGGAAGACGATGAAGGCGAATGGGATTTCGGAGGTTTAAGTCTGCAAGACATTGTAGCAGGAGAACCTCTCGATGTGGAGGATGAGCATGTATATAAATCTCAAACGCTGGAAGAATGTATGTCTGATACTTCCCAAATTTCAGTGCGCAATTGCTGATAGCTTCAACAGATGAGCGCGAGAAAGAGAAGTTCGAAGACCTCCATCGATCAATTCGCGCCTGCGATGACGTTCTTAATTCAGTCGAGATAAACCTCACAAGCTTTCAAAACGACCTTGCTATGGTATCTGCGGAGATTGAAACTCTGCAAGCACGATCGACGGCTTTGAGTGTAAGGTTGGAAAATCGCAAAGTAGTAGAGAACGGACTTGGGCCTATAGTGGAGGAGATCAGTGTCTCTCCAGCTGTCGTTAAAAAAATCGTCGATGGAGCTATAGATGAAGCTTGGGTTCGAGCATTGGCGGAAGTCGAGAAACGATCAAAAGCAATGGATGCTAAATCGAAGGAGCAACGTACTATTAAGGGCGTGAACGATCTTAAGCCTTTGCTGGAAAATCTAGTTTCCAAGGTAGACTCGCCTACTCTGGTCTGTCCTACAAATATATTGACTTTGATATCTAGGCATTGGAAAGAATCAGAGATTTCCTCGTTGCTCAAGTGAAAGCATTGCGATCGCCCAATATAAATGCACAGATTATTCAACAACAGCACTTTCTTCGCTATAAGGATTTATATGCATTCTTGCATAGACATCACCCAAAGTTGGCTGAGGAGCTTGGTCAAGCATATATGAATACAATGCGATGGTACTTCCTTAATCAGTTCACGAGGTATTTGAAGGCGTTGGAAAAGATCAAGCTTCATGTGTTGGACAGATACGATGTGCTCGGATCAGATGACGGGTCTCGTAAGGCCACTCTTCTTTCAGGATCCAAACAGACAGGTCCACCGCACGACGCATTCAATCTAGGTCGACGAATCGACCTTCTCAAGACGCCAAACCAAACTGCACTTCCCTCTTTCCTAGCCGAAGAAGACAAACAAACCCACTATATGGAGTTTCCTTTCCGTAACTTCAACCTCGCACTGATTGATAACGCTTCCGCCGAATACTCCTTTCTTACCTCCTTCTTCTCTCCCTCTCTGAGCTACGCCACCATTTCCCGACACTTCAACTACATCTTCGAACCCACTTTTTCCCTCGGCCAATCTCTCACCAAATCCCTCATCCACGAATCCCATGATTGTCTCGGCCTCCTCCTATGTGTGCGCTTGAATCAGCACTTTGCATTTTCCCTCCAACGCCGCAAGATCCCCGCCGTAGATTCCTACATAAATGCAACATCCATGCTCCTCTGGCCACGCTTCCAACTCACAATGGATATCCACTGCGAATCCGTCCGCACCCTAACATCCGCTCTCCCTACCCGCAAACCTTCAGCTTCGGAACAAGCTAAACAATCTGCAGCTCCACACTTCATGACCCAACGTTTCGGTCAATTCCTACAGGGTATCTTAGAATTGAGTACGGAAGCGGGAGATGATGAACCTGTAGCGAGTAGTTTGGCAAGATTGAGAGGCGAGATGGAAGCATTTTTGACAAAGTGCGCGGGGGTTATGCCGGATAAGAGGAAGAAGGAACGATTTTTGTTTAATAATTATTCGTTGATTTTGACAATTGTAGGGGACGTAGAAGGTAAATTAGCCGGGGAACAAAGGGCGCATTTTGAGGAGCTGAAGAAAGCTTTTGGAGATGGTGTCTGATCCTTCACTTCATTTTGATACTTAATTGGAAGTTTTTGAGCGTGTACACTTATCAAAGCGTATTATTTTGATCATCCATTTTGTATTTGTGAAGAAAATCAAAAACTTTCATTATGGTAGAAATAGAGCCGGAAATAATCTATGCTGTGGAAGAAACCATGTTCCACCCAACCATTAATTACGCCGTCTATACTCCATTCCCAATGCCCCTGAGACCTTATACACAGTTAATAGACCCCGCCCATTCTATATTTTAATGGCCATTGTAACCCCCGCCCATTAATTCCCAGAAAAGCCCAACTGCAGACGTCCAGCGTCTTCCTGTTACATTTGACCTAGGCAAACAATGATATGAGAAAATTCCGACCAAAACTGCAACACCAATAGCCTTAGCAGGCCGTCTGTACCTCCACATCATCTTTAACAGTTCATCACGCTTCGCAGCCCATTGTAATTCCTTGACTTGCTGCGCAAAATACCTCTGGCCATCTGAAAGGCTCTGTTTTGTGATCTGATCAGACCAACGAGCAGTTTTAAGGACGCTAGATGAAGATATCCATCTCCAGGAGGGCAAAGTTTCAGGCGGATGCTCCTCAAATAATTTGACAGTGTTGGAAATGAGAGATTCGAGATCGAGAGGTTTAGGTAGTTTCGAAAGTATAGAATGTAACGTTTCCGGTTCATCGGCGGGTGTCTCGAAAAGCTCTTCGGAGCGTGAAAGGACAATTTGTGCAAACATATAAACAGAAAAGACAGCCTCTCGTGCCAATAAAACGTCGAAAAGTCGAGCAATATCACCATATTCTTGTATATCATGTGCGTACATTGTAAGAGTGCCCGAGAGAGCAAAGAATGGTTGGGTTTGCGAGAGGTGGGTGCAAAGAGCAGGAGAGACAGTATTTATGATAGATGGAATGAGGCGAAGTTGTGCGAGAGCTGGGGATAGAGTTGGAAGCATAAAGTCGCGAATTCGAAGTGCAGAAAGCCGGGCAACTGAGGGGGTGCGAGTAGCAGGTGAGAGAACAAGAAGGAGTACTTGACAGATATCGTGGTAACCTTGAAAGTAGCAGAGATAAGGATTGCAACGTAAGACTTCAATAATGAGGTCAGAGAGCTCTTCCTTCCTATGGCCAATCTCTTTCGAGGTTTGATCTGGATAACAATTAGCTTGTGCTGGCTATGCTGCTTCGTCGTGTTTCCGTAACCATACCATTTGGGTAGTATATGAAAGACCGATTGACATCCAGAGCAACCTGATCCTCATCCCCATGCTTTGGCAGTTCCCTCCAGCTCGTCAAGTTGCCCTTTGTGTCGCCGTGTTCATTGTCACAACCGAGGAGTATAGGCCCTATTGTTCATTGTCAATATCCAATTGCAAGGTCTGTTCGGGGAGCTTGAACGTCTTACATGCTTGACGACGAACTTCATCTGAGATCAAGCCATCTTTCGATGTTGCTAATTCTCTAATAGCCTCCAAATCTTTCCATTTGCACGCCTCCAAGATCTTTACTTCCTTTTCAGTAGGCTCTTGTGGTTGCTTCTCTTTGATGGAATGTGAGGGGGAGCGGGACGAGGCTCTTGAGGAGCTTGCCGAGGACTTCTCTTCCTTAATGGGCTGCTCATTAGACTCCATATTGAGTATGATGAAATCTCGAGAGTCGAATTATCATGATAGCCTATTGTAAAGTCGGAAAAGAGGAATCCGACAAAGGGTCAATCAGTCACTTGTAGTGAGGCTCGCAGAGTATCCCTTCCATTGTTGTCCAGTTTGATAGCTTAGCGTAAAAATAGAGTAGAAGCGACCTTGATGGTTTCCCGTCTCCAGTCAGGGATTCTTTTCAATCCATGTCGGATAAAATATGAGAACCAAAATAAGACATCCAGTTGAAAAGGGTACGAATGAATTTTTCCAGAGAATACTTTGCGTTTTCTAAAGATAGATAAATGTCTGAAGTCTTACATTTTCTATGATATTTCGGGCCGAAAGAGGTCTATCAATCAGCCTTGTCTTGTAAAGGCTAAATACAAATACAGAAGTCACGATCAAGGTCACATTCCTACCCAGCATCCAGGCCATATATCAGATACTGGACCGGTAAATTTATATTGATACGACGATTCGTGCTGGCCACGGCATTTCAAATTCTCAAGCGGTGGATACAACTGTTAGGCGGTTCATCTGAGGAGCATGATCGGAATACCAGCACTTGGAGGCAACCTTAAGTATCAATATTGTCCTTACTAGGTGGTCATGGATGAATAGCCTCGCTCGTTCATAGGCCAAACTTTCATGTCGTTCACCTACCTGGGTATCATTATCGGAATATTACTTTTCTGAGGCACCTCCAACTATCAATATCAGCATTCTCCTCCCTATCCTATGGTCAAAAGTCTAAAAGAAAAGTTCCCGAGGTTAATGAACCCATCAATATCTGTCCAATATCATTGATTAGTTCCCTCGAAGTTCACACTCAATACCTAAGGTCATCGCTCATTCATCATCCCGCCTTTTATTCAATACTTATTATCAAGTACCTCTCGATTAGGTTTGCATATACGGGGTACGCCGAGTCTTCCTTATTCGGATGACAATTAATTGGCAATCAATCTTATTTGAATTGTCCCCATGGCTTTTCCTTTGCAAACACAAGTCTTGGTTGACGGACAATGGGTTACCAGGACTGTCGATACCCATACACTGCTTCAACGCTACAATCAAATGGATGATAGAGAAGTTGATCATACCATGGAAACGATACGTCCTCCAGTCCGTGGAGTTCTGACTCAAACAATCGTTCCCAGCCCTCTTGTACATTGGATTTTGCCCATTAGGATTCGTGGTCAGGAGTATGATGATGTAGCATATATTGGAGTAAGTAAATGTGGCTTTCTTTTACCAGGCTGTCGGGATGCATGCTGGTGATGTTGCTTTTGTTCATTGTTGTTAGTAGTTCTTGATTACCTGCGGTAGAATTGAACTGTCGTTGCTGAAGTTCTGCAAGCATCGGAGAAAATCATGCGATGACGGTGACCCAGAGCCTATCAGGAAACCTAAACATCTAATATAATCAATTATTAGAGGCAATCACGATACCCAATGTACTCACAGTGTTGGTGGGCTTTCATACAATTGCAAACGTTTGAGGCTTAGCAGGTATTTGTAGTGCCTTGTATACTTTCTACCTTGAGCATGTATGAGGATTAAGTCACTGCGAAATCTGGCACCTGTTTCTTTCATGTGATGATACCCATTTTTCTTCGAATGGCCGCTAACAGAATCAGGACACATTTGTTGAGATTAGACGATTAGGGGTTGGCCCGCATCTATTCGAAGTTATCCGAAAGGACGACTTTGGTTCCAGAATTCGCAATGCGACTGTCTTAGGATCGCTCGAAGACTACGAAAAGGAGCAAGTTCGTGTCAAAGAGGAGTACGAAGACATTGATATGATCAACTTTTCGGCATCGTCAGACAGCCCATCATCTTCCAAGTCACTCTTGCCTCCTCAGACTCTAGTACTACAACTCGAAACGGATACGTCTAGTGATTCAGTCTTTTTAACGCTGCATCAATCCGGCGATGGATCATGGAAGTTTAAGTCTAGCAGGCGACGGTTATCCAGAGCGATGGATAAGCTCCAGCCTGGAACACATTTATCAATTGACCCGAGTTCAAAATATATGGTCATAGGCTGTTCTGAACAATGTTTTACAGTGCAGGCATTGAAGCCAAGAACGGAGTTGAGTCTTCAATATATCAATGGAGAAGAACTCCAGTTTATCGAGTCCGAGAAGATCATTCTCTGTAAAGGAGCAATTTTGAAATTGGAATTCCTTCATCCCTCAGCTGGATCCGACAATGACGTTATCCTGCTACTGATAGTAACCGTGAATGGCAAGATAAAAATGCTCATATATTCATGGAGAGCTGGGGATCCTCTGTCAACCATTACATCGCGAAATTCTAGAGGTAAAAAAGGCTATGCCTTGATGGAGATGCCCCTATTGCTCATACCTTTACGCTTTCAATCCGCGTTTGTTCTAGTAAACAAGAATTCCATGGTGGCTTACAAAGGCATCTTGGAGGGCGCACCTGAATGCATACCAATTGGAACCTCTCCAAGAAAACCCCTCGACCTTTATCAAGGCTCAGACGTGCCCTTATGGACAGCCTGGGCAAAACCGACTCGTTTGCCCCACTATATAGCGGAATATGATGATATATATCTCGCTCGAGAGGATGGATGGATCTGTCTATTGCAGGTGAATCACGATAGAGAAGATCTTGATCTTGCTATAACCGACGTTGGCAGTATGCAATGCAATATCGGGGAAGCTTTTGCATGTGCAGACTATTCACTCGATCCTGATGTTCACCGCCATGGTGATGTGCTTGTTTCTGGGGGTGACGCTAGTATCGGAGGAACTTATTTGGTGAGTATGAACACATGGCTTATCATTGCAACAGATGATTGAAGAAATTTGCCGAGAACTTGGCTGATCATCTATCACCATAGGTAACAGCTCGAGCACAACCTAATGTAAAAAAAGACACACAAAATTGGTCACCAGCTATGGATCTTGTAGTAATTAGGAAAAATTCAAAATCTAACTCGGACATCAATACTAGGATCCAAAGCTTTGTTCCTTCGCCAGATTCGATATTCGTTTGCAGCGGAAAAGGAGCACTATCATCTATAACAGAATTGAGGTCTGGTATCGAAGCTATTCTTGGTCTGGACCTTGAGTTTCATTCTGCGGTTACGAAAGCATGGGTTTTAAATTCAGAAACTTACTCAGGTTCAGCTGGTGGTGACGATTGGGTATTACTTTCACTCGAGGATCGATCAGCCATTTTACAAATTTCTCTAGACCGTACGAATGCAGAAGAACTTGACCCGAGTCATATACCATTAGATCTGATGAGCCGGACTATTGCAATCAGCTTCTGTGGAAATCGTGCAATACAAGTAACAGAACGATCCATTGTTGTTCTCGACTCTGGCAATTGGTATGTCTTTCAGCTTCTCATATCATGAGCTATACTTTGAACGATTGTATGGATGTGATCAAGCCTGACCGTTTTCTTAGTACTATACTTAACGACTTAGATGTGATGGGCTATCCTCAAGCCCCACCCATTTCAGCCTCATTCATTAATGATGCCATCATTTGCAATGGAAAGGTATTATTTACCACACATTACGAGGAAAGGCGTCTACTTCGCGTACTCGATACCGCCGTTGATAATAGTATATCGCCACCTACCATACTGTATTACCCCAAGACAGTTATTGAGTGGACCCACGACGATGGAGAAGTAACGTGCATCGCGATGTATCTGCATCCACAAGATCATCAAGAGCTTATTATTACCGGTAAGAGGAAGGATGGGGAAATCTTCTTGATGTTCATTGGACGGGGAGAATTCCACTTACGTGTACCTACCACCTACGAAGGGTTTAGCTATGACCTTCGAGCACTGGCCAGTATTCTTGTTATACCCTCGTCAACTCCTGACAGCTTTACGTTACTGTGCGGAACACTCACCGGATTGGTTATTTCTTTGGAAATTTCTCAGGTCGGACAAGACTTCCATATCCACAGGTCTTGCTGCGTTAGATTCGGAGGCAGTGTGGCAATTTTAACTCAAGCTGAACATTCGAGCTACTTGTTTGTGAATTGCGACGAGAAGATTTTTAAGATTAATCTAAGTACTCTGGGTACTGATGGAAACTCCCCAAGGAAGCAGACAACGAGAATGACTATCAGAGCGGATCAAATTTGGCTGGTAGATGCACTGAATACTACCCTACAACAGCCGAATATTAACTCCATATTACCACTCGAATCTGAATCACTAGCTGATACTGATCTTCTTCTGATATCATACAATCGGCTTCTACTTGCCAGAATGGGGACGAAGCAGAAAACGGTACCTCGCCGCATCCCCATCAGAGGAACACCATATCGAATCATCCATTCAGTAATTCGCAATGCGTTTGTCGTTGGCGCTTCTATAGACGGTCGAAGTACACTCTACTTTGTAGACCCTGAAA
This sequence comes from Botrytis pseudocinerea, assembly GCA_019395245.1. Taxonomy (NCBI): domain Eukaryota; kingdom Fungi; phylum Ascomycota; class Leotiomycetes; order Helotiales; family Sclerotiniaceae; genus Botrytis; species Botrytis pseudocinerea. The sequence continues at coordinate 184,838 of JAHXJK010000056.1, read as the reverse complement.
CTGGCGAAGATTTATCTGACCCAAGGGTCAAGAAGAACGGGCCACAAACAAGTTTTGTAGCAGGATTGGGTCGCTTTGATGAGAAAATTCTTTGCATTTATGAGTGGCTGTATTGCCATGGGACTTCCATTTGGAATTTTATTGTCGTATGTACCAGTGGAGGTCGAATCGTGATTGTATCAACTAACAGTGACGACGCTCCGGGGACACATTCTGGTCGAGCTAAGATATCGTTTTGGCAAACGACTCAATTTAAGAATTTCACTTCTGTGTATTCAGTTGTTGGAGACTCTGAAGGCTTGTACTACTGTGCGCAAAGCGGCAACGAAGTCAAATTATACTACAGCACGCTGAATAGGGCAGAAAGAAAGTTTAATGAAAACGTGGCAGAAGCCAAACTACTTTCACCAGCAATTTCACTGTCTTATGATGCTGGAAAGATATATGCTCTCACCAGACATCATTCTCTACAAATTCTAGAGGTCATCAAAACTGATGGAACTGTTCATCTTCGCCATACGCATACTGATCAACTTCAACATGAATCTCTCCACCATATGATTGGCAGACCAAATCCTCTTGGAGGATCTGATAGCAGTCAAATTGATCTTGTCTCAGACAGGTCAAAATCTGTTATTGGTTTGTGGGCTAGTTCTGGCTTGAAAGTTGACACACTCGATACTATATTTGAAGCGCAACTACCGGCTTCAGTAATCCGATTTCGATCTGCAAATTGTCGTCCTGTGTGGGATGCAAGCTGGAAAGTTCATAAAGTTGGGGATTATATCGAGGACCCCACTCGTCTTCATGGTCTTGGTGCGATCTTCAATGATGAAATGAATTCAGAGACTTTGGGATTAGGAATGGATGGATCATTATACCATTTCACCACCCTTGATGTCCGAGCGTGGCAGTTTCTCAAATATGTTGCCAATCTTGCAGGATATTCTGGTCTTGCTGGAGGGCGACCATGGGATAAATCAGCCGACTTAGAACCAAATCAGAGCCCTGCCAATATGCAAGTTGACGGTGATATTCTGAAGAGGGTTTTAGAAAATCACAAACTCGAAGAAATGTTTGGGATTGGGCATCGTCAAACGGATGAGAACAGAAGACATTTTAAGCGATTTTGTATGCTACTCGAGAATATGCATGGGGGAAAATTGGAAACTAATCATGGCCCCAATATCTATATAGAGCAGGCTTATGACGATTTAGGAGTGTTTTTGAGACCAGTCATTTAATAGTTTCATGAGGCTCAATAGTATTTAGATATTCTGGATCACAAGAACTAATCATTTCGATAGTCCATGTACTTTGAATCAAAATAAGAGACCATACCCCCTAGATATTTCCAGAGCTTACAATGGAGTATGAAGGAGACTAGACCTGTCGGCATGATTGATTATAGATTGAGATGAAAAAAAAATGTTCAAGGGCCCAAAATGAGATTAATTATTATAGAAAAAAACCTCAGCTCCATATGGTTCGTAATCAAAAATAAAACACCAAGAACTCAACAATGTTATCCTGAAGAGTACAAAGAAAACGGTTCAGAAGTGAGACAGAGATGTAGAATGAAGTGAACGAATTCCAAGGAGGGGGTGAACTCGTTTAAATCCCTGCCTAGTGTGAATTTGAACGCAAATCAGTTAAACCACCGAACGCACATTCAAGATTAAAATGCCCCGCGCATACCTCAAAATCTTCAATCCCACTCGAAATAACATTGATACATTCGCGCTACAGTGAATCTCGAAAGTTATTCAATTACCATCTTTTTTGGCACTCTTTCACTAGATTGTCAAATTAACATTCATTGAACAGCTGTCACCTATCTTTAAAAGGCTAGCTGATTTGTTTGGGGTCGTCTCGAATCAAATCCTCGATCTAAACGACCTCGATTTTTGATTTCGCCACGTAATTCTTACTATAATAACACAAACTTTCCCACCTTTTCGTTCTTGAAATTAACGACAACTTCAAACACCAAGATGGCACCCAAGAAGAAGAACAACAAAAAGCAGAACGATGACTGGGAGGCGGAGTTAGGAGAGACCGTTGAACCTGTCAAGGCAACGGAACCCGATGCCAACGCGGCAGAGGCTGATCCTGAGGAGGAATTTCCTGCAGGAGGTCTCATGGCTATGATGCGCAAGAAGCAAAAGAAAGGCAAAAAGGGAAAGCAAATGGAAGATTTTGTTGAGGGAGAGGACCCACCAGCCGCCGATGAGCAACCTCAGGATGATTTCGCCGACAAAGCTCCCGTTGAAGCTTCAATCGACGACGAATTTGCCTTGCCAGAGAAGAAAGGAAAGGGAAAGAATGCGCAAGCTAAGTCTGCAAAGAATGACGATGCAGGAGATGACGATATGGGTGCGGATGGAAAAATGCTCACAAAAGCGCAAAAAGAAAAGTTAAAGAAGGAGAGAGAAAAGCAGAGGAAAAAGGAACAAGTACGTGAAATTCTTGATTCAGGGTTCTTTGAGAATATTGCTAATTGTACACTTTGTAGGCGGCTTTGAAAAAGAAGACCACTCCAGGTGGAAAATCTGCTGAACCTGAGAAGCCAGTTGAGGAAGAGAAACCCGTCGAGGTCGCACCAACTCCTGCTCCAGGTGGAAAAGGCAAAAAGATTCCGGCTGCTCTTGCAAAGCTACAAAAACAACAAGAGGAGTTGAGAAAGCGGGAGGCTGAAAGAGCTGCTGCCATTGCAGCCGAGAAGGCTCGAATCGAAGAAGAGGAACGCCGAGAAGCTGAAGAGGAGAAGAAGCGTGAAGAGGCCAGAGCCTTGCGAAAACAAAAGGAGAAGGAGAAGATTGAACAACAAAAGAGAGAGGGTACCTATCTCACCAAGGCTCAACGAGAAGAGAAATTGCGAAATGAAATGAAACTAAAGCAAATGATCGATGCCGGTGTAAAGGTTGGAGGCGGAGAAGGTGGAGAAAAGAAAAAGGTTGTTTATGGCAACAAAAAGAAAGGTGGAAAGAAGAATCCCGCTGAAATCAAGGCGGATGAAGAGAAAGCCCTTGTCGAAGCCGCCGAACGCGCAAAGAAGGAAGCCGAGAGAATTGCCGCAGAGGCTGCAGCTAAAGCAGAAAAAGAAGCTGCTGAACAAGCCGCCAAGCAAAGCAAAGATGAGAGTGAGCTAGAAGACTGGGAGGCAGCTGCTGACGAAGAAGATGAGGATGTCAAAGATAGCTGGGATGCGGATTCTGACGAAGAAGGGGAGAAGAAGGCTGTCTCTTCCTTGCCGGTAAGGAAGAAGGAGGAAGAAGATTCTGAATCTGAATCTGATTCAGAAGACGACGATTCTTCCGAAGACGAAGAAGCCACAGCGAGAGAATTGGCTGAACTCAAAAGAAAGAACGAAGCTGCGGAAAGAAAACGAAAGGCACACGAAGCAGCATTGGCGGCTAGATCAAAGGATAACTTGCGATCTCCTATTTGCTGTATTCTTGGACACGTCGATACTGGAAAAACGAAGCTCTTGGACAAGATTCGACAAACAAACGTGCAGGAAGGAGAAGCTGGAGGTATTACGCAACAAATTGGTGCGACTTACTTCCCAGTCGAGGCTATCAGGAAGAAGATTGCAGTAGTGAACAGAGATGAGAGCTTCGATCTCAAGGTTCCTGGTCTCTTGGTGATCGATACACCTGGTCACGAGTCTTTCTCTAATTTGCGTTCTCGTGGTTCATCCCTTTGTAACATTGCCATTCTTGTCGTCGATATTATGCACGGTCTTGAGCCTCAGACTTTGGAATCGATGAAACTTCTTCGGGATAGAAAGACACCTTTCATTGTTGCTCTCAACAAAATTGATCGTCTATATGGTTGGAAGAAGGTTGATAACAACGGATTCCAAGAGAGTTTGGCACTTCAAAACAAGGGTGTACAAAACGAATTCGCAAAGCGTCTCGCAGACACAAAGGTTGCTTTTGCCGAACAAGGATTTAACGCTGAAGTCTTCTACGAGAACAAATCTATGGCCAAGAATGTTTCCTTGGTACCTACATCGGCTCACACTGGTGAGGGTATTCCAGATATGCTCAAGTTGATTCTTCAACTCACCCAAGAGCGTATGGTCGGTGCTTTAATGTACCTTTCAGAAGTTCAATGTACTGTCCTCGAAGTCAAGGCTATCGAAGGTTTCGGTATGACTATCGATGTCATTCTATCCAACGGTATCCTTCGAGAAGGTGATCGTATTGTAGTATGTGGTGTAGATGGAGCTATTACCACAAATATTCGAGCACTCTTGACACCTGCCGAGATGAAAGAACTTCGTCTTAAATCCCAATATGTCCACAACAAGGAGGTCAAGGCCGCCCTCGGTGTCAAGATCTCTGCACCTGGTCTAGAAGGCGCTATTGCAGGTTCAAGATTGATGGTTGTTGGCCCTGACGATGACGAGTCAGATGTCGAGGCTGAGGTTGAGTCCGATCTTGGTGCACTCTTTAGCCGTGTTGAGAAATCTGGACGTGGTGTCACCGTTCAAGCATCTACTCTTGGATCTTTGGAAGCTCTTCTTGATTTCTTGAAGGTATCTAAAATTCCTGTTGCCAACGTCGGCATTGGTCCAGTCTTCAGGAGAGATGTAATGAATTGTGGTACCATGCTTGAGAAGCAAAAGGAATACGCAGTCATGTTGTGTTTCGATGTTAAGATTGACAAGGAGGCTCAACAATACGCTGACGATCAAGGCATCAAGATCTTTACTGCAGACATTATCTATCATCTTTTCGATTCCTTCACCAAGCACATGCAGGTTATTGCTGAGGCAAAGAAGGAAGCTTCCAAGCTTTTGGCTGTCTTCCCTTGCGTTCTTAAGCCCGTAGCTGTCTTCAACAAAACTGGCCCTATTGTTATCGGTGTTGATGTTGTCGAAGGAAATCTTAGATTGCACACCCCTATAGCTGCTGTCAAACAAAACTCGGTCACTGGTAGCAAAGAGATCGTGGGTATTGGAAGAGTCACATCCATTGAACGTGATCACAAGCAACTCGAAAAGTGTAAGAGGGGAGAACCTTCCGTTGCTATCAAAATCGAAATGGGCAGTTCACAACCAACATATGGTAGACACTTGGAGGAGGCCGATACATTGTACTCATTGATTAGCAGAAAGAGTATCGATACCCTGAAGGAGTTCTACAGAGATGAAGTCAAGAAGGATGAGTGGGCACTGATTTTGAAGTTGAAGCCACTTTTCGATATTTCTTGAGTAGGTTAATGGTAGATGGTGGAAAGGATATTTGTATGTATTATGCTTGAGCCATTTAAAATTTGCCCCTCAATGTACATGATTTACTGAAAAGTCAAATGATTATACCCCTTTTGTTCAATTTGCAATAGTGATACATTGACAAGATACAATATATGTTTCCCTCAACCGAGGAGCAATGAGGGTTGCCAGAGAGAAATATCATGTGATATAAAGGAGTTTGCATGTATTGTGAATGAGATTCTTGGGAGTTTGATATTTTGTGATTTTGTATATAGGTAATGGGAAAGGGCAGGTGAATATGAGATGGAAACTTGGAAGGGAGAAAGAGTTTCAGATATGTGTGTTAAGGGGTTGGAGGGTATAAATATGGTACATGGTGTATGGTGTGGATGCATATGTTGCTCAATTCCGGGCATTGGGTCACAACTGTCTGAATGTGTGTTACAAGGTTATATCCTCAACGACTGAATGAATGAAGATGAATAGATACTCATCCAAAGACTATGTGTACCTTGGGTGAAGTGATAGAACGATTCTTCGATATATGACTTTGGTCATTTGTAATTGAGAACGTCTGGACTTTTGCATGCATACGCCTGGCCGGCCTCCAGAACAGGGGGAGCTTTTCGGACCCTCATTAAAAAACGCTAGCAAGGTATAAATCCACTAATCCGGTTTGAGAACTAACAGTCTTACCGCCTCATGGCAGAATTTAATTTTTGGTCAAGTTTTTAGACAGAGCTCGTCAAATTTTACAATTTCTGCAACCACCAGGCTTTAATTCGAAATGGGTAGCAAAAGGAAGCGTTCAGCTCAAGATGCTGCAGTTGCAGCTCCTGCTGCCAAAAAGCAACAAAAAACATCCAAGCCAACGACCAAGAAGCCCGTGGAAACTCCTGTTCCTCTCGATACATCTCCATTTGTCAACAACCCAAGAGGGGACGATTTAAAGCGTGAAGTCAGTCTTTACGATATGCTTAGTAGTGAGGATGATTCGCAACGACTTGATGCCGCCAATGCTATTGTGTCTGGATTGTTAGGCGGAGATGGAGTCGAAGAATCGACATTACAAAAGCACTTGGAGAGAAGATTGTTTCGGGGACTCGCAAGTGGCAGGAAGGGTGCGCGATTGGGCTTCAGCATTGTACTTTCGGAATTGTTAGCTCAACTTTTTGGTTCGGCGAATCTAAGTGCGACAAAATATCCTGGATTAACCTTCGATAACGTCTTCGAATTTTTAATCCTCAAAACAAAACCCGAGGGCGATCTGAGCGGACAGGAACAGAAAGATCATGCTCTTGGATTGTTATTTGGACTGCAATGCTTTGTCAGGTCCAAGATTCTTTTCTCAATCGATGGGAAATGGGAATTGGTTCTTGATAAGCTATTGGATTTATCCAGCAAAAAATCCTGGACTCGGGAGGAATGCGGTTGGGTAATCATGGAAGCTTTGGAGCAGATGAACCAAGATCAGGCAGAATCTACTTTGAAGAAATTGTGCGATGTTGGATTGGGACTCTCACCAGAAGGTGTTGGTATCTGGCTCAGAGCAAGGGACAAGTTTCCGAAAATGAAGTTTCCAAGCAATCCTTGGGGACAGAGTGGCAACCCATTGGAGCATCTCAACTCCCTTGCAAAAGCACTCAAGGAGAGTTCTTCTAGCGAGGAAACTTCGAGCAAAGGACAACAAGCCAAGCAAACTGGAACATGGAATGCGAAGTTACATTTCGTTTGGGACATTGTCTTAAGTCAATATGTTAAAGCAGCTAATAGCAAGGCCAAGAACATTATGTCTGAATTCGACAAATTCTGGAAAGTCACTGTTGATGGTACGTTATTTATATTTTATATCTTGACCTATTATTGACTATTCGCTAGAAAATCTGTTTTCTGCATCTGCATCAAGAGAGCGTAAATTCTGGGGCTTCCTGGTCTTTCAAAGAATGATTCAAAGCCATATTTCGTGTACAAAACTCATCACTAGTATCTTCAGTCACAATCTCGTCCGTTGCCTCATCAATCATGTTCAGGAAAAAGATCGTTTCCTCAATCGGGCCGCCGATAAGTCGCTAAAGGTTCTTACACACGCAGTGGAAGAGAATCCTGAAGCATTGGTTGTTGTCCTTCAAGGATTGATTGACGGCAACGGTGCATACAGTTTCGACCGGGTCACAAAGACAAAAACGATAGAAAAACTGTTGAGTATGGTTGATGACACAAATGGCGAGGCCGTTCTCGATGTTCTCACCTCTCCTGTCTTGGTTGTACCAAGCTCGGAAACCAATGACGCCGAAAAACGTCGACAAATGTTCGGAGACTATGTTTTAACCGCAATTCGACATGTTGATCTCACAGAAGCGTCACAAAACTCAAGTTGGATCAAAACCGCTGCGTTACCTCAGCTTGCCTCATTAGCATACTCGAATAACTCAGAAGCCAAACCTCCCATTTCCGAAGGAACCCGTACATTAATCAGAAACCGGTTGACGTCGGCATTTACTCATCTATTGTCTAACATGGATGGCTATCATTACCCCTGCGATTTAGTTATTTCATGCACTCCTGATGCAGTAGCCATGGACGGACTCATCACTGGTGCTAAAGATGCCGCATTCACTACATTACAGAAACTCATGAAGAAAGCAAAGAAAGGAGGGAAGGATAAGGCAACTTTCCAAACCTTGTCATTGTTATATGCTTTAGTAATCTTCCAATTGTATAATGGAGACGTTGAAGCTGTGTCCATCTTGGATGAGTTGAAGTTATGTTACGATAACTTAATCAAACACAAATCGACAGAGGACTCGGAAGTTGCACCTTTTGAGGTTCTTGTGGAGCTCTTATTGTCATTCCTTTCTAGGCCATCCGCTCTTCTCCGAAAAGTCACTCAACATGTCTTCACTGCATTCATGGGTGAGATGACCGAAGGTGGATTAAAACTGATGACAGATGTACTGGAAACTAGCGAAAACATGAGAGGGCAACAGGAAATGTTTGATGAGAACCCAGATGATGAGGACGCGATGGATGTTGATGAAGAAGATGACGAAATGGATTCGGATGTCGAAGTCGTTGACATGAATGGCGAGGAAGGTCACTTAAATGCACATCTTGCAGAGGAAGAAGAAGAAGAGAGCGACGAGGAAGATAATGAAGAGGAATCGGATGACGATGGAGATGAGGGAGATGATGAAGCTAACAAAGAGCTCAATGACGCATTAGCAAAGATCCTCGGCACATCATCATTAGACCAAAATGAAGAAGACGAAGACGGCGATAGCGACTCCGATATGACTGATTCAGGGATGGATGCTCTAACTCCAAAACTAGAGGAGGTTCTCGGAAGAATGCAAAAGAAGGGGCCAAGTAAGAAGCAAGAACAAAAAGACGCCAAGGAAAATATGGTCAACTTCAAAAGCAGAGTTTTGGATCTTCTTGATATATATGCCAAGAAGCAAGCGACTGATCCCTTGGCTGCAGAAATTCTATTACCTTTGTTACGATTGATCCGTTCTACCAAAGCCAAACACTTGAGTGATAAGGCATTCTCAATAATTCAAGCTTTCGCAAAGTCCAAGTCGAAGGCATCGTCTTCGGAAGCCGAAGTAGAGATTAATATTAAGGCACAAATCGCTTTGATCAAGGGTTTTCATGAAGAAGTACTCAAGGACCAGTCTAAGGTCTTCGCCAAAGCTGCCAGCATAGCTAGTTTATCTTTGGCCTCTGGTATATATAGAGCGGACAAGAGTCAATTTGAGAAGATTGGAAAGGTTTACTTGCAAACGATGACAAAATGCGATGTCGAAGGTGTGAAGATTCAGGCTAGTTTTGTAAGCGATTGGGTTAATTGGTGGCAAAGTCATATTGCCCAAGCTACGGCAGGGAGTGCTGCGAAGGAGGAGTAGAGGCAGACTAGGGGAATACGAGTGTACATGTAAAGATACCAATGAACCAAAAGTTTTAGCAGTTATGACAGAAGATACAGAGGGCTGTTATTTGAGTTTCAACAGGGGATTCCTTTCCGGCGAGCACAAAGATTGCTACCTTTAGGGTCTTTGATTTCCTTCTACTGATCTTTGAAGCTTAGAGGAATACAGTCAAACAGATGTTCATTTCTATGAAAACATGAAAATGAATCTGTCTTTTCGTCGAAGCGTAAACGTTATCCTGATAGAAAGCAGTGTGTACATGAAAGAAAGGAATGTGCATACAAATCATTATGGATCTTATCAAGCACGGATCAGATACTGATTATATCATAGAGGCCGGGGTCCTGGAGCAAATAGAAATCCTGCTGTGGTCCATGAGATCCTTGTTCGTAGGAAGAATCCTAGACGCTATGGAGCTGTCCACCCACATCCGCCCAACCCCTCTTCATTCAAAACTGCGCCGTATTAAGATTTCTGCATCCGTCTTCATTCTCGTTATCTACTAAGTAACACCTCATCAATTCCCACAAAAGCTGAAAATCTTGTCCATAAATCTCGGAGACTTTCAAAGGCATGGCTAGCGACAACCTGGAACTACCTGGTCTCTCCGAACCCTTTGAAGGGAATGAAACCGCAATTCTTTGTGAGCTTTGCAATAGCATAATTTCTCACCATACAGAAATTGGAAGTGAAACTGCGGGTACGCCAGAGTTCAAATTCTCCGAAGAAGAAATACCTACCATGTTGTTGATATTGAACGGCGCACATGGAGGCTGTCGTCTATGCGCTGTGGTTTGGAGAGTATTTAGGGATGGGGGGACTTATCAGAACTTCTGTTCAAACAACGATACTAACGCGTTGTCCTTGAATGATATTGCAGAGCTTTTCGTTATAAGCTATTTGCATCTTGAACGTTCGAAAGAAATTTCTCTAGGCCATTACAAGCTGTCCTACAAAATAACCTATGAGAAGACAAATTGGGGCAGTAGTGGCACCCTGGTGCTAGTTCTAGACACATTCGAGGGTAAAGCAGATTCCATTGTGTCAATTTTTTGAGTTGCACCTTCAAGGGTAGACATGGAGAGTTTAAGCATATCTACTAAAATCTCGATACAGGTTCCCAAGACTTCCATAAAGCGTCGGAGTCTCACACAGATACCAATTATCTTTCTGAAGAGAGGTGGAGGAAATTCTGTTATTCATCAATCAGAATGTGTCAAGGAAGTCACGAAATTTGTAATTCTGCACCAATATCTGGCAATGCTTCGCGTTGCTTACCCACACGTCTCATTGATGTCAAAAAAGATCCTCCAGAGTTGATCTTGTCATCCAGCGCAGAACCTGCAAGTTCATACGCGGTTCTAAGTCACTGCTGGGGCAGAGCACCGATCCTTACTTTGACGACGAAGAATTTGGAAGTTTTTCAACAAGGATTGCCCACTTCTCAGTTAAGTAAAACCTTTCGAGATGCCATCGATGTAGGAAAGAGACTACTACGAGACTTCAATGTAAGATATATTTGGATTGATAGTCTATGCATCATCCAGGATTCTAAATCAGATTGGGAGAGTGAAGCACCAAAAATGTCCCAGGTTTATGGGAACGCCTTTTGCTGCATCGCAGCCACTTCTGCCACCGATGGATCGAAGGGTCTTTTCTCCCCAAGGAACTCCATGGTGGAAGAAGTAATTCGTATAAATATTGATAGATCAAGATATCCATATCTGCCAAGCCCAGTAAGCATAACAATACTCAACAAGGACAAGTGGCTTCAGTTCATTCGAGAGGCACCCTTAAACCAGCGTGGTTGGGTTGTGCAAGAAAGGGCTCTTGCCAAAAGAGCATTGCAGTTTTTTGATGGTGAAGTAATGTGGAAATGTCAACAAAGAATGGCATCAGAGACATTTTCTGCCATAACATCTGGTTTAAAGATACCCGATGATCGCCTTCTATTTCCTCAGTCTCTTACAGCAAACTTCAATTTCCGGGAATTTTGGAACGATCTCTTACAGATGTACAGCAAGACTATCCTTACATATCCAGACGATATACTCATGGCAATAGCTGGCGTGGCACGCCAATTTGGGGAATACCTACCGACCAACAACAAGGCATATCTCGCCGGAATGTGGTCATTCGAACTTGAGAGGCAATTGGGATGGCTAGCAACCGCACCTGGCTCTAGATTCGATCTCGATCGTCGAGGATCCCCTAGCTCTAATGTTGCGCCATCTTGGAGTGTGAGCACAATCAATTCCTTGATTTCACAATTCCTGATAGGAGTTTCTTTTCCTCTGCTTTGTTCTTCGATTTCTCCTTGCAAACACTCCACAAACATAATCATTCTTCCAGGTATCTCCATGGTAGGCATTTGCTGACGCTCCTGTGGTCCAGTGGGCTTCATCAACAGGCAGGTTAATCTTGGCTGCATGGAAAACCAGCTCATATGAAGGTGAAGGTGCCTCCACGCGCTGGTATGACTGGACTCCGGCAGAATACAAACGTCACATGATTACGGATCTAAGTCAGGCTCAACCTCCTCAATTCACCATAATCGATGTCGGAACCACTCTTTCTACCAAAGACCCATTCGGGTCCGTTACTTCGGGCTTTCTTCAACTTCGTGGCCAGTTGAAGGTTGGGCGTCACTCTTTTACATTGTCTAGAGATAATCTAGCAACCTGGAATAATAAAAATCTTCACTACATCCAGGTACTCGGTAGATCCTACCTGTCCCCGGTGGTTTTTGATCGTTTGCAGTCTGATGACGAGCTAAGAGAGATTAGAGAAGGAATGTTGTTTGTTTTCCCCTTGCATTTCAAAACTATCCGGAATTCCCGTGCTCTTATTCTGAAGCCAAGCAGTGTTCGAAAAAGTTTAGTGAGGGTGGGCTGTCTATTGCAGATTCCAAACATTATTGCCGTTGATTCGGAGAGTGATAAATTGATTGGGGAGGAATTTTATGAGGAATACCATGGGAATGGAGAATACACTATACGTATTATATGACAATTGCTCTATTAAAAGCTACCGTTCTCCAAAAACCCTTGGATAAGCAAGGTCTGGTTGACTAGCATCAGCCGCCTAGCTAAAATAACAGATGCTAAACTCTATGATGGAAGGTGGCTCTGAATGGTTATCTATATGGGCTAAAAGCACTGAGCACACCGAAGCTCAATCCGATACTACTCGCATACTTGTCGGATTTTTCTACATTCATATAACAACCATGGACCATAGAGTATTGCACCTCAACCAATTGACGCCATCATCATATTGACACTCATGAAAAAGTTACAAAGGGCGAGTGAGACAATGCCGGGATTGGATGTGGCTTAGCCCGTTTGTCATTACACTAGAACCTACACCAACACGTTCCAAATAGCAAATAGTTGATCTATTCCGATTGCTTGTGGCCATGTCCGGCATGAAAGATGGTCTCCCAAAGAAATCCTGGAATCTCATGATTGCAATTGCGCCACCAAAGGAATCGTGTTTCGGATCGCAAAGCCAGTCCAATTAGATCCTTCCACATGTGCATACTCTTTGCATGTATAGCAAGCCATGGATAGCATTCGGTACGCTATATTCGGCTTTCTCGAGCCCGGAATATTTAAGAGCTGTAGAAAGACCCCTAAATCGGAGATCCAAGGTTATCATCCTTTACGATTGAGGCCTCCTAGCAAAGACCAACTGAAGAAGATTGATAGAGATCCCGACTTCGGGTACCTAGGAAATCTCAATGGACTGCTCAAAGATCCGCAACAGTGGTTGCACACAGTGGTCGCAATGGGTGGGTTTCGTGCTAATTTTCCAATACCCATACCCAAGCCATTATTAATGGGTAGCCAATCAGAGGCCTCAATACCCAGCCATTATGAGTAGCTCAAAATCCCCGTTTACACTCACAATACTCATATTGAACATAAAAATTGAAAAACAGGTGGGTGGTGTTTGCAATTTGTGTGTGTTTTGTATACAAAAATCAAACAAATTACAGAGTTTTTAGTTTCCAATGTTCTTACTCTTTATGAGGCTGAAACTAGTAGCGATCTTTACTATAATAGGACTAAGTCTCAAGCTAACGGGACACACACTTTAACAAGGCTTCAATACCCATAGCCAGCCGTTGATTGGTGAGTATAGCTTTTTTCATACCTATGCCCACGGGTACCAGCCGTACCACCCAAGCCACCCATTGCGACCACTGGTTGCACAGGACGAACCTAAGATCAGATGCGTCTAGATTTGACGATATGATTCATTACAGATCAAATAATGAGATCATAGGTTCCAAGATCAATCAATCGATTCGAGATTCTTCTGACAGCAATTTTGAAGTTGCAGAATAGATCACGAGATCACCTACCCATTAGCGAATCGACAGTCGGATTAGTGGATGAGAGTATTGGCTTACATAACAATCCGGCACATCTCATCCCCTCGGACTGTTTCAAACAACCATCATGTCCATACACAACTCAGACTCTCAAACATCATTCGTGACAGCAGCCACAGGCGGATAGCAAAAATCATAACTTTACCCACTTCAAGCCAATCTTTTTGCAAAGAATACGCTCTCGATTACCGTGATTTCGTCGGATATGTCTCCCTCCATAATCGTGGCTGAATGTGTCTGTCTCCAGGGAACAATGCATCTAACAAACTAGATCTTCAGCATTCAGAAACTAAAGAGCTGGTTTCATATCATTTCCCTTGCTCTTCCTTATTACCACCTCATCCCATACCTCTCTTGCACAAACTGCACATGCCAAGAACATTCCCTCATCTCAATCAATTCCCGAAGGCCGGCCCTTCATGTTCTCCCCTCCAATAATGACATCCAGAATATTCCTTTTCCTTCAAGTTTTCTTCTCCCTGTACATTTCCTCCGTCTATTCATTTCCCTTTCCTCTCCTCAAAACAAACCTCATCGACCCCCGCGATCTCTCCGCCGTAGCCAGTGAACTCGGCACCCTAGGAAGCGATCTCCAGAACTCCAGCACTCTGAAAACCTTTCTCGGCGATAGAGGAAATGTGATCACGCAGAACGATGTGTTGGATAGCAATGGAAGTTGTGCTACGATGACTGTATTATTCGCGCGGGGAACGGGGGAAGTCGGTATGTCTATTTCACTTACCTACTCGTTTACAAATCCCCCTCGAGAAATCCAACGAAGAGGAATCAAGGAAGCGAAGCTCGTATGACTAACCCCACGACTAGGTAACGTGGGAATCTTAACCGGTCCGCCATTCTTCACAGCCCTAGCCGCATACATGAATGAAACCGGAAGCATGTCGATCCAAGGCGTAGATTATTCAGCGAGCGTCTCCGGCTTTCTCGCTGGTGGTGATCCCGCCGGTGCAAAAACTATGTTCGTCCTCCTCCTCCTACTCTAAACCATACCCAACCATTAACACACACCTCAGGGCCGATCTAATAAGCAATACTCTAACCAGCTGCCCCGATACGCATCTCACCGTATCTGGCTACTCTCAAGGAGCTCAACTTGTCCATCTCGCTATGAGTTCGCTGCCCACTACCACAACATCACGCGTTACATCCGTCGTGATGTTTGGAGATCCAAAGAATGGTACTGCGTTAGCTGGTATCGATTCGAGTAAAGTCATGACGATTTGTGATCCTAAAGATGATATTTGTAAAGGCGGAGATGCCATATTACCAGCCCATCTGGAATATAGTGCAAATGCTGGAACTGCTGCTAAATTTGCATTGAGTGGGCTGGCGGATGTGGGTATCACGAGTGCGAGGAAAGTCAGTGGAGTTGATGGGATATCTTGAATATTCAAGGTTGCGGAATGGGAAGATAAGAACACGCGAGATAAAATATTGTCTATAATTTTTGCTGTTAGAGTCTTCAGACTAACAAAGTTGAGTTTATTTGCATGTAATGAATCTATAACAAAATCTCTTTCTATGTATCGTACATGAAATACATAGCTGTACAAAAGGTATCTACGCTTCACCCCAAAATTTCTCGTTCTAGAGAATCTCCTGTTCTAACCATGGTTTTGATTGCATTCAGTGTCCTTGAACAATCATGCTCTAAATCATTGAGTAAAAGTCGATTAGCCCTCGATTCCGCCGCCATAGCTTGTATATTGAGAAAGCCTTTGGTAAGGTACAAGAATGTGCGGTATTCTGGACGTAGAGACGTCAATAGCTTTCCCTTCCTCCGAATTTCTAATGGTAACCTATTTTTCTCGCTTGTTAAAAATCTTAACTTCGCCCATCCTTTCCAATGATCCATAAGGACCGTTTCGCATATCTTAAATGCTAGTTTGAAATGTCGAAACTTGGTAAGATGTTGAATATATTCGTTCCAATTCTGATTGCTTAATTGAAATCCCATATCCGTGATCTCATTGACAGTTCGTATCATGACGTTGATTTTTCCTTGCCTTACAAGAGCCATCATGTAAAAGTGCAAGGCTTTTGTCAAAGCAAGTCTGTGTGCTGCCTTGATTGGCTCCTTGTTCTCTTGTAGATTGACTTTGGTATCTTCCAGAGCGCCCTCTCCAGATGCATGGTCGACATCACTTTCAGTCACTTCTGCCTTTTCAGAATCATTGGTACGAGAGAGTAATTTTGAAAGTTGAAGAGATTGAGCTCGCTTTCGGGTATCAGACACGAACTGCTGCCACAGATCCTCCACGGCGTCATAATCTAGCTCTTGAAGTTTTAATGACATCAAAGCAGTGGTAACAATCCCGGGTTGTGTGTCTCTTCTATCGGCTGGTAGCAATCTTAAGAAACGTTGATGCATATCCTTGGCGGATGTTATCTCCATATTCTTGGAAAGTACAAACACAATATACCCGAAAAACGTGGTAGGAAAAGCGATATCAAGTGGCTCGTGCTGGATACCTTTCCTGACTTTGTCACTAATGTCGCGAGGATTCATTGTTTGGACAACCTGTTCAAAAATCTCCATGGCGCCATGTGGATCTCCCCAAGTGACCCTAGCTGCGTGAATTGCCGCTCTTAACTCCAAGAATTTTGTGCTTGCAGTTTTCATTCTTTTATGCTCAAGCATTCGATCTTGGATTACAAAAACTTCCTTGTAGCGTTTAGCAGCAAGATAGCCACCCATGACAATCGCATAATGAAGACTAGTCGCAGGTATACCAGCTTCTGGCATAACTTCTGCTAAAATCTGCCAGGCACGTTCGGGTTGTTTTACCATAGCCAGCGCTTGCATGAGAGCCGCATAAGTATCACCATCATGCTCTATATTAAGCTTAGACATTCTTTGAAGAATTCGATTGACGTTAATGAGGTCATAACGTAATGCCCAAGCAACAAGCAAAGAATTCCACATGCGGGTTCGTGAATCCGAGAACTTCAAATTCATGGCCTCTTCGCAAATGGTTTCAGCTTCTTCCAATCGATCACCTGCCAAATAGGCAGTTACGAGAGTGCTAACCATGGCTGCGCTCTTTTCAACTCCATAAGTAGCAGACACCCGATAGAGCTCAATGGTATTTTCGAGATCACCACGTGAGGCACACATTCCCATCAGTGTTCCGAAAGTATAGTCATCAGGTTGAAGTTTTCGTTTTGTGACAGTAGACTCAAAAGTCTCCAAAGCATCGTCGACTTGACCAACCTGTGCATAAGCACTGATAAGAATGTTGCAACATGTTATGGTCGGCTTGAGACGATATTTTTTTCGGATGCTTTTAAACACTTCGAGGACTATTTTGGGTTCTCCTCGCCTTGCGTGAACATGCAAAAGAGGGGCCATGTCATCGGCCGATGCCAAAGGATTAGGAGTTGTTGCAGATTCACTTTCTAATCGCATATACTTTTCTGCAAACTGTTCAAACAAGGCATGAACAGTGTCAGCATCTCCGTATCGTGCAAATTCATCCATACATCTCCTGTGCGACGCTCGATCTAAAGTCTGATTGAATCGAAATATATCTGCAAACACTTCTTGAATTCCAACCAAATCATGATTTTTGAAGAAAATTTGCAGTACGGATTGTAACATGGATCTTGGAAGTAAGAGGTTTTTCATTGGGCTTTCTCGGGCCTGTCTGTAAAGAACGACGGCTGCTTTTAGTTGACCAAGAGACAGTAGCATGTTGGTTGCCTGTGTATAAAGACGAACAGACTCAGTTCCCCAGTCCTGAATATGTCTTAGAAGGGGCCAAAATGTAGCATATGAAAAGTGTTTGGCACTTAGTAGAGCTGAGGTGATCACTGCCGTAGCAAATTTCGTGAGGGCTTCAGATGGCAGAGTTTCAACTTCCGAGGGATGCTGAAGTGACTTGTTGACATACTTTGCCAAAGATAAAGCTTTGTTAGGAAGATCTTCTATGTGGTGTAGACTTTTAAACATATCATAGCGTGGTCCAGTAAGACTACCGTGCAGCTGCACTTCTGTCCAAAGAGTGAAGGCTTGCGACCACAAACCATTTGTCATGAGATGTAACATGATATCTGATCCTCCAGCAGTCGTGTTGAACTTTTCGAGGGAGTAGTGGTAAAGTTCATTCGCTCTCGAGAAATTCTGCAGTCTCAAATAAGTACGAATCACGATCTCGTATATTTCTGGTTTCTCTCGACGAGCATCAGATCGCTCGAATAATGAAGTTGCCCTCTCCGCATCTACTATCCGATTTGAAGCCGCCATATATTCCAAGACTTGAATTCGAATTCTCTCCTCGGCCCAACTCCCAAATTCCAGACGTCGATATTTTCGCCATACCTCTTCGTATCGGGACGATGTTGTTATTCCTAGAACAGTTGCAATAGTTGCTGCATCATCAGGCGCCTCGTGTATAATAGGACGCTTCTTAATCTCGGCGGCTTCTTTCGTCTCTGCGTCTACCGGAACCAAGGCTAACGAAGGTTTCTTAGCAGAAGATGTGTAGAGCCGATAGCCAGAACTTCTCAATCCCAGTCTGGTCCTCTTCCCATCTTGTCTATCAACTCCCAGCCCTGGATATTGCCGTAGAAATTTGAGAGTACTGGTTGGATAGAGAAAGTCCAGAAAAATACCAGGACTTTCGCTAACAGTTCCATCATTGGGCAATCGTGAGTTCGAGCCCTCAGTAACATCAGGTCCTTGTAACATGAGCTGCCATAATGGCGAGAGCTCAAGCTCAATTGCACCGTGGGTCCAGAATCCCGAATGAAGTGCGCGACGACTTTTGGCTAAGTGTTTTGGTCCTGGTAGAAGGCGCCGCAGACTGCCTGTTTCAAGACATCCCGCCGTGCGCTCGAGCATGCCCTACCAAGAGAGACAGAAATCGTATACGGATATGTAGAAAACAGGTTTAATCGTCACCGGTGTGCGGCTCTAACGTATAAATCAAAATCTAACTGGATATCAGCCGATTTTGTAAGTGAAAAGGACTACACACAAGCTCTGTACTCACCGTAGAACATGCTTTGCACAGTCGAAATTAGACTGAAATTGAGACGATAAGGAGAAGATGGTGGGAGTTCGTCAATCTGTCAATCTATGGTGGTTTCAGTGAGATATCAAGTTTAAATAAAGGCAAGAGGCAAAAACTTCACATATCAACGTAGGCAATAAATTTAGCTGGGTCGGATCATTATTTATTTTTTGCTCCGATTGATTAAGTAAGCAAGGTGTATTTCCATGGAGGGGTGATAGTCGGAACAATAAAATAGTGATATCACTATAGTTTTGGCTGACGGAGAATCCTACCGAGAATTGTATTTGATAATGGAAGTCTTCAAATTGTGTCAAATCAAAGTTACTTGGAAGAGAGAGAGAAAAAGATATGAATTTTGGATAATTTGCTTTTCCCCACCATTCTTCCATCTACCTATCTCAAGGAGATGATATACATACGTATATATTCGATTTATTCTGATCTTCCCAAAAACAGACATAGACATCACCGGGGCAGATTAGAAAGTGTGTACACACGCTCAATTCACAACTAATTGGATTAAAAAACGATTGAAAATAAAATAAGTCAATCCGAAAACATCAAAATGATTTTCAGCTTTTGATGATCCTAAATCTCATCCAAAAATACAATTCATATCAAAGTTTGGGGGGGAAACAATCAATATCAAGGTGTAGTCAAACTCGACCGCTTCTTTTCTCTCATGTCCTTCGCAAGGAGGTGGTCCAACACAACGTTTCGCTTACCGCCTTCCTTGCACTCAAATCATTCTGCCAGGATTAAATTTCCAGCTACAACTGATGTATACCACTTCTACAACCCCACAATCCCGCAATCCACCCAACCATTCTTCCAAACCCCTTCAAACAATGGAAATAACCAAATTCGTCCTCGAAGGACGAGACGAGGCGAAGCTATATGGCGATTCTTCTGCTTATCGAACTCGACTTTCAAATCGCATTCACACCTTGAGAAAGAAGCTTGGAATTACGACGAAACCCCGCGCAAAGTACTTGAACAAGCCTGTAACTGCGGAGGACATTAGTCAAAGTCATGATTATATCCATCTCCTATTGCTTACCTCCGAAAGAGCGTGGGCGCATGCCATGTCAATGAAAGAGATACACACTGTCGATACAAAAGGGATAACTGGTTCAACTCGATCGCACATCGTTTCTCGATTACACAAAGCCACGATATATGCCAATGATCTTTTCCGATTACTATCCGATAAATCGACCACCAATGCCAACGATGTCGATGTATTGGAAGCTAGAGCATATGCTGCTGCTCTCGCTGGAGCAATGGAATTCGAAAAGCAAAGTTGGGAGGCTTGTGTGAAGAGATACGCGGAGGCTAGGATTATATACACTGCACTTTCTAAGGTCACCAAAGCGGACATCTTCAAGGATCTCTTGACCGACCCTGTTGATCCCAGTATACGATACGGGGCTTATAAGATGGGACTGCCTCGAACACTAGCTATATCTGCCATCGCACGCAAGAATTTCCCTTCGGATCAAGAGTTGACAGAGCAGGTGGAAAAGTTAGACCCCGACTGTCTGAAAGACGAAGCGACAATATCAAAAGCTGAAAGTCTGGAATCGGGCGAGACAATCAAAACTATTGTCTGGCGGTCACGGACAGTGGATTTAGAAGATGCGGCAATAGCTACTGCCCTTGGATCAGTAAAGGCAGCGTCATCAAAACTGTCTAATACTCTTTCTTCATCTACTCCTAAGGATAGGGGCTCCGCTTATGACGATATTCTAATCGCTAGTCAAGAAGTAGTAGACGCTACAAAGCATACTATTGACGAGCTAGTTTCGGAGGGTGTTGGACAAAGTGATAAGCGAATGCAAAGCCTATTAGTGACTAGGACCGCTGTTAGCTACGATATGATTGGTTGGCGTATAGGCAGAAACAGAGTCATGGTAGGGGAGCAAGACGGGATTATCGATTACGTTCAATCATTTCCCACAGGGAAGGTCAGGAAATCAACCAAGGATGAGCCTATAGGGCGTAAACTTGCCAAATTACGCGAGAAGGTTGTTCTCTATGACGCAATCCTGCAAAGTGTTGAGTCAATTAAAGAGCTTCCAGGTGTTGCAGCAGATTCTAGTCTACAGGAAGAGCTGGATGCAAAATATAGCTATTTCCAAGCTCTCAAGTAAGTTGATCTAATAGCTTTAATTTGCTTACAAAGCTCAACTGACCATTAAAATAGATGTTTGATAGTAGCCCGCTCTCATGCAATTCTTTCAAATCCCAAAAATTCACTAGCTCTCTTGGACCGCGCAATGGAAAAATGCACAGCTGCCCACTCAAAACTATCTTCGTCAATGGACACTACGACCACAGATACTCCACCTAATCTAACTGTCACTCCCTCTGAAACTGAAAACCTCCTCGCTTATCTTCAATGCGAACTTCAACGCTACCGCGCCTTGGTTGAAATATCTAACCTTACCTCCACTACCCCGAAACCTGGCGATGAAAATGTACAACAAATTCCCCTCGTTGAGCGTCTCCATGAGTACCCATCCGACGGAGTTGTTGACCTGAAAAATCTCGTAAACTATCCTCCAAAATTGGAGGTTGTACCCGTCAAACCACTATTCTTTGATTCGGCGTGGAACTATATTGATTATCCAGGAAGAACAACGGAGAAAGCTGTAGAAAAGACTGTAGTGGAGGTGGAAGCGAAGGAGCCAGAGCCAGAGGAGCCACAGGAGCAGCAACAACAGCAGCAGAAGAAAGGATGGTTTGGTTTCGGCAGATAGATACAGGCATTGGATTAATAATTGTTGCTAAGCGAGCGGGAGCTATCGAAAAAATCCATCAAATTTCAATCATGCTAAAGCGAGGATTCGCTAGTAAGGTTGACAAAATAGAGCTTTCACGATAAGTAGCCCAAGCTAAATAGTTACAAGAGCTAGGTTTAGAAATATAAAACTTTCAAATCCTGGCATGTTCTTACTCAGACTCACTGATACATCTGGCACCTACTTTATAATAATACTTTATTGACATGCTTTATAGATACTATATTCAAACATCCTCCCTCTCATTATTTTAGACGCAGTTCAATGGCAAAAATTACAACCATATCCAGACCACCTCTCAGCTACTTAAAACCTCAAAAGAAAAGTATATCTTGATCCTTCCATCCCAAATCCGACAATATCCCATGCACACTCTTCTCCAACGCTTCCGGTCCACAGATCAAAACCAATTGTTCACCATCCCTATACCCATTCCCCTCACCATCCACATCCATCTCAAACCTCCCTACCTCTTTCTCCAAAACCTCTTTTCCCAATCTCCCTCGTAATCCTTTCCATTCCTCCGTCGGCTGACTCAAAGCATGCACTAATCTACATCTCTGCTCATTCCCCTTCACCAGATCATCCAACTCTTCTCTGCACAGAATATCCTCTTCTCTCCTATTCCCATCTAGCACTATGCATTTCGGTGCACCTCCCACCTCCTCTTCGTAAAGCACCGCTCTCAACACCGAGAAAATAGGCGTAACACCGCTTCCTCCACAAATCATCACGAATCGCTTTACCCTCCTCTTTTTACCCCCAATTACACACTCCCCCTTTGCCACGTACTCGAATTTGCCAATCGGCCCTTTGAAATCGATGGAATGACCAACGGGGATACTTTCCAGCGCCATTGTCATTTTTCCTCCGGGCCCCTTTTCATTTTTCAGATAGATCTTGATCAGGATATCTAAGACCCCTTTGTCGGTCCCGAGCGAAAGAGGCGTGTAGGATCGTATGATGGCTTCCCTAGTCACGGGATCCCGTAAGCGCATCATGAGATGTTGACCCACCGGTAACCCGATGACTTGCTCCGCATGATCGAGAGTAAAAGAAAAGATCCGCGTATCGCTCGAGATAACCTTTTTAGCGGTGAGGACGGCCTTTTGCCAGCTTTTGGGTTGGAGGAAGATGGGTCGGAGAGATTGGGATGAGGAGGATAGGGGTTCGGGATTGAGGAGGGAAGTGAGGGCTGAAGGGGAAAGAGTACCGATGTGGTAGGCGGGCATCATTGCTTTTGCCGTTTCCGAATGGATGGCCATGAATTCGTCGGTGGAGTCTTGGCCTGCGGCTCCGGTAATACTTGTTGCGCCTCCCGGGTGTCCTTCCAGAAATGGGGCTCCATCGTAGACTTCGCCGTTCAGGACAAACCAAGGCTCCTTCTCATTGTCATGTTGACGTAATTCATCGATGGAGATTTCACGCTTCACATCGTCCTTTGTCATTTTTATCTCTTGCTTGACTTCGACCAACGCGACAGATTCATCTTCAGTGCCCATTTTCTCGCCCCAGAATCCATTGGCGAGATTCCCGCCGGCGGCTTTTACTCTTTCCATCCAACCTCCTGGCATAAGTGCTGGTTGTGTGGGATGTTCAAAACGTAGATAATCACCTTCTTTGGTAATGGTCACTCGATACCATGGGTTATTCATCATACCAAGCACACTCCAGTACATATCCCTCGGTTGAACATTCATACTCTCGTCCATGGCTCTTACCATGATATCCCCCGACATTGCGAGATCTTGGACATCCAAATCAACCTCCCAAAAACACCATGTGAAACATGTTTCTCTCCATTCCATATCTAATTTACCTCCGAATAACGTTTCATTCTCGTAAGCACGGTCTCGATAATCGTCTTCGTGGTATCGTATATCAGCTAACGCCCATGATTTTCCTCTGTCAAGTGTTACCTCGACTCTCGTAACGCGTCGTCCACCACCACCATACGCATAGCCCTTCGCACGATATGTTTGTTGTCCGCTCACCAGAGGCAGTCGCTCTTCATGTTCTGGGTATGCGGTGGCGCTGTTTGTACTTAGATCATAGATGGCATATCTCTCGTCCGTCCACCACTTGGGTTCATTAGCACTCTGCTCTGGGCTAATCATAGTTGGAAGGACTCGGTTATCGTAGATATGGTACCAGTTATCGCTAGGAGCTGCGGTAACAATAATCTTTTTCAGCCATTTCACGCTGCGGCCACCGATTTGCCCGGGAACAACAGCTCGTAAAGGTTTACCATGATCGGGTCGAAGCATTTCCCCGTTCATCTTGTGGGCTACCATGATTCCTCTATTTGGGTCCATAACCCAGTTAAGCTTTAAGGAGGTTCCATAGTAGCCGTTAGGAAGCTTATCGGCACCCTCCATACAAACATACTTTGCACCTCTCATTGGCATCGCTTTTCTAATTAGTTCGTACATTGGTACGCCTGTCCATAGTGCCGTTGACACGCCTGCAGCACCCCATGAGAAACCTTTAGATTTCCGGACTTGGTTCTGTTCTTTACGACGATTTCCGGCGCAGACAAGTGTGATGGGTACGGTGATTTGTTCGTATTCTCTCAGGAGATCTTTGAGTGTAAGAGTAAAGGGTTTTTTGACCAGTCCTTCGACAGAAAATTCCCAGTCGGGTATTGATGAGTCCTCAACATGAGGTACAGCTCCGTGATTCCGGACATAGAACAATTCAGGCGATGTGAGAAATCCTTCGTCATATAAAGCGCTTAATGGAGGTTCGACATTGAAGGGATGAATTCCAGTCAGCCGAATAAGTCGAGGGTCCCGGGGCACTTGATTGTCCGGTGTTTTCAAATCTTCCTTGAGAATTTCTGTTGGTGGTTTTGTCGGAGGTGGGAGAGTGTATCGCTGCAATGACAATGAGGTTGAACTAGAATGACTTGATAAAGAACCCAGCTCATCTGAGCTATTCTCATTGGAATCTGGCGGAGTCTGTGGCAATTGAGGAATCATTTTCGACATCTCCGCATCAGCCTTGGAAGAGTGTTCATTCATGAATTGAGCACTAGCCATTGAGACTCTCTTTTCCTTATAAGATATCAAATCCATTAATATAAGATATAAAAGCTGACGAAATCTTACAACTGAAGGGCTTGTAGGATATGATGATATTGATCCAGTGAGACCCTCTTACGCTCAGATAAAGAGGAAAACGATATTCGACGAAGGTT
Organism: Botrytis pseudocinerea; assembly: GCA_019395245.1. Taxonomy (NCBI): domain Eukaryota; kingdom Fungi; phylum Ascomycota; class Leotiomycetes; order Helotiales; family Sclerotiniaceae; genus Botrytis; species Botrytis pseudocinerea. The sequence continues at coordinate 160,244 of JAHXJK010000056.1, read as the reverse complement.
TCAAGTCAGTGGATATATGAATTTCTCCGCGGGCAACAATAATGAAGAGTGATGCTGCAAGGGAAGACTAGAGGCAAAACCCAGATCGGTACAAGGAGCAACGGAGTGCAGTGTACCAATTATTTGAAATCATTTCAATCAATAAGTCCCACGGCAGAAATCCCACTAGGGACTCTCCAGGCAAGTATATCAATAACAAATTTACAGAGAGTATCATCTAACGTCAAACTATGACTTTCCTAAACGCACGATATGGTGAAAGGTGCATCTCCTGAAGCAAAGTAGGATCTTTGAGGATTTCCGCGGATATCCCTTTATTATCTTGCAGAGGAGATAAGAAAACCTTTCTCTGTATCCATATCTCTACCCATCAGTAGCCATGGGCTTGAACAAGATATGTTTTGTGGCTCAGAGCGGACCATACTTGTGCCTTTTTTTTCTTATCTATAAGATGGTCGAATATGATTGGCTCACCAGGTTCGGCCACTCCAGTTACTAATAGCTACGGGAACGAAGTATTTCCGATCTCGAGACATAATTGATATGCTTGTCTATACAATAAACTGGTGATAAGGAAGGTTTTCACATTATTGTGCCAATTGACTGGAAAATTCGGTTGGTAATGCCTTTGCTGGTACTCGGGGTTCTTTGGATTGTTTCATAAAATGATTTGAAAAAGATAAGAAGCTAGATATCCCGGGCTCTTTACCGGACGCTAGCCTTCAATTCGCATGATGATCCCCACGATTCATGTCTTCCTTACTCCGTGGATGCAACAGTCATGTCGCAGGCCATTATCAAAAGTCCCTCATATTGAACTATGTATCAAAACAATAACGCATTCTGCTTTGGGAGCGGTGTCTTGTTCGCGATCTTAAGAACGAGATCAACAACTTTGAGGTTTTGAGAAGAACAGGAACACTAGCAGGCGTGTGAGAAGCAAGGAATTAACAACTTGTCCGTACCGTTGTCGTGAAGATCCTTCCTTTGAATAGTGTCAAAACTTTATGACCGTAGGGCTATCTCACACATATTATTGTGCTGCCAGAAGTTCACAATGTAGGCAAATGACCCAACGCGGCATCGTATCAAGACAGACAAAACGGGGAGAAGGAATTATAGAAACAATTACCACCAAAGCTTTCATCGAGTCAAAGCTCGGTATTCGAGCTCGTTCCTGTTTGCCACGGCCATCAAACCAGACGATGTATACGAGATACTCGCAGTGGAGATAGTCGAGCCCCCGTTTGTCCAGCTATTGGTGGAACGGAAGGGTGGTGTTCCATGGTGGAATTGGAATACCACAAAGTCTTCAACAACCCAAATAAAATCTTCACAGCCACTATTGAAGTAAAGCAGAAGTTTCGGACGGTTTAGAGCCCCGCATCAGAAATGCGCATCGTGCGAACAAGTACATCGTGGCAAGTTGGACCGTAACGTTGAAGTCAACGATATGATAGGAAGTGGTGCCTGGATCTTGCTACATTGCTGAAAGAGGAATGCCCTTTCACATCGTCGATTCCCTGTAGCAAAGACCAAAAGGCCCATTCAGCATGGAAGTCTGAGTGCTCTATCACGTCTGTCAGGCCTTGGTGAAATATGCCTAGACACCCCCCCCCCCTTTGCTGTCTGATCCCTTTGTCAATAAACATGAACCTCCAAGGTCTACCATTGTAGAGAGTGGTATTCTGGTGGGTTATGACTTGGGAAAGTTTGAAATCAACATTTCCTGACAAAATTCAGAGAGAGGGTGCACAACCTTTGAGTCTCATTTGTGTGAAGGTTCATTCATTCTTGAATGAAGGTAGAGTATGACATATGAAGTCAATATGCTGGATGGCCAGTAAACGTATTCTCAGACCCTTGGCAATGGGAATAAGTGGGCAACGTGGTATTCATACTGATTGACCACCTACAGTACTGTCCTCATGAGCGGATAGAGCTATCATGTACCAAGACTAACACGCAAGGAAAGATGCAGACCTAACAAGCTCAGCATGACACCATCATCCGCTGTATATGGTTATATGGTTGCAACTATTCTTATGCGGGACAAGACGCCTATACCTACCTTCACCATCTCACTGGCGTTATAACATGTAGTTACTGACTGACAAACAAAACAAGCAAATAAACAACGAATCCCATTCACCATGGATATAGCAATCTATCTACTACAATGGGACAGGAGAACCTGGTTCGCGATATTGTCATTCAATTTGTTGATTGGGACATCTCGATATGCTGATATGCTGATGTATTGATGTGTTGACCATGATGCATGTATCTTGGGTTGCAGAAGCTTAATCGATAACAGTAGCAGGTTTTGTTAGTTCGATCTCTCCATTCGAGCAGCAGCAGTAGCATTAGCAGTAGCAGTAGTATATTTGGGGAAGGCAAGGGACAAGGCTCGCACGGGCTAACTTTATTATTCTCTATTGTGATTCCCCAATTCCACAATTTATTGGGAAACTTTCTCACAACCCATCTTTCCACTCAACTTGTAATTCCTCTCAACCTACATAAAGGGTGCTGACAATCAATTCAAGGGAAACAATCCTCCCTCCAAACCAAACCTCCGTATCCAGATGCATCTGTCTGCTTCTGTGAAGTCATACTACCTTTGGTCTTTCTTACAAAATCCCTGATGTGGGGCGCAAGGAACACATATCGCACCCCCCACCTCAAAACATAAAGATCCGGCCTGAATAGGCTCATCATGGATCGCAGGAGAAAGCGTGAGTGCTTGCATATTACCCTACGATATGCAGACATGTAGGCTGACGTGAATATTGATTTGAAGGCGAACTGCGCGACTTAAACACTCGCGCTTGGAATGGCGAGAAAGGTTGGTTGGATATGCGAACAACTCATAAACTATTCTGTCTAACCTTTCAACACAGACATTTATGCCGTGAACAAGTCACTGGACTCATCGCTCAAGAAGAACACAGCCTTTATCAAGCGCCTTCGAACCGCAATTTCAGCTGCGACCCTCAGCACCTTCCTACAAGAAATTCGAACTCTTAGCCTACACAAATATCTCTCGGAAATTATATCGGCTTGTTATGAAGGGCTTTGCAGACTCAAGTCGCCGGGAGAGGTTGAGGCTGGTGTAGAAATTGTCAGCGCATTACATCAGCGTTTTGGGCCGGCAGAATTCACGGAATTTCTGGGATGGTTGGTAGGAAAGGGACTGGCTACACCGGAAAAGTCATTATTGAAGAGTCTCGCAGCTGAAGCCCGGGAGAAGGAAGAAAAGGAGCGAATTGTACGACAGAGGGTACTTTTGAGAGTTGTCACCGAGTTGTGGTTGGTGGGAGTTTTGAGAACGTTGGACGATGTTGCTCGACCAGATGACGCATCTCACGGCAAGGAATCTCTTTCAGGATCGTCAAACAAGGCACCAGATACTAAAGCGAAACCAAACGGAGTTGGAAAAGGAGGAGGTGCGGAACCATTTCCTCTCGAAGTTCTCAAGGACCTTCTGGGCCATGATAGGGATCATGCGAACTTACCCTTACTGGTAATCTTTGTAAAGGCGTTTGGTTGGGACATACTCGGTGTCAGAGAAGCTGGATACGAGGGCAGAAAAACTGTAGAGGAAGATGGTACCACGAAGGCAACGCTTGATGCCACCGAGGGCGAAGGTGAGAATGAGGATGGCGACGAGAACGATTCGGTGGAAGAGACGTCACCCTTAGTGGACTCAACCGAAGATGCCCCTCTAGCTTCACTCGAACTCCAGGAGCGCTTCCGCAACATCCTCAACCGCTATTTTGAAGATGTCAAGGCACATATCATTCGTGATCAGAAGGCTATTGCTAAACAGGCCCGCAAAGACTCGGAAGCATACGTCAAATCTGGCCAATTGTTTGAAGATCGCCAGGCAAATTACGAAAAGGCTCTCAAAGCGCAAGAACGACTTGTATCGAACGCTCAAGTCCTCGCGGAATCCATTGGCGCAGAAATGCCAGATCTTAAAGACTCCGATGACTCTTCGGCCTTGGGCAATGGAGGCATTGGGCTTGTGAAGGCTGGCGATTATCTGAGAGGAGAAGGCGAGGGCGCAGGTATCTGGGAGGACGAAGATGAGCGGAGATTCTATGAAAATCTAGTAGATCTTAAAGGAAAGGTCCCGGGTATGCTCCTCGAAGATGGTAAAAAGAAGAAAACAGATACGGATGAGCAAGTGGGTAAAAAGGTCGATACTTCCGAGATCATCCCCGCAGAGACCACTGCGCCCACCGCGAAGACCACAGATGACGACCAATCCACGGCCATTGCCAACAAAACCATTGGCGCCCAGGTCGATGCATTACTTGCTAGACTCCCTGATCTTACAAACAAAGACCTAATTGACGAGGCTGCAATTGATTTCTGTTTCTTGAACTCCAAAGCTTCTCGCAACCGTTTGATCAAAGCTGTGCAAGAGGTTCCTAAGGGTCGTAGTGATCTTCTGCCATCATACTCAAGACTAGTAGCAACACTGGGGAAGTACATGCCTGACATCATAAAAGGCTTGGTTGACCACCTTGACCAAGAATTCCGCAGCCTTCAACGTCGCAAGGAAAAAGAATTCTTAGGTCAAGCCCGACTAGGAAACATTCGCTACTTGGCTGAGCTGACCAAGTTTGGCGTGGTTCCTGAGCATGTTATATTCCATTGTTTGAAAGTTAGCCTTGACGACTTCTCACGGATGAATATTGAGATCATATGCAACTTGCTAGAAAATTGCGGTCGATACTTACTTCGCAATCCAGACATGTCCCCTCGAATGACATCCTTCTTGGAAACACTCAAACGCAAGAAGTCGGTCCAACATATTGGCCAACAGGAGCGCATGCTGATCGAAAATGCCGTTTACTATGTAGACCCGCCTTTGCGACCAACGATCCAGCAAAAGGAGAGAACGCCAATTGATTTATTCATTCGCAAGCTTGTCTATTCTGATATGACTACACGAAACTATGCTAGGATTATCAGGTCGATTCGAAGACTTCACTGGGAAGAATCAGAGGTATGGGCTATCTTTAAACTCTGTATGGCATTTACTAACAATTTATCAAAGGTTGTCACTATTCTCGAAAAAGTCCTTTCCAAACCCGGAAAAGTAAAGTATGGTAACATTTATCTTTTGGCAATAGTTACAAGTGCTCTCTTCCGTTATCACCAAGGGTTTGTAATCACAGTCATTGACAATGTATTGGAATACATTATCGTTGGTTTGGAGCAAAATGATTTTAAGTTCAACCAACGTCGGATTGCAGAAGCCAAGTACCTTGGGGAGCTGTACAACTTTCGAATGGTAGATCATCCTGTAATATTTGACACAATGTACCGTATTTTGACATTTGGTCATGGTGAGTTAAAATTGCAGCATTTTACAATTTTGCAGCATGCTAACACGATTAGGTGGACCGCCTGTCCCTGGTCGCATCAATCCTTTCGATATGCCTGATGACTTTTTCAGGATTCGTCTTGTAGCAATTTTATTAGAAAGTTGCGGAGTTTTCTTTAGTCGTGGCGCGGCAGGAAAGAAACTTGATTACTTCTTGTCATTTTTCCAGGTATATCATATTCTAATCCCATTATTGCTGCCATGTTAACTTGTGTAGTACTACATTTATACGAAAGATCCTCTACCCATGGACATTGAATTTATCGTCAGTGATGTTTATGCAGCCACAAGACCTCAATGGAAGCTTGCCTCGAACATCGAAGAAGCTAGTCGTGCGTTCCAATTGGCCATGGCCCAGGACCAAAAGACTGCTGGCATTGAGAAGGTTGTTGAACCAGAAGAGCCTGATAGTGATGCATCATCAGACGAAGGAGATGCAGGCATTCCGGAAGGAGATATCGACGATGCTTCCCTCGATTCCGAAGAAGAAACGGAAATTGATGCTAATGCCGACAACTTAACATCACCAACAGGGAACGAATCAGAAGAAGAAAACTTCAAAGTCACTCGCCAGGAAGAAGAAATTGATCCCGAAGATGAAGCCGATTTCGAACGTGAGTATGCTAAAATGATGGCTGAGAGTCTAGATTCCAGAAAATTTGAACGAAAAGCGACATTCGATGTTCCACTTCCCATGAGACGCAAAGACCGTGAAGTCGCAACCTCGAGCGAATTGCCTAGTGAGACTACCTCAGGAAATGCTCCATCCAGTGGCACAATGGCATTCTCACTTTTAACAAAGCGTGGCAATCGACAACAGGTCAGAAGTCATCTACACGAGATATTGCAATTGTCACTAACTGCTCACTTATTAGACTCGAACGGTAGCCCTCCCTTCAGACTCAAATTTCGCAATCGCTATGAAATCACAACAAGCTGCCGAGCGCGAGGAGCAACAACGCATCAAGAATCTAGTTCTGAATTATGATCTCAACGATGGCGAAGAACAAGATGGTGACTCTGCACTGCAACCCTTACTCCCTAATCCCAATATTCACACTTTCACTTCAGGTTTCGATAAAAATGCCACTACAACGTTCTCCAGATCTGATAAGTCTGGTAGTAACCGTAGTGGACAGAGGTCAAGAAAACTACAGCTTAGTGATGTTGATTGGTATGGTCCCCCAAAAGAGTCTTCTCAGATTCAAACTCCAGGAAATGTCCTAAAAGAAGAGAATCGTAAATCCCGGAATATTCCCGAGTTGGACGTTGGGGTAACTTCAGTATCTACGCGAAAAGTTTCCAAGTCATACCCAAACCTCACTGTTGAAAGTAGCCCAAATGATAAAGGTTCCCCCAGAAAGGAAGAGAATCTGCCAATGAGAGATACGCCTGGAAGTATTTCCAAGAAGTTCCACCTGAGATAATAATCTGGCTTTCATTTCGGCAATTTGGTATTCTACTTTGAACAGTGGACAACTCAAAACTTTGCTTTTATTTCTTCTTGCCAACATTACTAAAACAACAAGGATAGACGAGTGCTGACATTTTCCCCTTTTTCCGGGGACCTCTTAATAGGACATGATAAGTTTTGCTGTTATCATATTCGCATTTCAAACCCGAACTTTGACTTGGGGGTCTAGTTGCGAACACATAAGTATACACTTCTTCTCTGCCCGCTCGATATGAGGTTCACTGCAGTCTGTGAATGCTTCTTCTTCCGGTGCTCATTCATCAGGGGTATGATTCAATGTGGCCCCTTGCCGACCGAGACACAACGCATCAGCAAAAAATCAATTCCGATGATGGTCGACGAGTTGATGTTTGTCATGGTGCTAACTAACCCCAAAGAAGCAGCAAATCTAGTGGAGGTGGAGGATCCTAGAGATGAACTTTGCAATTCACTCATCGGGATGGATGGGCGCTGAGTTGGTTGATGGCGGGCAAATAAGAAGTGACGTAGATGATGGTGAAGGATCGTGATGAAGATAAGAGGATTTGGTTGCCAATCTCATTTTCATTCGTCCACTCTTTTGACTTGCTTACTCTGTTGCTGCTGTCGACAGACAGGCCCTCCCTACATTCTTTACACACGCATGCATATTCATGCCATTCTCACTCTCTCGGACCTTAGTCCTTCCTCTTTCTCTTCGACCGATGGATGGAGCATCCCGGATTGAGTGCGCAGAGATAAGCAGTGAAAAAGCATGGATGGATTTAGCATACCCGTACGTCAGTCACAATCAATTGAGAAGCATAGCACATCGCATCACATCGCTACATGTAGTAGTAGAGTCTCATCGTGATTATGTGATACACATGTATACGCAATATATATGATCCATCGACGTGTGAACAATAATACCGTATCGTTCGTAGCATGAATAACCATCCCATAGCCCAAATGCTCACTAAATAATCGTTCGGGATTTCACTTCATTTATCTTCTATGGCCCATAACCATACATAACTCACCACTTCCTCGCAATTTTTCATCGCTTTCCTGATCTCTCTCTCGACTTCTCTTATCTCTTATTTTCTCGTCTCTTGCCTTCCCCCTTCGTTATGTCCAATCCAATCCATACAAACTTGGCTTTTGAAAATGGGATTAGGGTATGAGTAGATATTAGCTATTAGCTATTAGATTTGCTAGTTGATACAACAGAATATAAATATCTATTAACAATCTATTAATCATACATTCTCGTCCACTGCCCCTTCTTCCCTGGTTCCCCTCTCGATAACCCCATACGCCCACATCTTTAACAACGTATCAAATTACACAATATCACTCCATTCCATTCATACTCCATTTGTCATATTCATATTCATAACATCCATTCATTCTATAAGATCATTCGTAGCTTCGCAGTTGTACCACAACGTACGTCATGCCTATTCTATTTATTTCCACCCAACTCCCTCGCCTTTCACATCATATATTTTCCGTTTACTTCTCCTCAACCTCTGGCTCAACCTTCTCGGCATCCGTCATGACCTCATCACCATTTGCTCCACTCTCTGCTGCCTCCATGGCCATTGCAGCTTGTTTAGCAGCTTCGGCCATATCTCTCTTCCTCTGTAATTCAGCCTCTTCTTGTTTCCTGACTTCCTCACGCTCAGCTTCGACCTTGTCAAAGTAGCGTTGAGCAATTGGTCCTGCTACCATGCGGATGTCGTCCATCTTTGCTACGTAGACAGCCTTGGTTGCATCTTCACCTTCATCATATAGCCAGTCCTATTTGATAGTTAGTATGCCTAATTCCAGGTGCAAGCAAATCGGGGAAAAAACTAACCTCGCTAGCCTCAAGCTTAGCCTTCAACTTCTCCTTCTCCTCATCACTTGCGAACTCGGCATATTGATCATCAATCTTGCTTCTCATTTCGTAGATGTAAGTCTCGAGTTCGTTCTTCTTCTCTTCGGTATCGGCGACCAATTTGTCTTCCATGTTCATGGTGTTTTCTTGTTCGGAAGCAGTGGCAATGGCGGCGGTGTCGAGGGAAGCGGTACCAGAAACGATTGGAAGATCGCCCTTTCGGACTTGCTTCTTGACCTTTCTGGTCTTTGGCTTATCATCGGTGTCCATAGCCTTGGTGGTGTGCGTTAGTTTATGATGTCCCTGTAAACGGGGACGTTTTGCGATAGGCTCGTCTTCGAATGGGGGTTGAATATTGTTAGAAATTTGGTTACTCACATCATCCTTCTTCTCACCATCCTTCTCTGGGATTGGCTCCTCAACCTCCATATCCTCAACATAGTAACCTTGTTCGACGTTCAAGATACCATGTAAATTGAGACGGGCCTTCAATTTACAGATCATGAAATCATCCTTGGAGTCAGCCTTAACGTTCTTCACGGTGAATCTTCCGATCCATGGATTCATTGTGCCGGGTAGTAATTCTGGCTTGGCATATTTGGCCTCCAAGTTAAATGGTTCCTTTCTGTAGAAAGTAAGGATCTTGGTTGATGGCATAATTCCACCTCTGTTGAAAACGGTGAGGCTGGTATCCTCATCTGGGATATCTGGGGATTTCTCCCATGTGAATTCGATTGGGTAGTTAACGATATCGTGAATGGCGAAGTCGCGGACACGGAAAACTGGGGAAAGAATGGCGCAGCTGAAAGCACATCCTCTCGCGATAGCCTCATCTTGGTTGAGGGTGAAGGAAAGGTTCTTTCCGAAGAATTGTTGGATGCGCTCCTTGAGAGCTGGGACACGTGTGCAACCACCGACAAGTTCAATAATGTCGATATCCTCAGCCTTCAACCCAGCATCGGCCAAAGCTTGCTCCAGAGGAACGTGGGCCCGGCTAAGAAGTGGCTCAACAAGTGCCTCGAGCTCCTCACGCTTCAACATGGCGCTAACATCAACGTCGTTCATCAAAGATTCGATGTTGAGAGGAGCCATGGCGTTGGCAGACAAGATCTTCTTCAACTTCTCGGCACCAGCAGCAACACGGACCATAGCCTTAGGGTTGGACTTGATATCGATCTTGTACTTCTCCTTGAACTCTGCGGCGAAATGCTCAACCAAAGCCTTGTCGAAGTCTCGTCCACCGAAATGTCTATCGTAAGCAGTTGACTTGACGGTGAGTTCACCCTTTTTGAATTCCACAATCGAGGCGGTATAGTTGGAGTGACCAATATCGATGAAAGCCACACGACGGGGTTTCTCTTCTGGGGTTGGGAGATCCAATTTGGTAATACCCCAACCCAATGCAGCGGCTGTGGTATCGTTCATTAAACGGAGGAGCTTGACACCGGCAATCTCAGCAGCATCCATCAAACTTCTTCGTTGAACATCGGTGAACCATGCTGGTACGCTCATGACCATATCTGATACTGGAAGCTTCAACTCAACAGAAGCGGTTTGTTTGATCTTGCTCAGGTACATAGCCACGAGTTGAGTAGCAGTGTATCTTTCCTTCTTGCCCAAATATGTGACTTCCGCACCAACTTGACCGTTAAGGTCGACGAGAGGAGCCGAGACATAATCTTGTTCTAAAGCGACATCTGGGTCCTTTAACGATCTGCCTGCCAATCTCTTGAGGGATCCAACAGTGTTCTTGAGGTTGGAGATTTCTTGTGTCTTCGCTGGTTCACCGAGGTATCTGGCTTTGGGTCCGAAACCTACAAGGGAGCTAGATGGCAGATATGTTAGAAATGCTATGCAAGTCAAGTGAATCAAGATAACTTACGGAGTTGCACGATTCGAAACTTCGTTTGTGATCTGCGCAAAAAAAAAAACTTAGCATAACAACCCCCACCAAAGGGAAAACCCATCCAAGAGAGTGAAGAGACATACGACATCGACACCACGGTTTCTTGCGACCGCGATGACTGTGTTAAGAGTACCGAAATCTACACCGACGACTAGAACAGCACGATGGTTAGCATTAAAGTTCTGGTCCCAGAGAAGGAGGTAAAGTAGCCATCACGTACCAGACATGTTGAGTTTGAGTTTGTTGTCTTTGCGCTTCAAAGTAAATGGGGGTATGGAGAGGTAAGAAGACGACGATTCTTCTGACGATAAGGGACGAAAAGGTATCTAAAAAATTGGAATTCCTTTTGGGAAAGTCTAAAACGAAAAAGATAAAAACTTTTTGGGGGGGAATATGGGAAAGGTGTTCTCGTTGATAATCAAATCCTCAAGTTGGTTTTGTATTGGACAAAAGTACGAAATAGAAGGGGTTCTCAGAAATTTTAATTTTTCAGTCTAAGCTGGCGAAGGCGCGGTCCGTTGTCTACAACCACACCACACACACACACACACCAAGCGCTTCCAGTCTAACGAAGAAACTTCTCGATCTTTCTCGACCCATTCACACATTACATCAGGGAATTTGCCATATACGGCTATTTGCATGTAATAGACGACAGCCTTGTTCTTGGATTAAACCAAACTGGGCGTATTAATAAACATGAATATCCATAATAACGTGTGGCATATATTCATCAATTCTATATTCTTTTCTTTCTTCCTTTCTCTCTTTCTTTCTTCCTCCGGATATCGATATACATATTTACGAATAGTTACATCTACACTAGCATCTGCACTCACACACACACACCTAAAACCCCTCCCTCTCTCCCCAAACACTTGCACCTCCAGCCATTCTCCCACTTTCTACTAACTTCGTTCACCCCTCTTAGTCACGTGACACATTGATAAAGCCTGCGATAAGGCGAAAACAAACAGGCGGGAAGAAAATGGGTGAGCCACCAAGCCAACCCGGGCAGGAGGAGGAGCCACTCTGAGCCACTTTGTTGGTACAGTGACGTCTGTTTGGTGGGGGGTGGGAAAATGTTGTGTTGGCAATTTTTGATCAAAGAGCCCAAAGAGAATCGGAAACCACATCATAGGGAGTCTCGCCCTACTCTTTGTCACAAAATCAATAGATGCTAGGTACCTAGTTTCATTGGGACCATTATAGACATTGGCATTAATAAACGAATGCATATGTCTAGTCACAGTAAGGATGATGATTTCTTGGAATCCACATCCGTCATAAATAAGGGTATTTGTCAAAGAAATCTCCAACATCAACGCTTATATTAAAAACGAAGACTTGACAGCAAAATTGTGTACTTTATTCGAATTATTGTACTGTAGTTCTCTCCTCGGGTTTCTTTTATCATTAATTACAACTCGTGCCAAAATTTATCCTCCTTTGGCTTCTATGATGCCAAATTCCTCCACATGCCTTTCTATGCTCGTGGTCTGGTATGGCTGTTTTTACGCCGCGCTATGCCCATTTCAATATGGTGTATAAAAAAAACCATCAAAATGCAGGATGCAATATGCAGATGCCATGCTGTGTGAATGCCCTTCGTAACGCCCAAGAATATCACCCCCCTATGCTTGTTCCGTAGAACTTTTCAGCCGATAAACCTTCCTACAGGCTCTCTGGGCCCAACCCGATAAATCCCATTTTCCCATACAGAATGCTAAAACCCTATTTTCACCTAAGACTCTTCTCAACGTTTTGGTTTCGGTTCGGGAGAGTTTGAACTGTCAGAATGTTGATCTCTATCCGATCGTTGGTCGTCCATCTCAATTGGGTCATCCCTCGAATTGGAACGAATCAAAGACAAACGACCTAGAGGACTTCGTCCATTTCGGTACGAAGATGCTTGAGGAACTGCCAAAGAATTTGATGTCGTTCCATCCATGGACGCCAAAGATTCCACTGAATCTTGGAAGCTACCCTTGGCCTCAGGTCCATCAGGAATTTCATAAACGTATCCCTAAGTACATAGTTAGCACTATTCAATTTTCTCAGAACGATGATTGCTTACCTGGTTGTAGTATGCTCCAGCTGGTGCCTTTTGATTGGCTTGAGCAATCTCGTACTTCTTTCTATCCTCTTCTCCCATAATACTCTCCACTCGTCTTGGCATGTACACTGAATTTGTACCGGTAAACCCTGACACGTAACTATCGATAGATTCTCTGGATCCCATGGGGTTTTGCCCAGAAGGTGCAACGCGTCCGACAGCAACGCTAGTAAGAGAGTCATTGACATGTTCATACCATCCACCTGGAAGTCTCTCCGCAGCTGCGAAACGACCCTCGAGACGAGTTGGAGGCAATAAAGGAAGCGTTGGTCGGCGGACGATTTGGTTGTTTCGAGCTTCGGCAGCGGGTTTGAATGTTTCTGGAATAACATTAAGTTCATCTCCAGCCTCCTCTGCTGCTTCGATAACTTGTTGTGGACTTGTGGTCGAATCGGCAGCTCCAGCATCTGCTCGAGGTCCACCCCAAGTTCGTTGTCCGCAAGTGAAGATGCCATAAACCATGTAATACCAGTTGAAAAAAGGATTGATGATGAACATCAATGGGTAGAGCCAAATCTTGAAACGACGGAGTTTAGCACCAAAGTAGATCATCATCAGCCAATTGAGGCCGAGTGATATACCAATAAATCCAACTGGGAGATCTTGAACTTTCTTTGTAGTTGTGACGATTGAAAGTACCATAATGAAGAATAGTAGAGCTGTTGTTCGGATCGTGTTCTGCATAAATCGCACGACGGCCAGGATTGGATATCTCTTCCAGATTCTGATGTCAGTCAACATACAAACTTCATTGGTGATAAATCCCAGGAACCAACGGCGACGCTGCTTGATCAGAGATTGGTAAGTTTGAACAGCTTCGGTCTTGCAGAAAGCAGAGGTACACATTTGGATCTGAAACCTCTTCTTTGCTCCAATCATGAAAAGATGGGTGAGCCATCGATCCTCTCCCAAATGACATTTACCGTAATCGAAAAGATCATCGCATTGCTCAGCCTTGTCAGCAAAATAGTACTTGGCCATGCGGCGAAAGGCAGAAAATCGTAGCATCGTTAAAGCTCCAGGCAAGCACGTGACGGAACCACAACCTGACTCGACCGTTCGCTCAAAGAGTTGGCCGTGAATATATTCCATATCTTGGAGCAGAGTAATAAGACTGTGTTTCTTTGTAGTCGAAGTAATCACACCTGTCATTGCCAGCATGTCTCTGGTGTTCCCCGGGCTCAACTCCATATCGTACATGAAGTTCTGGAGACAAACACGATCCAAAATACAATCGGAGTCGATGAAAAGAATGAACAGATTATCATTGCGCTTCAGGTATTCGGTATAAACTTTGTCGATCAACTTGAATGTGGCTTTCTGACAATGTCGTTTTCCGCCGTGTGGAAATCGAGAGACTGTAATCCGGGCAGTTCGGTAGGTGACGTCGATACTCTTTGGGTAGGAATCTAGAGACAACGGAACTCCTAGTGCTTCAATCGTCTTAAGGTATAATTCATCCTCTTGATCGCCATCGAAGGAAAGAAAGACGTGAATACAAGAAGGAGGGTAATCGCAATCCACAATTGAATCGATAGCCGTCACCAAAATATCTGGTTCTTCCTTGTAACATGGCATGACAATCACAACCTTTGGTGCTGAGTGCTCATCCAACACTTGCTTTATACGCTTTTTTCGTCCCAAGGAATTTGTTACAATTTGGTAGACGCAAAAGAGCCATGGAATCGTAAGAAGAGCCGCGAATGACCAAAATCCGAACCATTGAAGAAAGCTAACCATTTCTTTGGGGAAATATTGAGTGACTCCTTCTGGTAAAGGGAGTGTGACAACCATAATGGGCAGGTAAATTGCTCTGTAGAAGATCCGGATTAGCAAAGCCGACATATATATATCCTTGAATAGATTTCGCACCTCAAGAGAAAGAAGATAATCGCCACTATTATCGACAAAACCCGGACGGACCAGTGCTCAGCCTTTTGGAAAACCTTGAATAGGCAATACATGAACGCTGCCAGCCAGAGAAACCACTCGAGAAATGCGGCAAGCATGACTGAACCCATTATAGAGGTATAGACGATCTGGAACCAAAATTGTCAGTGAACTACTCCTCACAGCTCCGTCGCGAGAAAGAGCTAAGGCATGAGTCTGAACAGAGAAGAAACTACTCACATCTCTCACCGGCCATGGTGAAGTATCGTATTGAACCATCTTGAACTCCGAAGAACAGTTTTAAATGTGGTAAACTTTCGGCAGAAGGGTGGTATGATCTGGACCAAATATCAAGTCGCCGACTGCAGTATCTCAAGTTTAGGAACAGAAGAACACCATGCGCGAGGTTTCGAAAAGTGCCCGTCTGGGGATGAGTAACTGAAAAGTAAATTCGTCAGAGTGTGCCTGTGAAGAAGTTTGTGATGAATCAAACATACAAACCAATGACTCTCCAGCAAATTGGCTAATCTGAATACTTCAGAGAGTTTAGTAACACGATATTCGAGTTCCTGTTTAACCAGGTAAAATTCGAGAATGATTATGTTGAGCAACGCTCCGCCTATTCGGTCGAAAAGTTTAGACACAAGATGATGTCGGAAAGAATAAATGGTATTCACTCAGGAAGGCGGGTTGGAGGCTTAGATTATTGCTGTATGATTTCGAGAAATGATGGTGAAAAGGAGAATGAAATGCGGGTTATCGTGGTTTGCTGCAGGTTGGACTATCACAGCAGGAAATGGGTGAAAGCTGCAGTATAAAGTCTTGGTATATCGAATTAATGTTTGGTTGAAACGAACGGATGCGCGTTAGATGCGAAGTGGTCCTGAAAGGAGAACTGAGGTTTCACCAAACGATTTGAGGAATTAAAATTTCTTTTTGAATGATGAAAGGAAAAGGAAAGATTCAATCTTCCAGCTATGGTGACAACGTGAAAAGTTCCGAAGGGGACAGTAACATGACAGTGGGAACGAATGAATATGATGGCAATGCAATGTATGCGGGCTCCAACGACGGCCGAGCACAGAATCGTTCCCTTGAAAGAATGATTAAATGTGGAGGGAAGACGACGAGGTCGAAGACAGGTATTTGAAGATCAAGTCGGAAGGCGAATATCAAGAGGAAGGCAACACATTCACCCCTGCTTAACTTGAGGGAGGGGGGGAGGTGGGCGAGGTCCTTTTTCTTATACCTACGTGTGTACCTACCTGCCTCCTGCAGTGCATGTTGGGAATTGTGAAATGATCGACCGTTTCTTTAGACTGCGTCCGTGGGGCTGCAAAGGGTATCCAAACTACACTGCATTGGAAAAAGCTGAGATGAAATAAGTGTGGCCATTGGCTCCGTGGCTCCGATTCTTTGCTCGCTTTCCATGTTCGCCATATAAATATCACAAGCGCGGTGCGAGGGAGAGAGGTGTCGTGAGGTATGGAGGGAAGTGGGATGAAAATCAAAAGAGGGTACGAGTACCTGGTAAGCTGCGAGACTCGTTTGGGCAAGGTCACATCTAATTGCTCACGGCGCTTTGATGATCGCGGGGGTTGTGGTGGTGCAGTGGAGTTGAATTGTTTTTTCCCGCCAAGCTATCTGGGTCTTTGGTCCGTTCTAACTTCTAATAACTTCCAATTCACACATCGTTCCTTTCCGCTGGGGCGAGGAGGTCCAAGTGTTCCCGGCTGATGCGGGCAGTGGTTGGGGCCACGGTTCACCAGGGTGCATGACCGAGCTGGGCGCATCGGAAAAGGTCTTGCTTTATGGATATGTATCTTCAGCCATCATCGATATGCCTTCTTCACCATGTCCTTCCTGGCCATGCCCCCCTATCCATATCGCTCCCGAGCTCTAAACTCCCAACAGCCTCCACCGGCCGAGCTCGAGGGCCATCCCAGGGGCAGCGTCTTGAAAGAGGCATGTGTTCACGCAAATAGCAATGGGTGTGCCATTTTCAAAAATATCAATAATATCTGACCCAGCCCAGCCAAGCCTGGGTCTTTTCCATTCCCTGGCTAGCATGGATGCAAGGGTCATGAGTGGCCGGTTTCATCTTGCAGCTAAGAAGCGAGTACCGTTCCAACGCGGTTACAAGAAGCACAACAGCCAATTCTTTGCGAATATATTGATTAGCTTTGCATGATACCCGCTGCTCGCCAGTCAGAAGAGTATATTGCAGATAGCTGCTCGTTAGCTCTGCACAAATCGATTCTTTTTCATCGGTTTCTTGCTAACATTGTACCATCATCGGTAGATCATTGGCTCACAGGTTTCGAGAGAGACGGATTAAAAATAAAAATGATCATCAGGTTTCGAAACTCTTTTTTGACCATAGCAGACATAGCATAGCCTCCTCCACATTCTACTCACATCACGTTTTCCACGTCCTCGCATCAAAGATCGAGTACTTTAGTCGCCTCTAAGCTCTGCTTTAGTCCAGTTGACCAAAATTGACTTGTCCCTTCCCGTGAGTGATTCGTTCTGATTTGAGGACGTTCGTCGAGCTAAATTTCTAGGGCGGTTGGACCCTGACTCTCGACTTGCAATGATTCTACGTACATTCGATGAGGACACGGCAGTATTGCATGCGAGCGTGCATAGTAACAAGTTAGACAACATAGGAGAACATGAAAACTATCCGAAATGGGAATACCCAGACCGAAACAGATTCGATCCAGAATTATTCTTCACAATATCCCAGGATCACAACCTTCTTTTCGAAATTCACTCAACATCTTACATTTTGTGGGGAGTTGAGGTTATGCCGTCCATATCTATTTTCTTCTTCTCTTTCGCCAAGGTGGGTGCCAACACGAGCTACCATCTCATTTGCACTGTAACGGTAGGTTTGCAGAAAGGATGATACCAGAAGGACGTCAACGATTGATATTTTTGGACAGTAACAACACGATCAAATCGGGGAGAATTGTGAGGGCGTGAGCATGTTTTTGCTCCTCTTCGTCCTCTCCGTCCTCTCCGTCCTCTTCGTCCCCTTCGTCCTACAAGGATGACGAGTCCTTCAGCTGTTTGTTACATTTCCCTTCTTCCTAGTATCGTCAGTGTAGCCCTCGACGATAAAAACGGTTGCGCCAATGCCTACATGGTGATCTGGCTTCCATCCGTCGGGCGGAAGATGTCAGCCGTCAAGCCTTCATGGCCATTCCGTGCATTGCATCTGTTCACTGTTTGTACCGCAGGTCTTCGTGAACATTAAGCCACAAATACCTAGACAGTGGATATGGCCCCCTCGTGCCCCTCAGCAAATACGATGTAATAAGAGATTGAGTTAGCAATCGAAAAGCCTCCATCTGCGCCACAAGGGACATCCTGTTCAACCTCTCAGATCTTTAAAATATGTTCATTTGCATTGACCGTCCTCAGACCTTTTGACACCTGGGCATGAATCAAAAACATCAGCAAACTTTTGTGGAAGTATTCCTAACCCGGGGACCAGATGTGCCGGCATTGCTAAGGATGTATCTAACTATGTATTCTTGATTTCAAATACCATTTAATCGTCACCTAATAGAAAGACTTGTCGATCGATTGTACGATATCTATCAAAGATCATTGGTCGTTTCTGTATGAGAGATCGGAACCCTTTCCTCTGTACAGTCTTCAATCCTTTCAGCTAGACATCCTCCTGAGTCTGCATCGTTGCTTTTTCTTCGCCTTGCCTTACTTTACCTCATCCTCGGCTCATCCGAGAATGTTTTTCTTTTCATTTGCTCCCATCAACCACTCTGAACCAAGCGTGCTCGAGTAGGTACCATCGTACTTACAGCACATCTAAGGATCCTCGGAAAGGAATGGTAGGCCAGGTTACCAAAATCCATATGGTGCTTCCTCACAAGATCGTCAAAATCTCATTTAATGTTGGAGAATGAGAATCGGAGGATTCTTAGGTGTTGTTCTAACGAAACTTAATCTCAGCTTCCTCACTTGAAGCCGATTTTGTGCTTCTACATGATATAAAATCAAGAATACCTAGTTACATATTCTAACACAACTACTGAATAATTGATCAGAACAACACACCCAAAACACACAAGTTCGATACGACGCCTCAATAAGCCGCAGATAAACATCAGACGGATGGATATCTACGGCGTTAAGTGAGTATGACTTTATTTTAGTCTCATCCACAAGTAAAAAGTCCGGTATCATCTTGAAACAAAAGATCGCAAGGAAGATTCAAGGTCAATGCTTTCACCTTTCACCGCCTCCTCCTCAAATTTTTCATTTCTGCCCTCTTATCGTCATCATGATTCAGTTTTTGTTTTTGTTTTTGTTTTTCCCTCGCAAAAATTTGTGCCTTCCTGAGTGGCGGAGTCAGTCCTCGTATTGTGTGGGCATACAGTTTTTTGTGCAAGTTGCCAAATGTATCGAGTTTTCCTATAAACAACCCCTTTTATGCACATGGATTTTATGTACGTACCACCCTGTCTAGGTACCATGTGCCTGGAATACTTACGATTCAGTACCAGTATTATTAGGGTGAGTGTATGACAAGCGAGTGCTCATCCTTTGGTTAGCAGACGACCTGAGCGGTAATGAGTGGATTGTCAAAATCTACATCTTAGTCCCGATTGTTGGTGTCAAAATGGTTGGTAATTTCATCTAGATTTAGGTTTGGTATTTTGATTACTGATAGTATTTGCACATCATCGATATTAATTATATTACCAGTCTTTGCTCTGCTTTGCTCTTGCGAAATATAGATTATATAGTCTTTCAATTTAGCATGTCTTTTTGACATAGAAAGTTAGTTAACTTTTTAGTATTCTCTCTTCTTCAATCTAGCTTAAGTATAAACTTCCATCAATCGAATTGGCAACAGTAATTGGACGGTCTCAGCAGAATTTGTCCCTTCTCTTTGACCTCGAACATCAAAAAAATAACTTTGACGGAAGAGTATACACGATGGAATAAACTTGTCTTCTAATTTCATTCCTTCAACTGCTTGTATACTCCATCTCATACCATCCCTGGTTAAAGACGGACAGACTTAAACTTCATAGTGCGTAAATGAACAGGTGCAGTGTGAATATCTATCTCTACGTATTCCGTCAACCGGTAAAGTTCCTTCTTGTTCATTTGATTGATTCATTGATTGATAGTGGGGATTGTGATTAGGGATGATTTTATATGCTTATTTTGGTGGGATTTGGGTGGGAGGGGTGTGTTGAGTTACCTAGTTGTATGTATAATGAATGAATGAATGAATGTTATCACTTCATCTTCAGAACCTTCAAACTTAGTTGTGTATTTAGTATAAACAGATAGATGGATGGATAGACAGATAGATAGATGCATTACGCTTAAATTGTAGTGTCTTCTACGATATTGCATCTCTTTCTTCTTGTATTGGATACTGGGAATTGTTTACATGTATGATTGAACATGTTTGTTTGTTTGTGTTTTATAGCTATGTTCTATATTTGTGTTTTGCATATGTTTATGTTTATCTCTCTGTTAAGGAAGGGGATGAATGAATGAGAGATGAGAGATGAGAGATGAGAGATGAGAGATGAGAGATGAGAGATGAGAGATGAGAGATGAGAGATGAGAGATGAGAGATGAGAGATGAGAGATGAGAGATGAGAGATGAGAGATGAGAGATGAGAGATGAGAGATGAAAGGAGGGGGGAAAATACCATCTCGATATAGGTATAATATATTACATATCCCGCTATATTATATATTATATTCTTATATTCTTATATTCCCACATCAAATATCGAATATCGAATATCGAATATTAAGATGGAGTTTGAGAATGAGAATGAGACTAGTATATATATATGTATCAAAATCTCCTTGTAATAGGATGTGATTATCATCATCATTATAATTATTATAATTATAATTGTAGTTGTAGTTGTGATTGTAGCTGTGATAGTAATAGTGATGGCGATCGTATTCATAGGAGAGTATATCTTGGAGCTTTATTGCAATTCCTTTTCTTCTTTTCTAGATTTCTAGGATAGTGGGATTGTGGTTCTAATCGTATCGATATCATTTAAGGTAGAGAATATAGAATTATACCTATTTCTTTTTTTGGTTTCTTTTGTTCTTTTATTGTATGATGGGTTGTATGTGGTGTTGTATAATGACTACATAAGTAATTAATCTCTTCTCCTCTTCTCCTCTGTAAATCTCTCAACTCTTTTACTTTTCTAGTATTAGTATCAGTATAAATATAAGTATGAATATAAACAGAATACCCAACCTCTTGAACTATTCAAGTCTTTCAAGTCTTTCGAAACCCTAGAAATTCTCAACCTTGCCAATCTCTCGGTGTATTCGAAGCATTTAATATTTTTTATATTATACTCCTATTTCATCTCGTTTTATTCATCTCTCTCTCTCTCATCTATCTCTCATTATTTATCTTATATTCCATCTCCCTTCCACTCCCACTCCCATCTCCCACTCCCATCTCACACTCCAGCTCATAACTCATAACCCACAAACCGCAACCCTCCCCTCCAATCTACACCTCTCCCAAAAGTCCACCCCTCAACTTCTTTTAACTCTCGAATCCTCAAATCGCAAACCCTTATTAAATAAACCCCCAATCCTCAACCCCCCAAACCTTCAATCCTCAAATCCTCAAATCCCCTGCCCCAATCCCAACCCCAATCCCGACCCCAATCCCGACATACAGATATAAGATCCAAATCAAACTATCAAATATCAAAAAGCACAAGAGAGCTACCCCCCCTCTCCCTCTCTATTACACAAACCCCACCTCAAACAACCACCTCCCATAAAATCCCCAATACCTCTCAAATCTACAAAGCATCTTTCTATCCACCAAATATATCACGCCTCAGTACCCCAAATAGACATATGTTCATTTCTCTGTTTCTCTCTCCCTCTCCCAGAAATGACATGTATTCAATTTTTCGTTGATTTACTGTTCAAAATATGTACATGCATACATGTATTAAGCTATCCAATAATAAATCAAACTACAAGTTCCAATATATCCAAAGTAGCACCAATAGTATATCCAGTAAGCTCCAGTTCAATCTATAAAACCGAGTCCTATGCCAAAATTTCCAAGCGAGAAACTCGCACTGCGCCAAACGATTCCTATACCCATGCGATGCCATGCGATGCGATACCAAATTGCTATATGCCAATGCCCAAAAAGCCAATCCTAGACCTACCCAGCTTATTTGTACTCCAGTAATTACAATATTTACAAATCTCGATCCTCACAATTTGTATGAATCTCCCCCTAGCTTTTCACTTTCAAGATCCGCTCTTTCTTTATCATTCCCACCGGCCATCCCCATCGAGAGTCCTACACCCAATTCCCTCAATCTCGTTGCCAACAATCCTTCTGCGGGAGATTGTCTCCCCTCTCTATCGGGTGTGTTAACTCTCGTCGGAGAGAACCCATCATTACCATACCCTGAATCGCCTTTTTTCAACTTCTCATATAATCCCGTCCCTATCCCAGTCCCCATACTACCCATTTCTACCTCTTCAAACGCCGTACCCGGTCTCACGTTACGTTCCAAATTCAATGATTCTCTTGCCCCTAAATCCAATGGTCCAACATCATTATCCCCGCCCATCATGCCCCTCTTCGCAGAAAATTGAAAAGGAATAGGATCCACCACTCCCCTACTTGATGCACCGTCATCACCTCCAAAATCAAAATTCCTATTTCCACTCAGAGGAAATCCAGAACTTCTCCTCCGAAATGCTTTTTCCGCCGCCAATGCCGCACCTGCACCCCCGAAACTCGAATCGCGAATTGCTTTATAAGTAGTGAATCTCGGTTCCGGAAAAGTGATTTCGTTATGAAGCTTTTCTTTACCATCTGGAACACGATTGGCAAAAACGACTCGTATGCTTTTGTAAAGATAGTAGCGACCTCGAGCTGGTGAGCAAATATGGATATGAACGAGATAGCGGAGGGTAGGTCTTTCGGCGAGTGGATCAATAATGGGTGCAGACCGATGAGGTGAAGACGAGAGGGCCGAGTCAAGAATAGGTCCAGCAGAGTAGCTACGCTGACGGATGAATGTTTTGGTACCGGGTTCCATTCCAGTGAGATCATATGGGACGAGGAACAATTTGACAGCTGTTTTGTTAGGATTTTTAATGATGATTTGCAATTGCCCTTTTTCGGGGATGCGATAGCTACCACCTGGGGGTGCTCGTGGAGAAGTGGATCGACGTTTTTGTTTTCCTGCTCTACGGATTTCTTGTTCTGAGACTTGTCCTGAACTTGATGGGTTGGTGTCGAGATCATCCATCTGTATTCGGTCAAGCGTAGCATGTCTCCTCCTCTTTTGATTGTCTTTTGCTTTCTCAGGGCTTGGCAATCCATTCTCTAAATCAATACAGCCAACATATGGACTAGGCCCATCATCTGATTTCCCTCTCCGACCATGACTTGTGGATTCATAGGCATAAAATACTGCCGGAAATGACAAGGTCACATGAGGTGGACATTTGAGACTCGATTTGCACTTTCCGAACCCCAGTACCCCTATTTGAGCAACGAAATCGAGTGGTTTAGAGGGTGTAGTAGACATTCGTCCCCGAAGGATACTCTCTTCGTAGGATCCGACCATCGAAGCATGCAGAGGTGATAAATCAGAAAATGAAGGTCTCCTTGACCGCAGGAAGGTGGGTGTTTGCGGAGAAGATGCCGAGTGTGGCATTGTATTGGAGGCGAGAGATCTCCGAGGTTGATGAGCTTGGTAAGGATATGTATTGTCTCTCCTAAGACTCGGTAAAGGTTTGGTAAAAGCAGTGGATCCCGGTATAGAATTATTTGAATATATTGAATGTGAAGCCTGTAAAGTATGACGTCTCGAGTTAGTTGTAGGTGTCCCGGGAGAAATGTCTATTGGGTTTAAATTTGACGTATAATCTAAATCGTCGTTACTTTCTGATTGTACTAGAGGGCTTGTTGGTGCTTTCAATACAAAGCTAGAAGAGTATGAAGAGGATAACGATGGTGCACGAGTTCTTGTTCTTAACTCTGCTTCGACTCTATCTACTGAAGGAAACCGAGGATCGAGTTGAAAGGGAGTAAAATTTCGCGGTGGAGATGTAGCTAGCCATGGTAAATTCACTGTGCCAAATCTCTTCATATCCTGCCCAGGACTACCAGATATAGTTCGTTGTGGGCCTTCAGTGAAATTCCCACTGTGTAATGCGGACCTTGGTCGTTCAATCTCTAGACCAGCTTGTAAGCTAGGTTTGTCTACCGACGAGGGTCTGGTAGTATTGGATATATCGGGAGATGGCAACAGGGAAGATGAATTTGAATGATTCGAGGTCTTTCGAATGGGAGTTTCTGGGCCTTGGCCATGAAGGAGGGATTCCAACTGTATTCACTGTCAATATAAAATCACATGCATTGGAGCTCAAGATGCACACACATTTAAATTCGGGAACCAACTCGAATTTTCGCCCCTTTTCAACCTTTCAATAAGATCCTCTCTATCCGATGTTCCGCTGTATGAATTCTTAAAGCTTGTATCCAAACCCAAAGCCGGTATGCTTTTTGATCCCTCGGGGGTATCTGGTACAGGGCCTTCACATAATTCCGTCCTAATGCTTTCTTCACTATCTTTCCTCATGATCGTTCTTCTTTCCGGTGGCGTCATTGAAACAGGCGTCAATTTGGGTTTTTGAATGGGCAATATCTCTCGGCCGTCACCGAGGTCATCTTGAAATATGGGCATGATAGATGGATGTGTGAATGGAGCCTTTTGATTTTGCTCCTTTTCGTTTGGTTATAAGAACATTTCCACGTAATTTTTGAGTGATTCAGGGTGGGAGAGAGGGTTTATATGTTGTAATAATGTGGATTTGGAGGGATGATGTTGTGACGGGGCGGGGTGACAAGTGGTAGTTCCCTAGTCCTTTGTCTCTGCCGATGAGATGTTGTGTCGTATCGTATGCAGGACTTGTACGACGAATGAAAGGATGTGATGATGGTCTGATATTCGATGGGAATTGACGTGAACAAAAGAGGAACCTGGACTATTTTTCATTCCATAAATCAAGGAACGAGAATGCAATGTAGCGGTTCAATATAACTCACTGCGAGGATCAATGAATATGCAGAAGTGGAAGAGAGGAAAGAAAATCAAGAGGATCTCATGCACCGGGACTGTCTGTATATGCTTGCTGTATGATGACTCTGCTTCCCAAACCGATAAACCTTACGATTACCGCGGATGCATGAAAATTCCACAATTCTACGTTATCGCTCTTGAGTACCGGGGGACCCTACAGATGGAAGAGTGGCAGGTATCAATTATATCATGCTCCTCGTATGCAATTGGTGCAGACAAGTGCGGTCAAGTGCGGTCAGGTGTGATTCTAGTACCCACTAAAATTTTCTCACAAGACCCTTCCAATCCAATTCATTCCACCAAGGTATCAATCACATCACATCAGAGATTCTCATATTCGCCATTCCAGTATTGCTATCTCGCGCTTTCCACTCGACAAATTCCAAAATGGCTCCTACCAAGCGCCCCCGGGAAGAAGACAACCCATCACGCTCAACTACCAAGAAACCTCGCCACGGCTTCAAAGTCGGCCCCGACAATTTGCCTGATGGAACTTGGCGTCGAAAGGTCATTGCCATTAAGAAGGATTTGATTCATAAGGCGAAAGTCAAGAAGTCGTATGCGAAACTAAAGGCGAGGGAACCGTTGAAGGACGAAAGGAATATATATGCCGATGATGAGGACAAAGCGGACGAGGTAGCAAAAAACGAGGAAGCGGAGGATGCTGTCGAAGGAGAGGAACCGGTGGAGCTACACCCGCAGAGAAAAGCTATGCTTGATGAGCCCGAAGCCGATACTGCAACCAAAACCGTTCCACGTTACTCGAATAATTCTGAAGATGCGAAGGACAGGAAGAGGGAAAGAGGTGAAAGGAGGGCAGCAAAGCCGGCATATTTTGCAAAAGAATTGGCATTTGCCGAGAAGCAAAAGGCAGAACAGCAGGCGCGAAGAGAAGAATTTGAGAGGAAAGAAAGAGAGAAGAAGGCTAAAATTGAGGAGAGGGAGAGATTCAGGCGGCAGATGGCAAAGGCTAGAAGTGGAGGAAAGAATGGGCAAAGAAAATTAGGAAGGGAGAGTCAGGTTTTATTGGAGAAGGTCAAGAGAGTTGTTGGTAATTGAAATGTCGGCGGGGTTTGGGTGAAGTCAAAGGATTGAAGGAGTTGCGGGGGGACTTTTGAATGGATGTAATGAAAAGTATCGAGAAAGGCAGTAGGGAGCTGCTCAGGGAACGCTGGAGAAACTTATGATACCCATGAAGTTATCACAGATGAATGGACAAGGAATTTATCTAGAATTATGGCGTTATGGCCGGTGCTCCCAACAAGCGTTTTTGCATCACGGCACTTTTTCAAAGGCATATCTAGTTAGTGTCTTGAATTGAACAGAGATTATGGTCATTTCTTCACTGGGACTTGCATTTTATATTGACAAGGCATCATTGACGCTGCTATACGATATGCTACATACTCCACTCTCCTAGTCCTACAACTCATAAATTCCTTCGTCCGATTGTCGTACTTCAACATGAACAATTGAAATCCCTATATCCTGCAGCCTATCCAAAAAGTTCTAGTTCTTCCAGAGCAATGCTCAAAGCCTGCTTGGCCTTTTTCTTTTCCTCGAGTTCCGCCTCGATTCTTTGCATCTCGGCTAGATAAGCAGTCTGGCTTTTCAGCTGCTCGGCTCTCCTCAAGATGATGATATCTAATTCCTGCGCAGTGTCATCTAGTTTCTTCTCCTCGTCATCTTCCGCTTCCTTGACTCTGAGATAATTCGCTCGCAAGTTGGAAATTTCGACATCGGTTCGCTCCTGCTGTTCTCGCAACAATTGCGCCTGGGATTCCGAGCTGGTGTTGTTTTTAGACTCGTCATCACTTGTGCTTGGTTGGGTCAATGGCACTTCTTCTATTGTCTCGTTTGATGTTAGGGAATTGTCAAAGGATGGGTGTGCTGCAGATGTAGAAGGATCGCTCGCATCTGTGGTTGCTGAGATGTGGCTGGACTCGAAATCGCTGTACTCATCTATCCACGCCATATCCGCTTCACTTGGTCGCATGAAAGGCGGAGTGGCGAATCTCCACTCGTCAGAAGTACACTGTGTGCCATCCTGTGTGTTGTTTATTTCGTTGGGCTGTAATGATGGTACATCATTCTCATCTTCTGGAATTGTCTCTCCCGGTTCGATTTTCTCATCAGGGGTCATCGTTTCTCCTGCCTCGATTTCCCTAATCGATTCCACTCTCTCCTCAGGCGTACCTGTCTCATCTGGCATCGTGGATGGGGCATTGGTTAGTGCAGGCGCTGGTGACGAGTGAGAATTGGTCGAATCAAGAGCTAACGGGAAGAGATTTCGCTCGGTTTGCGCCTCATCTTCGGCTACGAACAAAGGGCTTCCGGGCAGGCGGCACGCTGCGGATGGAGGAGGATCATAAGTTTCCTGCTTCTCAGTAGTGAAAGGTTCGAAACGCTCGCCTTCGGATGGCTTGATTAATGGCAGAGGGTATTCCTCTGCGACCTTTGCTGTTTTATCTACATTTCTATAGCCACCCAACCAACTTTTCATATCATGTAGTACCGTGGTTGACATCCGTGGCTTGTTGGGTTTGGGCGTTTTGGGAACGCTAGGAGACATTGGCGCCATGGTACCACGAAGTCTTGCCCTAACGCCATCAGAATTCGAATATCTTCTTCTCCTGCGAGAATCACCGACTGGAGAGTCTTCGGGTGTCATAATCCCATTTTGCATTCTGCCAGTGCCGACATGAGGATTACCAGGTTGCGAAAAATAGCGGGTTTCGTCGTAGTCAAAGTACGCGCGACCATACTTCTCAAACCACTCGCGGTATTCATTCCTTCCTCTGGTATACCCCTCTCTTCTCATTGCGTGCCCAACCATTGCCCAGAGCTTGTTCGTATGCAGACGATGTTGAATAGGTCTCTTAGCTTTAAGCTTTGCAAAAAGAAGAAGTTTCTCTTCTCGAGGCCAATCGTTAGGTTCCTCGACTGGGTCTGATGACGCGAAAGCCTCGGTAGTCCCAGCGGTCTCAGAGGCGACTGGTACTGTAGCGAGTCTAGCTGCATATGCTGCTCTAGCTCTATTGGACTTTGCACTTCTCAATCGCCTATAATCTGCCACCTCCCTATCGACATCGTCTAGACTATCAGGCCACCATCGAGCGATATTGGTTCTCATACCCCTCTTGCGCCAATACAACCAACAGTCGTGCACTTCGAGCGTAGTACCGGTTTTTACTGAAAGATTTATGCACGCTTGTTTGAGAATATCTATTGCACTCATGGTATCATCATGGCAATGCTCTGTAATCGTTTCGGTGATGACATCACACATTTTCTTGGTGAATCGGCGTAGTGGACCTCCGGCATGCTCATAAATGAGCTCGTACTCATCCTCATCTCTCGATGAAGTAGTTTCTTTATTCTTCGTAGAAGGGACGGCTTCTGCATGGTGTGAAACCAGTGGGGCTGACTCCGACTCCTTTGATGTGTTTGCAGCTCCTGCAGCACGGCTAAGTGAAGTTCTCGCGGTTTCGAAGGGTGAAGTTTGTGATTCCTGAGTAGTGGTGCCTTGCGTAGAAGGACCGGGATGCGAAGAGTTTCTAGCTATGTGATTGCGACGTGGAACCCGAGGCCAGTGTGGTCTACCCGGTCTATAGCTATCCATTTCTCTTCTCAGTTGATTTTGATTGTATCTCGGAGCGTACGAGTTTGCATCTCTTCTCGAGTCTTCATGATTTTGCGCCATCTCTCTTTGTGGCCTGAACCGATATTCCTCTCGCCTTGGTGATTCATCATTGTCGCGTTTCCCGAACGAATTGGTACCTCTATGTTGTTCCATGTTGAATTATGTTTGGAGAGGAGGTGGCTATTGTGGATGTGGTTGTGAGATGTTGAAAGTAGGAAGGAATTCAGAACCCTTAAGTAATTCTCAAGAGTTCGCCTAACAGCGTATTCAACCGTAGAGGCAGAGAACGTATTCAGTAAGGAAGGAGAGAACTCAACCCGAATGTCTCTGGAGATTGAACTATTGAGTAATGTTGTGTGTTGCGAGAGGGAAAGATAGTTCTTCTCAAGCGGTGCGAGGAAGTTGTTAAATCCATCTTGCAACCTCGCCTAGCAACGAGAAGAACGGTGCCAGTACAGGCTGTGGTGAAAAACACGCTAGTGCTCTCTACTCTATATTCAGTATGTTTATCGCGACGAGAAAATTGTATGAGCCGTACAAGCCGTAGGGAAAAACGCGCTAGCGCTCTCGAGTCTATGCTCAGTATGTAAATCGTGCCTATAGAATCGTATAGGCAGTACGGACTGCAGTACATAACGAGCAAGCGCTCTCGAGTCCATTCATGAGACAGGTAGATTGTAAGCCTTATAGACCGTAGTGGATAATGCGACAGAATTTCAAACTGCATTCTCCAAACTTCCGTCGCGAAGTGAAATCACATGAATCGTATGGACCGCAGTGAGTGATGCGACAGGTGCATCTTGATCCACTCAGCAACGCGAAGAGCCGTATGAGCCGTACCGACTTGTAGATCGGGAGTTTCTCTGGTAGAAAGAATTTGCTTCAGCGCCCCTGATCTGCTCAGTACATTGAACTGTTCAAATTTGTTGAGACATTTGTCCGCTTCTCACCTTAAGATGATATCAAAAGGTTCTATTCACTATTACACTAGGTGTATCGCATATGATTATATTTATAAGTATTTTTGTATCTTCTTCGCCAAAGAGCATAGCAACCAAATATCAGGGGCTTCTACACGTGGATTGTTAGTACTGCAGCAGCGTATCTAGGTCTGGCAATGGGATATCATGAATGTGGTTATCCGAGCCGTAATTTCCATAATGCCACAAGTCGGAACTGGTCGGTCATTTCCTAGGCTCATCTGAATTTCTACTTGCTTGTAGGTCGAGTTTGATATTGGGATCCAGAACTATGAAGGTGCAGGAGAAGCATAGATTGAGATAGTCATAGATTTTAACAGTATCTGCTGGTCTGATGCAGACACTATGGCACCCTCTTATTATCATTCCACATCCTTCTTAACTCTTGTCAACGTGTAATATTAAAGTCGGATAAAATGCACCGTTTAGTTTTGGTATATCTATAATTGTAAGAATACATGCTACTGAAACATTGGGTATGAGAGAGAGTACATGGCTGTGAATATTATCTAATGCTTGAACACGAATTCGTTCAGAGCTTTGAGTCCCAAAGTTAAGTTGTCGTGATCATAGCATCCTCGCAGTTTGTCAATCAAATGATGCTTTCGATTGTTTATTTGACTGTCATATCAATCCAAAACCTCACCCATCACTAGAATCTTCTCTCGGCCTGCTCCGAGTTGTGACTTGTCTCACCAAGTACTTAGCAATGAAGCAATGAAGCGCCATCCTATCCAAATACAATGTCTCTCCCAAAAGGAAACTCACATATCAAAATGGCAAAACAGTAAGTCATACGCACACAACCATGGATAGACCGGTTAAGTGAGATAGCCTCACTGGCTTAAATTCTTTACAGAATTGTTAGATCTTATCATCCGAATCGACAAGTGCGCACTAGTAACGTGAATTACGATTGAGAGTGAGATAGACGCATTGCCCTTTGTTAAAGTCGTTCTATATGTATACATAATTATCATAAAGAGAAAGTAAAAAAGTACCCCATGGCCCATAAAAGGACTTCAAATCCCCAAGACGAGTAGGAAGAATTAAAAACATGTCGATAGGTGTCTTTCAAGGTCGATATTATCAACAAAAATAACTCGAGTAGTGAAAACCCCCAACTAAAGTAGAGACATAGAAACAAACTTTTTTCAAGCCCAAGAAATTACATTGCCATTCCTATAGCAAAATACACTCAGTAGTCGTCGATGAAGCTTTCAATCATCGCAATACGCTTCTTGGCTTTCTCGCGGATTTCCTGCTGAACTGTAAGCTCCTGTTCTTTTGCAATTGCAGCCTTAAGCTCCAGATCTGCTCTTTTCTTGTGAGCAATTATAGCGAGTTCCAATTCTCTATATTTCTCCTCGGCCGCGTGTACTTTTTGTTGTTCCAATTCCCAATTTTCTCTCATCACGCTCGTCACATTAGATGCACTGTCCGGAATTTGTCTTTCCTTTGCAGATTCGAGAGAAGGTTGTTGGACTTCGATAGTTGATATTGCAACATCGTTTGTTGAAAGTTCATTCTGTTCTGGTATAATTGAGCGGCGACCGAAAGTCTCGGGTTTGTCCTGAAGCTTCCATGTTAGAAGGATTCTCAATAAAGAAACGATTGAATGATCAAAATCGAACAAAAATTTGATCCTACCTGAGATTTTGAGTCAATCAGAATTCCTCCATGATTTTTCATCAGAATCTCCGGGCCCAGACTGTGGCGAACTCTTTTGGCTGGTTCCTCCTCTGCTTGATGATAATAACCAATGTCTGACACGCGATAACGCTTTAATCCTGTGCTTTGCAATTCCGGTTCATCAAGAATGGGAGTGGATAGTTCTCCGGTCTGTAGCTCAACTTCCTTCTGAAGGCTTGCTTTTTTCGCATCCATAGCTCTCTGATATTTATACCACAACTAATTTTCTTGATTAGTGACTATGGACTCGAGTAGTGACTTAATCAATGTGCTCGTACCTTGATCTGCTCTCTGCTCAAACCAGTATCCTCCGTCAACTGGTTCACCACGGGGTTGTCTAGACGATTGTATATTTTATACTGAATCATCAGCAGATCATGCTGCCAAGGTGAAATCAGGACTTGTAGATCTTCCATAGTCATCTCAGCCTTCGAATTGTTCTGCTATGTTAACATCGTCAGCAAAGTCCGAGCTATTGTATGCAATGGCTTAAAGATTGATTACCTGTAAATGGTCTTCGGTTGAGGATTCAGGCATCGAAAGCCAAGTATAAACTTTAGACGCTGTATGTCCCGGAGAATTTTGTGCAGCCTTCCCTCCACGAACTCGAGGTATTCCACGCGAGGATTTCTCAATCGCATCTGCAGTTCTTTCATCGAAGTTGTACTTTTCTCTCCCCTTATTTTTCCAGTAGGTGTAAATGTTTGGAATTTTTCGGTAGATCTGATGCTGTTCTAAAGCCTCTGCCACCATATGCCAAATTTGATCCGCCGTGATGGGTTCAAGTTTGAGTTCTTTCTCCTTATCTCGCTGGGTTTTGATGCATTGGTATGCAATCTCACTCTCCTCATCCGACCAGTTGCTTCCTTTCGCCCAAGGTTTAGAAGCATCGTCCCCGGACCTAATTTGAAACAGAACGTCACTTTTAGTGTCAGTCTCTCCCTCATAGTCTTCAATTTCCTCTTCGTCTCTTTCTTCGCCCTCCGTATCACTGGAATCCCCATAACCAAATGAATTTTTCTTTGACGATTTCGGTCGAGGTGGTTGATTCAGACGCATCCACTTAAAATAAATGGCATGTGCTTGACGATTCCATCCATATGTTTCCATCTCACCGGCAACTATCTCCCAGAATGGATTGTTCGATCCGCGTATGCTAATATATGCCTGACGGCTACAGATCTCCTTCAGCTTGGCAACCTCTTCAGATTGCCATATTTTACCCTTTACCATTGCAGTATTTTCTGGTACCTGCAAATGATCTAAAAAAGATAGAATTGGAAGTTCAATAAAAATTGCAAGATAGTTGTGGTAGCAAAGAAATATCTGTTGATAGTGTAAACAATGAGGAGCTCAAAGTATAAAGTCTTCTTGAGTTGCTGGCTATGGGCAAGCTGGCAATTTTTTAATGTCAACGTCCTAGAAAGTATTTGAAGATGAAACACAGGAAAACGGGAAGGCGCGTAAGCAAACGTGCTGTGCCGCAACAGAGTTGTCGCGTAAAGTTTATTTTAAACAGACCCAGGCGCGTGTTGATAGGTTTGAATTAAAAAGTCACATGGACACGCGATCTCGTCCTACATTGACGAGATATCGATGTCCCTCCAATTCATTCTATTTAGGATTAAATTTAATAGTGGATGTTTATCAAAAGAATCATGCTTTCACCTTAATGAACAGATTCATTGGCATTAGGAGCCACGAGAATTCATTCTTAACATCTCCACTATCGACTAGAATATTTTTTACTATAGTTTACTGTTTGTGTGAGAGAGATACGGGTGCCGTAGCACATACGATGGCAAGTTCTAAATTTCAAAGCTGTATTCTGTCTAATGAAGAGCTAGCCTCTTTCGCATTCGCTTAGGTGATACAGCGGTCATTGAATTGAAGTCATCCCACCTACATTCACACAGTTACCCTCTCCTAGTTCATCCATTTAATCCACTCTTTCACACGTACAAAACCACAGATGCATAATAGCAAGAAAGAAAATGCGAGTCGATTCATTTTCTTGCTTTCCCGAAGATTTTATAAGTCGACATTCAAGGATCAACGAATTCTACATGGCATGTTTTGAGAATTCTTCGAGATTGTAGATGAGTTGTTTCTTCTCCTCGACAGCTCTTGCCTTTCATTGTACAGCCAGCTTCTGTTATTGAGAGCTTACTAGGTGGTTGATAAATGATTGACACTTGTAAATTTTGATGGCTCATGTTGCATGTGAGAATCATTCTGCATAACTTCATGGAGTAGAAGCGTGCACTTCAAAATTTGTAACCAAAGTAGTATTGTATGCCCGCAAAATCCAACGCAGCAACCTCTGAAGCACCGCCAAGATAAAAATTCTGGATCATGCCAACCTCTACAAAAGGGCCGAGCCCTTCTCTTTTCTTCGCGAACTTTTCTCCTTTGCAGAACCTCTAACTCCACCACTTGTAGTAGTCTTTGCATCCAATCTGCTAAACCACTTTACCAACCACACCTCTTGCTCCTCATCCGCCCCGCAAATCAAAATCTCCTTCAAAACCTCGACTCCATAATCCTTATACCTCAACTCCGGAACTGCATAACGAAGCTCATTTGCCCACTTGCCCGTTTTCTTGAGCTTGCGTCTTCTCAATGGCAGTCCTAACGCCTTCCGAGTTTCGCCATCTGGGTCGTCTTCAAGTGGACGAAAGGGACGTTTGATTGGGGATTTGACTTTCTGAAATAGGGACAGATCAGTACATGTGGATCAATGATAAGGAGAATGGGCGGATGACGAAAGTCTTACTTCTTTCCTCGCTAGGGCATTCTTCACTAATTCTAATTTCTTCTGCCGTTGTCTTTTCTCAGATTCGGAGATGGGCTCAGGGAGGTTTCCAGTAGCTTTCCTATTTATCAGTATCATGAGATGATCGGATGTTATGCAAAACCCATACCTCGTAGTGCATTATCTTTTTCTCTCTTTTCTCGAGCCTCTAAGCGCTCGATGGACCGTAACAGACGATCGCGCTCTTTAGCACTGATAGCTCTCTCATGCGGATTCTTGAAGGAAGTATCAATGACAGCGAGAAGTTGCTTTCTAAGTTCCTCGATCCGATTCCTTAGTTCGGACTTTGGTTTTATCTCATATCTAGCTGCAAATGGCGTGTTTGAATGTCCCGATCTTTCCAGTGGGGTTTCATAGTCTTCTTGGTTGTCACCAAATACGTTACGAAAGGTGTTTCTTTCCGACTCTTCATAGATTTTAGGCTGAGCTGATAGCATAGAAGCTTCCTTTGTAAACCTTGGGGATTCATTTTCTGTAGGGACCTGGAGCTTAGCTTTCATAACCTCTCTGCGAAGGAAAGCTTGAAGACCGAGTCTTTTGGTCATGATGACGGATCGAGGTGGTGGAGGTTCAAGCACTTGGTATTCTTGGGAGAAGCCAGTATTACTACGTATACTTACCCCCAAAGAATTCGATTTTATCACGAAGCACTTAGATACTAATCTAGTTCAAAGATGCGGGGTAAGCACAAGATGTTGGTGAATATTAAACGTTACTTACTGGATACTTAAGAACCACAAGATACTGACGACATTCTCTTCTGAATATGTTCGGCGATGAAGATAGGGATTGACAATCTACAGCACCGTGGCAGCGATAATGCAAAACCTCATCATGAAACACATAGAGCATCCCATCGAACCAGCCGCAGACTAGCTAGATATTGAACAGCTATGTTCAAACTAGTATAGCCACACAGATTGATCCTTGATAAGTTTGTAAAAATTCTACAAGTTAAGTGAGAAATCCTAACTCGATACAGAAGATGAAAAATGATTTGCTGGCTCCTTGGCCAATTTCAAATCTGCAAATCCACTGGCACTGATTGAAGGGTTACTTCAAACTTCAAAGATGCGAGATCGGAGTATTGCTATCCGAAAATGAGAGCAAGTGCTCTACCACTTCAAATTATGAGTCGATGCTGAGGGCAAAGTGACATCGATCTTTTTGGTCCACCTTGCTTTGTTTATCTCAGCTTTCAGAAATGTATTATACAATTTCAGCTTTGCCCATATCATATTACTATGGCTAGCACGCTGACCTGAATAATCTCCCACCTTTTTCACTGTAAAAGCTCCACATCTTTTTGGTCTTCGCCAGCAACAGGGAACCCGCCCACGTTGTATCATGCAATCAACGTAAGTAATATCATATTGCTTGTGTTACACTTAACGGTGTCAATTTATTTCTGGAGGTATATACTAACTTCTCCACCTTGCAGCCCATCGACAAAGATGGAAGTCGATTCAGAACAATCGTTCACAGAAACAGCCGCGCGTTGGAATTGGAGCTTGCCAGAGGAAGAATGTCTAGTTCGGCTCATTAAAAAACACAAGAAAAGAGTTGAAGACGGTGAACACCCCAAGGGCAATTTCTTTGACGAGGTATCCATCGAGCTCAATGAACTAGGATTTGGCATACAAAGAACTGGTACCGCATGTGACCAGAAATGGCGTCGAATTTGCAACAAAAATTCGACACTGCGGGCCGCAGATGCATGGAAAAATGACAAAGATTCAGATGCTGACTTCGATGTCGCCGAACATTCTACTTCCTGTGAGGATGAAGCTGATGGAGGTTTCACTAACAAGGTCGACGAAAGTCAAAAGCGATTTGGCAGGCCATGGACTGAGGAAGAGTCCAGAATTCTCTACGAGGAAATCAAAACTTTTACGGAATTGAGAGCTCAAGGAGGTTTACCAAATTCTACTGCAGTGGAACTTTTCAATCATGTAACGCCATTACTCAAAGTGAAAGGTTGTGCTAGAACCCCGAAGGCTTGTCAACAATATTGGCGCTCCACTGGTAGCGAGTTGTGGAACTACGACGAGCGAGCTTTCGGCGATTTTACTGTCAGTTTCTAATTATGCCTTGCACTGATATATCTAACATTCT
The DNA here is from genome assembly GCA_019395245.1 of Botrytis pseudocinerea. NCBI lineage: Eukaryota > Fungi > Ascomycota > Leotiomycetes > Helotiales > Sclerotiniaceae > Botrytis > Botrytis pseudocinerea. The sequence continues at coordinate 124,203 of JAHXJK010000056.1, read as the reverse complement.
CGTAGTTGCTTGATGTACGCAGCGCAAAGTCTACTAAGCCATCTTCTGAAAGCAATGATAGAGCAGTAGTGGAGGACAAATATTCAAGAGGAAAGCTCAGAAAAGAACAAAAAATTGCACTAAATCAACTAGCTGAGCAGACACTAAGCCCCACCACGGAGCAAGAGGAGAGGCTCGTGAAAGATCACGGCATCAGTGCTTTCCAGATTTCGGTATGACTAAATTCTGACCACACGTCCCAAAAGCTTATAGTTTCTAATGAGATTCCCAGACCTATTTCGCAAATAAGAGATCCAGCCAAAAGAAGGAAACAGTAAAAAATGCGGTAGACCAGGAAAATCCCAAGCGGAAGCAATTTGAAAGATTGGCTGAGGACATCGCTGATGGTAACGAGTCGGTTGTTGCTCGACCAAATCGTGTTTCGAGAAATGCAAAGAGACCCCGAATGTCGAGTTCCTCCCAGATAGCATTCAGCAATGATGAAAGTAGTGCTCAGCTACGATTAAGTGCTGAAGAAGTGAGTAGGAGCGAGTATATGTAATGTGTGATCATTGCTAACATGGAGCTAGGATTATATTCGAAAGTCTTCTACCTCGCCACCACTTCCAAAACCTGCCAGATTGTACACACCCAACACAGAGTTTATAGGATTAAATGCCCCTATCGAAATCAATAGTTCACCTCTGAGCCCCGAAAACACCATGGAGAATACACCAAATTCAGACGACGAGGCTGCATTCAAAGAAATGCAAGAAATGGTGCTCGTTCAACGTCGCAGAATCGAGGAAAGAATTGCAGCATCGATTGATAGAAGAAAGCACCTGGAGTTAAAAACAATTAGACATCAGACTAGGGCGGATATGGAGCGAGAGGCGGCGGAAGGAACCCAGAAAAATGTCGACGAGGAACTCAGGGTCGAGGCTCGATTGAGGACTAGACTCAATCAAATCGGAAGCTTGTAGAGTAGAGGACAGGAGAACATCTTCATGCGTCATTAGCATTGATTTTTCTTTGGGCTGCGAGACCTCTCCTCTTTTGCAATCAACTTATGAAGGGATCGCTGTATGTAATGAGGACAGAATAGTAGATGCAGTTAATGATAATACAATAATGGATTCACAAGCTCACATGGCATATGCCACTTCTCAATCTTCATAGTCATAAAAAACGTATGCTCTATTCGATTACCACAAAAATGCTAGGCAGATTATTGTACAATTTGACCTGTAGTGAATGACCATGAACCTTCTTGATGCAAGAGTACTGACTCAACCGTTCCGTCATTTCTTGTATACGCATATTAGCCTACGATTGATACATGATGGTCCACGAGATTTGCCCTTCTACGAGTCACCACTTATTAGAATAGATTCAACGAAGAAGCGAACATCATGACCAAAAACCTCTCATCTTTTTTCAAAATTAACCACACCCAGCAGCAATCTTCAAGGTGCCACCTCTCCTCGTGCGAAGGTTGAAGGAAATGACTGTCTAATTATTACGACATGAAGCTAAACCTCATTCAACCATCAAGATATGCACCGCCCTTCCATTCACTCAATATCACGTCGGGGAACCATTTCTTCCGCTTGTTTTGGAAGAAAATTTGACACGCTAGTGGGAGGTACCGGGAGGAGGCAGGTATTGTATTTTTGTCTCGAGCGAATCTTTCCTTTTGTTTACTTGTCAATAACAACCTTTGGAGCTCTTGACATCCAACCTCTCTGCCAGTTGTTCTTTACGCTCCTTGCGCATTTCCTGCGCTGAATTTACTCGTTCGCATACTTCATTTCATTCAAATATCGAGTTTACATTTTTGAGTTTCCATACAACCCTCGTGTCGAGAATTGAGCAGCACGAACTCTTTTCAAACGACATCATCTCATCCACCGACACCTACTTTCAATACCAGCAAATCATCGAGTCACTTACTACCTTGAGTACATTGAAGTTACGCTATCGTCTCTCCGATTTTCAACCCCTTCGAATTTTTCCAACTACAAAGAAAATCTGCGATTTCGAATTTCGGTAAAATGGCATCACCTGATGAAGTTTCTGTCAATGAGGTACCAGCTCCCACTAAGGATGGAGAGGTAGAGAAAGTAGGCGAGCAGAGACAGTTGGAAGTTGAAAAGGTCTCGACACTTCGATCAGTAAGTCTCGATGTCGTTGGTGTCCAAAGTGTCAATCAGGAGGCCAAAAAGCGTCGTACATACACGAAATGGTCAGAAAAGGAAGAAGTAATTGTCCAAGGCATCGTTGATAACCATAAAATCAATCCCGAGACATCTAACATGGGTCTTATGGAGTTGGATCGATATTCAGTCACAAAGCTGGCAGATGCAGGATTCTTCAGAACACAACTGGGAGTTAGTGGTTTCCGTGGAAGAAAAAGTTTTAAACCCGATTACAACCCGGTCGTCGATCTTGTTGCTAATATGCCTGAATCAATTCGTTCCATGGAGGCAAATTATAAGCCATTTGCCTCGGTTGCAAGAGAGCCAGTTCGTAGACCAAGTACAGTCGTTTCCCAGAGTGCAAGTGAGTTATGGGTCATCGTTTTGATTGAATTATTCTAAACCTTTACCTTCATTACAGGAGTGGAATACTTTGAGTAAATTGAAGAACAGTCCATACGCTCTTAATGGCAAGCGAAGTTACGGAGCTTTCAACGGCGATCTGGCAAGAGAGAGAGCCAATGCTGCTACTGCTGCTGCTTGGAAGCCACAGACACAGGCATCTTCCATGGGAACCAACGGCGTATTTGACCCAGCAATCAACGTTCCTTTTTTCATTTTGAAATTTGGTCAGCAGAAATTCTTGCTAACGTAGTACAGCAGCAGGGCTTCCTAGTGACTCCTGGATCTAAGTCCTGTGAAGTTTCCAAGACTCGAATTGAGATGGGGTTAAACATGTTGCCACCATCAAAGCGGATGTGTGTCACCAATGGTAGTAAAGGAAATCCTATTGAAGCCCGAGACGATCCACTGTTAGGTCAACCACAGTCAGAGAGTGATCGGATTGAACAAGCCAGAGTCTCAATAGTTAGTCTATCGAAGAGATTGTTGGGAGCTATGACAGTGCAAGCGGCGCATGAGAATAATGCAATGACATACGAGGCGCGGCGCAAGGAGGCAGAGAAGCAGGCAGTGGAGTGCAAAAAGAGAGCTCAGGCGCAAAGAGACGAGATCGTCAGAATCCAGATCTTGAACCCAGAGTTAAAGAACTATGATGCGTTCTCAAGCCCAGAGATAGAGGAGGATATGCGAATCTTTGAGCTAGAAATAAAGAACAGATAGGTATTCCAATGAATGTATAATTTATTGGCTTTGGTTCTGATGACAACGATGACAATGATAAAATTGTGCGAAATGAAGTGAAACTAAATGAATCAAGACTTGCCTTTCAAGAGGTTCGATTCAGGATTTACCAAAGAAGCGGTAGTCTGCAACATCTACCATTGAGAAGCTAGCATTAAAGCATTGTTCTCCAGTATATTTATTAAGCGAGACTGGACAGAACCTCATGAACACCAACGCATTCTAAACACTCCAATTCAATTGTCGTTCCTGATTTTATCCTTCGAGTATTCTTAAAGTCAGGTTCTTTTCGGTCCGTTATCAGGAACCAACAATATCAATCAGAATATCAAAAAGTTGAGATGAAGATAGCTCCTCGGGAGTTCCCCAAGCTTGAGTGATATCATGTGTTCTTCTTCATGATCTAAATGAGCTAATATATGACAAGAAACTTGCTACAGGAGGTGTGACAAGCAGGAAGTGGTCTACAATATTACTGCTGGTAAGGTCATCAGCCGTACCGAATGAATTCTGAGAGATTTCATCGGGATGAAAACTTTTCGGCTACAACAAACGCAAGACAAACCATTTCTCGGACTATGGTACTGGATCTGCGGACAGAACAAAAGACAGAGCCCGGTGCGGGACGACCAAACAAAAAAAAAATCACAAACTTGTTATGCTATTTGTTATATAGGTATACTACCTCATGTGCAACCTTGGCCCCATCAGACAAATTCATAGAACTCTCAAATGCAACGTCCGCACCTACTAAATTTAAAGACGCTGACCTTTGTAAAATGACAAGTAATCTTAATAGCATCCCAGGTTCAGACTTAAAAACAAAATGCCAGGAAAACCCCACAAACTCAACAATTGTTATCATTCCTCCATGAACACGCGAACAACCCATTTACCCCAGGCATGTAAAACCTCCCAACATACAAGCAGCAGTCCTATTCACACAGTAATAGTATACGATTCCACTCAACAGCCTATCAAGGAACTACCGTTGAACATTTCACTGAAACCTCCAGTTAATCAGACAACTACTCGGCTATCACATCATCGATTATACCATCATAGTGGCATTCATATCGATAGTTTGTTTCACTGAAACATTGAATGGACATGTAAAAACACGCCAAAATTATATATACCGCCGTAGAATACATCAATTCCAGCCGAGCACCATGAATACGAAACAAAGTCGTGGCTCAGGCAGGGCTGAAGAGGAGCCGAGGGAATGGCGACGTGCAAGCGGGGGGCGAGGAATGAACAAATATGCGCGTCAGACTGTGCGGCCTTTTATGCATACTATGTGATATGTGATATGATTGGGTGACTGACTGATGTTTATGCTTAACCTTATTATAGTTTGTGTTACGCTGGGCGTTGGCTCAATGTAGGATGATAGGTGTCACCCAGAAAGTGGGTTGATATATGCTGAGTAGGTAATAGTTTCAGGCCCGATAAGATTAGGGGCTGCGCCTTGAGTTGATTCATGCAGACGATTGTCAGTTGGTTGGAAGAAGTTGGTGAGTGTCATTGAGGCGGGAGTTGAGAATTGCTGGCGATATGTTGGTGGCTTGTTCTGATACTCGTTGGATAGGTGTTGTATATCACACTGTGCTTGATATGAATCGCGAAGAATATCCAAGCTCGTAAAAACTTGTGTCCCCTCTCGCTCTAGATTCAACAAGAACGACGTCAGGTTTCTTCACGTGACTATTACGACTCCCCTGCTCTCCCACCCACCAACGAAAAGGCCGCGGCACTGGTGGCCGGCATGAGAGTTTTGGTAAGCGACAGGGACAATGATCGCAACGAAGGGTCTAGAACGAAGTTCTATTCTTGTGATTTGCTCTCCACAAATAATCTCCCTTTGAAATTCAACCAGGCAGGGTCAATTATATGGACTCGGAAGAAAAGGATATGGTATGTCATCCCTAGATCCCATATTTTCTGTGCCTCCCTTTGTGATTGGGGTGATCAACGGGCCACGGGTAGGAATTTCCTGTTGGCAAACGCGGTCGAAACAAATCCAGGCGTTTCTTTAAGGAGGATCATCAAATTGACGCTGAAACATCGATGTTGTGTTTTAGGACAGGACAGATAGGCGGAGCTGCCGAATTGGGCACTGGCGATCGAATCATATTTCTCAGCTGATAATTTGGTTCCTGCCGGATCAGAACAATCGTATGGAGCATAAATTATATAATTTGGGATAGGAAAGTCGACGTAAGAGCAATTTAGTTTTCATTCTTCCGACGAACTATTTTCAGCCCGGCAGCTACGTAAATGATGTACTCAGCCTCGTCCAAGGAGTTCGAAGTAAAGATTCAAAATCCAGGGGAAATTGTCAAACTGGACATGTGGGTAGCCGCGTGTTTGAATAGAATCAAGCGTTATTTGAGATGTGGTGTATCTAGTAATTGAAGAAGCGGTAAATCATCAACATTACTCCTGGCGACCGACAGGAGGATTGTCGAGGTACATATGTTTAGTCTGTTCTTGACTGCTAGCTAGACCTTTGGCATCCTTCTCGACGGGCTAGCCTTTCCAAGATTGAGAAGTTTATGAATTACTTATGGGAGTCTCCAAAAGAAAGTTTCGCGGAGTGTAGACCACACCGGCGAGTATGTATCATGTGCAGAGAATACTCTTATCCTGGCGTTGAGTGGCAGCGGCACTGTACGACTAAATCTTGTAATACGAAGAACACGATGTTAATTCAAGATGCGTGGGAATTGGCGGCGAATGAGTAACTCCCTGGTGTGTATATCTATGATTTCACGAGTACAGTATCAACATCTTCTTATGGTGGGAGAATTCATGGGTTGCAGCATAAATAACACGAGATGAAAGGATGCGTTGTGGAAGTTCATGTCGCCACGTTCATCTTCTCTACATGCCACCTTTTGATCAGCGAATAAGATGTGTCCCGTCCTGATGTTCATCGCGACATCTCCTTGGTTGAGGGTCTGTATTTGAAACTCTTTAAAAGTGCCACCATGCAAGAATAATCGCATCTCGTAGGCTAAGCACTCTCTTGGTTCCATCTACCCAGGGTCATTCCTGGTCTCGGATCAAACTCTGTTGGAACATTGAAATGTCGGGTCATTTGCATGTATTGACTGGGTTCCGAAGATTCATCATATCTTTTCGGCATTGGAGAACAATGAAAGGTCCGCAGTGTCTCGAAAGCAGCTGCAATTATATACATTTGACAAGATGCGAGGGGTGCATACGGCATTCCATCTTCCCGCGTCTTGAGGTCCATATACGAGATCACAGTGTGCAGAAAGAAGAACATCGATATTCCTTACTGTGACCATTCTTCCTGTACCTGACGCCACGAGGGAGAATATGGATATCCCTACCGAGGAACGAATACAAAGCTGATACATGTTCCCCATCCATACCTGCAGATCGAATCTGCAGCGGTAATTAGATTCTGAGGGGTTGGTACCTCGAATGGTCATCCTTCTTGTAGCAGCTACCCATATAAACGGTTCACGGTATTGCTGAACTACAACAGGATGAACGGCAGTAGATAGATTTCCGAGAGACAAATAACTAAGAATAAATTGAAGCACAACCCGGCGGTAAGGGGAGGCGTATTTGGGAGTAATTCACCTAGGTGCTCGTAGTCGAAGGAGCAATCTCATCTCACTCACTCTACGCCTCAAAAGAAAGAGAGACGCTTCTGCTGAAAAGTTAATCTTCGTGTCGTATTTATATTCCACTCTATATCGTACCGAATTGGCGCTCAATCCGGCCCAAACCATCGATTGATTCACTCTATTCGGACTCAGAGCGGTCTCGGGTGTTTATGTTATATAATTTATCTCTATCTTGGGTTTGAAAGACTTATAGACCGTGGGCGTTGTCTCATCTCACGACTTCCACTTCCGCTTCCAACTCCAACTCCAACAACGTGCTGCACAGGACTGCCACCAGTAGATACTTTGCCCACCATCGGCCGACCCCCTTTGGAATATACGCTGGTCGCTAAAGGATCATTAGCCTTTCCTTCTACTCGATTTCCTAAAATCTCACCTCCCTCGAGCCTCCTTGGCCATTGTTGTCTCATCTGATCTGAGCCCAAGGCAATCTCTAGACCACTTCCTCATTGATAAGTGTGCGAATGTCCCAACCAGATTCACGCTGCGACCACGGTGAAGCAAGAGAGATACACCGTCTGGCATAAGACTTCTTTTCTCGGTCTAGCCCTTCGTCTTCTGCTTCTGCTTCTTCTTCTTCTTCTTCGTCTTTACTTGGTATTTCTAGATTTCCTGTGCCCAGGACTAAGATTACGTTTATATCGGCACAGGCACAGGTGCTGGTCTACTTACTTATCGATAATACATTTCACAGCAGGCTGAACAAGAAGTCTCAAAACCCGAATCGAATCGCAACGGCATTCAATCCATATCAGTAGTATTTTCAAAGGCGTGGATTGATTTGTTTTTGGATGAATTCGTCCAGCATATATCTCATATCGTTCTCCAACAATTCCAAATCCATCCCATCCCATCTCATCCCTCGATCTTTTTCCGTCACTACCAGGCATTACTAATTATTCTCTCACCTCGCCCGTCTGTTCTCTCCCATCCCATAGACAACAACCCTTCAACTCGTTTTCTCCACCCAACTCAATTGACCCTCAAACTTCGCGAATCAAGCCCCAGGAACGTTTCTTTGATGATCGTCTATTCGCACTAGCTTCTTTTCCCCTTGCGAACTTGCATACCTCCGTAAACAATTCTCGAATCTCCTACAGACCGTGCGCTTTTACACTCTAGAAACCTATCCCGACAAACCTAACGTCGAGAGATCGCATCTGTCAATTCATGTTCAGCCTGGGTCCACCGTCCGTGATACTCGAGGAGGACGTGTATTTGCAGAAATAGAGGGACATTAAAAGGGATACTTTCGAGCGTCGGTCCTCGCACATATTTGGCAAGATGGAGTCGCCAGACAATAGCACATATCTGGAATCCCCTATGGAGGGTGACGATGTGGCATATCCGTGTAAAGGATGTGGTGATGTGAGTGTCCCCGTCCCATGCACCATAATGTGTTTACGAATCTGCCACTAAAAGTGATTTTTTTGCACAGATCCTCGAGGAGGGAAAAGCCTTCGAACTTGGTAAGTTGTGAACTATCCCACGATCTTCTTCAATTCCTCTACTATGCGTTACGTTGCTTTATTTGATTTGAGCCTCGAGTTGCACATTGAATATCCGAGAAATCAATCAAATGAACCCTCCGACCTCGAAGTTTAACAATTCTAACGATCCTGTAGCTGGCAATCGATGGCATTTAAATTGCTTCCGATGCAATACTTGCGGAACTCTCCTGGATTCCGATGCGAATTTGTTACTCCTGGGTGACGGGTCCCTCATCTGCAATAATTGCACTTACAGCTGCAGTGCTTGCAATAACAAAATTGAAGACCTCGCTATCCTCACCGGTGACCAAGCATTTTGTGCAACATGCTTTCGATGCAGGAACTGCAAACGTAAGATCGAAAACCTTCGTTATGCTCGCACATCACAAGGAATATTTTGTATGAGCTGTCATGAATCACTAATGGCTAGGCGGCGTAAAAAGTCAAGGGCCGCTGCGAATGCGAAGAAAAAAGACGACCAATCTCCCATGCTTGTCGACAAATCACTACCCGCCCTACCACCGAACGCCGTTCCACAAAGCGCCTTCTCCCCTGAACGTGAGATCCCGGATCCTCACAATGCAGATAACCCTACAGAATTATCACCAAGGCCGCGGCCAACATATTCTCGTGCAGATTCCTCATCTAGGAGTAGTTCTCGAAAACCTCGCGATGATACTTCCTCTCATCGAGCGTCCACCGATACCACAGGCCGAGATGGATTGACGCTTCCAACGACGACGTATCGAAATAATAGATATTCAGGGATATCGCAAATGTCTGAGATTGGAAATGGGGATGGAGAGAGCTTTTTCATACCTCTGGCTCTGGACCCAAGCCCTGCGCCAACCTTGACACCGAGATCTACGTCAACATCATGGGACACAAAGAAGACGAAAGAGAATCAAGCACCAGACCGGGATTATTTTGGCGTGAAAGACAATGTGCGAAGTCAAACCGAACCACAACCACAGAGACGATCAAGGGATCTGAGGGATACGAGTTCAACGTCAACACCACACATCGCATTCCAAGATAAGAATCAACCATCCGACGAACAGTTGGCACAGATCAAGGAAAGCATACGCAGAGCAGCAAACGGCGCAGGCACGCCTGCCAAAGAATCATCTGCATCTATGAGTGATGATACTCTACTACAACATGCAACCTCGCCAACCGCTGACGCCCCTGATGGAAAGTCACAAGGATCTAGTGAAAAGTTCAGGCTAGGTGATGTACCAAAGGGAAAGCGGACTGGAACAATGAGAAGCGATTCTCAATCGGATTATACTGGCAGCGAGAGCAACTCCTCGAAATCTGCCTTGTCCAACATACCCACCAGGAAAGACAGCAACATGCCAAAAATGGACTCTCCAAGGACTTTACTGGCAGCAGACCAGATTACGTCCAGATCTTCACTGGAATCACGACCAAAGGACATGGAAAGTTCTACTGTTTCAAGAGTCAATTCTGGGAGTTCCAAAGTCTCAATACCCCGCAAGGAAATAGCCTCAGGACCCGTGAAAAGCCACGTTAGTACAATGAGCTTATCCTCCGGAACAGAAACCTCTCCATCCACGGATTCCTCTTCCGAAGGAACAGCCCAGACCCCGACAGTGAATGGCAAATCAATCTCTGGCCCCTTGTTACAATCGCCTATAGATGATATGGTACCGCCAAATCGCTCGTCAATTCGTCCTTTACCAAAACAACAACTCAGTGATACATACATGACCCCAAGAGCACCCCCAGCGCCACCATCGGCAGGCTCGAATGGTACCGCTTCATCGCCCAATTTACCAAGGTGGAGTGCTGGCGGTGACCTTACCATGGATGAAGATATGGCTAGAATATTTGGCAACGATGAAGGCTCACAATCTATAATTCGCAGAGTTTCCAATGCTGTACGCCACGTTCGAAATACAAGCAGTGAAGCAAGCACTTCTGCCCGTGGCCATGGTCGTAGCGTCAGCGAGACAACCGCACGTACTCCTAACTCACCACGATGGCCAAAAACACCAATTGTAGAAGACACTAGCGGACCTAGAGATATTAGTAGCCCGATTTCTATGAGCTCGCCCAACCCTGGGGATGATCCAGCTTTGCTAAGAAGGCAACTTCGCAACTCCGAACAAAGAGTTGCAGAACTTGAGAGACAATTTGTAAACGAGAAAGATTTGAAAACACTAAACAAAAAACTCATTGAAAAACGAAAAACTGTCTCGGTTCTAGATTCTCAAACGGAACTTATGATCCGCCAATTAGAGGTTCTAGCTGGCTATGTGGAACGTGCCAAAGGTTCGAAACAGCCACTTGACATTGCTGAGCTGGAAGATTCTGCCATCAAAGAATTTGTTCAAAAGCTTGATCGCCTTAAGCAGTCGATGTCTAGCGCAATTGAACAACTCTTTGAGGAGCGAGATGAATTACTAGAAGAAAAGAACCAAGCTATTGCCGATCGTGATAGAGCTTTAGTTGAGTTTGAGCAATTATCGTCTAAGAATGCACAACTGGCAGACATGAATAATGATCTTACCCACCAAATCCAGGAACGCTTCAAATCGGCCAATACCAATATGGAAAGCCCAAGGCCACTAACAAACGGTCTGGGAATCTACACTCACCATAATAAGGATAAATCTAACGTTTCCGTTCACCTAGATAATGCAAGCCTCCGCCCATCGGAAAGCAGTAGTACTACTTACAATAACTCGATCAATAGCTATCCACACCCAATGGAACAGGACCCCAGCATGGAGCCAGCGACGTTATTATCAGCTCCTCATGTCGTCAATATCCGCAAGGGACAAGCAAAGAAGTTTAACTGGAAGAAAGGTGGTCAAACTGTTGCTAAGGGAGTTACTAAAGGTTTCAAGGGTGCTTTCTCGAGCGGACAAGAGCGGCCATTAAACCAATGGCCAGGTCAGACTGGTGATAATATTGGCATGCCTTACAACATGACTATGGAGCACGTGCAATCTCCGGCGCCAAATGCCTCTGGGGCAAGTTTACCCAGGTCTACATCAAACGACCCCTCTCGTCAAGGGTTTGGATTATTCAAGAAATCACAAACCATGCAAAAGTCGATGTCCAGTGGAAATATTCTCGCTGCTGAGAGTCCGTCAATTCTGTTCGGTTCTGACCTTGTTGAAAGAGCTGATTATGAGCGTCGGCAAATCCCAAGTGTGGTCACTCGCTGCATTGAAGAAGTTGAATTGCGTGGAATGGACATTGAGGGTATCTATCGGAAGACTGGAGGTACTGGGCAAGTCAACATCATCAAAGAAGGATTTGATAAGACTGAAGACTATGATATTTCGGATCCTGACCTCGATATCACCGCCGTTACAAGTGTTCTGAAACAATATTTCCGAAAGCTTCCTGTACCACTTCTGACCTTCGACGTTTATGATCGAGTATTAGAATCAATCTGTAAGTTCAATTTCATATTCTGATGGAAATTACTTGCTAATACAACTATAGCCATCGAAGACAACGCAGAACGCTGCACACATCTACGGAACACAGTCAACATGCTACCTCCCAAGCATCGTGATTGCCTTGAGTTTTTGATTTTCCATCTTGTGCGTGTAGCAAAACGAGAAAGCGAGAACTTGGTATGTTCACTTGTATACATCAGTCTTCTGATATACTAATTATTCGTCACAGATGACACCTAAGAATCTGGCAGTGGTTTTTGCACCGACCATCATGCGTGATCACAGTATAGACCGTGAGATGACGGATATGCATGCCAAGAATCAAGCTGTTCAGTTTGTCATTGAGAACAGTTACGACATATTTGCCGGCGCTTAAGAAATTTATTATCTTACCACGAATCCTCTATGACCTTACACTTCTGAATGATAGGGACCTTTAGCCTTTTTTATCTTATGTTTCGCTTTCAGCGTCGGATACGCAGAAAGCGTCGAGATGTATATTCTTTTTTGCACTCATGTTTAGCAAGGTGATGGGTGGGGCGTTAGTTCTGGAAAGCGAATGAATGATAGACCGATTTTTTAATCGGTAACAGAGATGATTGAGAGAGAAATTTACATTTTTATGGCGTTTTTTCAAGTGCCTTACTTGCTTCCGTGTCTTTTTTTTTTGATTGATGATTTATTTGATTTGATATTTGAATGGCTCGAAATCTACGTACTTGCTTGCTAGCTTTCTTTTCTCTTCTTCAAATCGAGCTAATCGATACGCCTTGATATCTTGGATCATGTGTCTGAGAAATGCATATTTAGGATAGGGTAAGAGGTACGAGAAGGGGGAATACGATTAGAAGGTATTATGCATTTCACATGACAAGATGTTGCAGGGAGGGAAAGTTTTGGCATTGGTTTGAGGGTAGAGTTCGCCGTAGCTTACGCAGGAGGATATTGGATCGAAAGCGTGATTTATTTATGGGTTGATGTTTATGCTGTGATGTGGTGCGGTACGGTGGTTTTAATAGTCGTTATGCGTGCTTTGCATAGTGGATTTTGTATGTATGCATGCATGTATGTAGGTTAGTTAACTTAGGGAATAATCATTGTGCTGATGTTATATCATACCTTATATCTCGTATCTTGAAGTGTGCAGCTTGGATGGGTGGATGAATGAATATCTGAAGAAATGAATGTATCATCACCTCGCTCAAATCCAATTCATTGGAAAGATCGACTTATTCCAATTAACCCGGTCTCACATACATACATACATACATACATACATACATACATACATACATTTCATCACCTATTTATTCCCTTTATAAGGTCATATCATACCAAACTACAACACTCCCCATCTCCCTACCCCCCTATTTATTCATCTATCCATCCATCCATCCATCCATCCATCACCACACCTCCTCCACCCACTCCATCCAATCCAACCCCAACCCCCACAACCCCAAACACTATCAAGTCCCACCAGATGAATAACAAAAATCGAATATGATTGACCATCAACATACAAACCCAACCCTACTCCCAGCTGAATTTCCACTTTTCAAGTTCCAATACTCCTTGATCAACATTTCGCGTTCTCTGCAATTACAATCTTCTTGAAAATTGGACGATGGGAGATAGGAGATGAGAGATCAAAGAAATTAGCCTGACGAATCCGGGACTGTAAATTCTATAATGGGTAAGAAAAGTGCAATCAGTCAGTCGACTGTGGATTCCAACTCGATGTTTTACGCGAGTCCTCTATATCGAGTATATTCAAACAGTGATGTGATAACAAGTAAGGAGCATCAAGCATACAGTGAGCAATCTTAGAAAATGCCATGGATCAATCATCAATAAGAGATTCAAAAATGAAGCATGACACAGACACACATTTAAAAGACAATATTATAACATATAGATGTACTATTAATACGACTCAAACTCTTACGCCTCTGCCAATAACCAGAAAGTTGATATGTAACGTGCACTGCACAACGCCTTGTATCACCCTTCCATTTTCCCCCGCTGCACACCATAGAATCCATCACACCACCCAGAAAATATCCCAAAAATATCCAGTGAAAACAAAAGGCTTTCGTATTGTACAACGATCCTACTTATCACTCCCTTCGTTCGCCCAAACGAAACTTTAGCTTATGCCAGTGACTTTCGTTAAATGTCACTCTCCACACCGTCAATTTTCTACCTCCAGCTCCCTCTGCCTCTTGACAATGTAGTATGTGATCAGGCTCTTTGGATCGCCGCTCACTCTTCCACCAATTCCACTCCAGAATCTTGCCTCTCCAATTCTTGCATGCGTACTCACACAGAGTACCACAGCATCCAGTCTCACTCCGCTCTCCTTGCTCTCGAGACACTTTGCTGCCAATTCCAAGATGCTATCAATTTCCGCATCTTCCAACTCAACATCTGACTTGATATCTAACGTCTGCTTAAGTATATGTAATCCCATACTAAATTTTCGGCATCCCTCCATTGTCATTTCTTCGTTGGAGAGGGAGTTGAGAATGGTAATGATGGTCTCTTTGGGATTGGCAAGTGTAACAAGCTCATCGGCAAGAAGTTCGAGGCCACTAACAATATGGGCGCGTGCATCATAGCAGGATCTAGTTACAAGAATAGAATGAAAGCCTTTTGCGATATGTGGTCTGAAATACTCTCGGTAGTTTTTGTACATGAGTTTGACTGTAGCTAGTATTTGTGCTTTGACATCCTGAACTTTTGCCGGCGACAGATTTGTTAATGGTTCTTCAAGATATTCAAAAAGTCCTAACAAGAGGGCGGGGAACCTGCCATCTCCCCAAATAGCTTTGTTATCTCTGATCATGGCTTGAAGTTTTCGGAAACCGTGGACGTCTAGAGATTTAGTTCTGATTTTGGAGATACCGCTATCGAGCAATTTTGTGCTATGTTTGAGTTTGCCCGGTGACATTGGCGGATTCATAGCTCCTTCGCCATCGAATTCGCTAATGCTATTTCTTGACAGATTTATGGCATCTTCGTTCACAGGCACTTCTTCTAAAACGGACTGAGGAACTGCAGGTCCTGGGGTAGTGGTATCATCTGTGCTTGAGAATGGATCTTCATAAACCTTCATTGGCTGATTGACAGGAGCTTTGATATCTCTCACCTCAGATGGTTCAAAGACCTGAGGGAGTTTATCAGATTGTATCCGTTCTAACCCAGTAATCGTGGGAACAACCATTGTAAAATCTTCATCTGCTCTTGAAGGACTAGATCCAAGTCCAGGTAATCCAGGTACCGACTTAGTTCTTGTCCTAACAGGACTACTAATGTGAGGGGAAGCGGCAAGTCTAGGAGAAGCAGTCGTAACTCGGCCAGATGCACTTTTTGCTGCAGGACTTGTGTAAGTGGATTGGGTTGGATGATGAGATTGCGTGGGATGGCTAGAATGGCTTGTGTTGGGTCTCGGAATTGGAGCTCTTTTAGCTTGGGGAGAGCTGGTAGCAACAGGAGTTTTGGATCTTGGTGGTCTTGCGGATGTGGAGGATGAAGGGCTGGCATTTGCTTCGCTGGAGGCTTGGTTAGTTCTTCTTACAGAATATGGTCCGGCTGTTGCAGGTCTAGCAGCAAGTTCTGGTCTCTTAGATTTACTTGGTCGCATGGGTGCAACAGAAAGACCGCCACGAGATCCAGTAGCATCTAAATGAGGTCTTGTGGGAGCTACTTCTGAAGAGGAGTGTTTGGTTGGCACGGTCCTTGTTGGAGAAAATGTTGACATAGCAGAACCAGGACGAGTAGGAATAGTTTTGGTGGCCATTTGTGCCTTCTTCTGTGCTAACATAGTCTCCCTCAAGGAGAGTCTAGGAGGTCCAGTAGTGCTCTTGGAGAAACCAAGGCCAGGCCTTGTCGAACTGACTGCCGCTGCCTTCTTTGGCGCATTGGGATTGTCTGGAGAATTCTCTAGTAGTCTTCTCTGAGTCGGTTCTAGATCCTCGATTATTCTAAAACTCGTTAGTCATCATTGAGACTGCGTAGAAATGCTTATACACTTACAACTCAGCCCTTGCTGGCCATATCTGAGCAAAAGTCCAATAGGTTGATCTCATATTCTCGCGAACACCAGGATTGGCATCGGCTAGACCTTTTTTTATACACTTTTCAATCAGTTCCAAGCCTCCACTATGTTCAACGTGACTCTTGTGTTGCGCCTCCTTCTTAAGCAATGTTTTGAGCCAGCCTGTGGCATATGTTCTAGGCTGAACATTCTTGTCTTGGCATGCGAGCCAGATATGCTGCATGATCCGATGATTATAAGTAACGCCGCTGATAATAATATCAACTGTCAAATTTCCGTTCTGCGAACTGATTTTTTTGGTGCCACCACAGAGTTTGATAAGGTTTTGCAGGAGAATTTCGACCATAGGATCCAGTCCAGGCCCAGCAGTTCGAGCAATTTCTTGAACGACACTACACCCTTCCTTTGAAAGACTAGTTCTCAATGAATTAACAGCTTTCAAGATACCATCTAGGAGGCTTTTGATACCAGCCAGGAAAGCATCATGATAGTCGCTTGGGGCGTTTCCAGCGTTCAATCTCCGTAACTTTGTACAGCTTTGTTCTCTCTTAAACCAATTTGCTTCAGACTCCTTGTCTTGAAACCATTGATGCATTTCTTGAAAAGTTTCCTCCAACTCTCTTTGTGTATTCACATATGCAGGGTCTACTTGCTCAATTTTGACTTCTGGTGTTGCTGGTCTTGAGACGTTCATCGCAGATGCACTACTAGCTAAAGGATTGCGCATAGGGGCTTCAGTTCTTTCCGGTTCCACAACCACTGGGGCTCCTCCTGATATAAGTTGACTCGTGATAGCTGATACAATCGCTGGTCGAACATTGAAATTCTTCAATTGCTTCTTGAGATCGGACTTGGCTCCATTGGGGGCATTTCTGTGGCAATTAGGATATGAAGGTAATATGGCCGATAGGAAGAACTTACTGGAATAAGGTGATGACAGTATTTCTCGCAGTATCTCTTACCATGCCATCGGCATCTTCGAGTAGCTCCATTAGCGTAGTTACAAAACTTTTGAATGGCATTCCATGCTCTTGGTGCATCTATTTGATCCAATAGTTAGAAAGTGTAAACAACCCGGCGCCAAAGTGCATCTGTTTACCTGTACAATCCAATTCATTGAATTTTCTTTCATCCTCGAGTTCTTTCCTACCAGTCCGGCGTTCTTCACGATTCTTTCTACATCCATCGGCGCATTTTTCCAGAACGTTGTAAGACATAGCGCAGCAAGCTGTCTATATTTCTCCCTCTGGTCGCCCATCTTATCATTTATCATTGGCAGAGTCCGGGCAGCTTCCTTGACAATGTATTTTGGTTCCTGGCGTGACAGCCTGGTGAGGAGATGATTGAGGGTAGAGAAACCGGCGTTGACTAGTGCGGCGTGCTGCGACGACATTGCTATGCGCAAGGCCTCGAATAGTGAAAGTATGCATGGTTCTGGAACGTTGTGTTGCTTGATACTGGATTTGATGTTGTTGATCTGGTTGACCTTGGAATCTATCAAAGCATCTGTTCGAAGTATTGCCAGCAAGTTTGCTACTTGATCTTCGGTGATCTTTTCACCCATGATTGAGGTGGGGTGAAGTTGAAGAAACCGTGGATATCAAATCAGGATATGTGCCTATCTGTAGATGAGATGTGCTGTCAGTGATTTGGGGAATAAAGGAGGTTATGCACAGTATGGCATTCGGTTATTGACGAGATGACAGTGTCGCACAATATTCACATTGAGAATTATGAAATTTGGAGACACTTACGACAATGTTGTACTTTGGTAGGTAACTTCAAAATTCCCTTTGGAGATAAATCTGTCGCGTCAAAACAAATTATGGTTGCCCGGGCAGGGGAAGCACGGACTAGTCTCAAAGCTTCCATTATTATAAATACGATCAGACCCAGTCAGAGGAGATAAGCCAGTCAGATTGGCAAGAGACATGAACATTTCGACTCCTCTCATTGGACATGCAAACACATGTGTGGACAGCCTTGGAACCTATCATCTCAATATCTACTCTCGTCCAGGAAGTAAAGAAAGCCCTCAATATATGCACAAGCATCCATCCACAACAGACCTCCTTACCGCATCTGAGTTCTCAACTTGAAAGAAGCTCACCCTTTTGCTACATCAGCAAGGTCAAGCTAGGGCGCTGGGCACGACACGCATTACTCATTCCGGTACCGATATCACCAGTATTCACCCTTCATGATTGCAATTCTGCATAAGAAGATCAATGCAACAGGACCCTTGCAAGGAGTGACCTTGTCCTAAACCTTATCCTCTGAACCTTTGAACCCTACACATCACCTGCATGATGCCCACTTCCCCCGCAACCAGCCCGGTTCCTCCACCTGTGTTCATGCCTCAATTCTCCAGCACCTCGCCGGCTCCAACTCCTGTACCGATGCCTCCTGCGAAAGAAAAGTCGGCTTCAAAGCGTAGTAAAGATGATGGCTCCATTCCGCCAATCGAATTCCCTCTACCCAAGTTACGCCTCGAGTTACGGGATCTCAATCATGCAGGATCGCATACTTTCTTGACCGCCGTTATAGCGGACGAAGCTCTACAGACGGCAGTTCAAAGCGTTCTTGCGCTACTATATGAGTCTCCCAATTGTCCTACCACAACTCCGACTCCAACTCGATCGGTGACCCTCATCCTCCGTTCCATGGAAGGTGTGGCATATACAACGGGTAGCGACCTTGACAGTGACCACAAGGAGATACATTTATCCCTAGATTACATACAGCACGAATCAATTAAGCCGGATCGAAAGAAGCACGAGATCATGGGTGTGTTGACTCATGAAATGGTACATTGCTACCAGTACAATGGATTCAATACTTGCCCTGGTGGATTGGTTGAAGGAATTGCAGACTGGGTTCGATTGAACGCCAATTTGAGTCCACCTCATTGGAAAAGAGAGGCCAGCGGGAAATGGGATGCAGGTTACCAACACACCGGCTACTTTCTTGAATATCTGGAACAGAGATTCGGCCGAGGCACTGTAAGGAGGGTGAACGAAAAATTGAGAGTTGAGCGATACGAAGAGAAACGATTTTGGACTGAGCTTTGTGGAAGGCCGGTAGAACAACTCTGGAAAGATTATTCAAAGTATCTGCGGGAAGAGGAGAGGAAAGCAGAAGAAGAAGAGTGTGTGATTGTGGAAAAGGAAGATGCTATAACACCCAAACAGCCCAAGTGTGAAGGAGATAAAGTGACGCTTGCCACAACAACAGAGGAAACGAAAGATAACCCCACAAACACTGAGAAGCTTGAGTGAATTCCAGAGACACTTTTTGAAACGATATATCATATTACGAATCTTAAAAACAGTCCTTCTCCGTCATTTCACCTGATGCATATGGCATGTTTCACATCAAACTTTATCTCAAGTTGTTCAAGATGAGCTCGTACCATTTGAAAGGTGGTTGTCAATCAAGATTCCAGTTGCTCACAAGGTTCAATCATTGGCTAACATAAATTGTTATAGAAGGACAGAATAGCATAGAGTCAGACTATTTATATTATGATTATACATTACATATTTTTATTACCTCCAACTTCTCACAATCTCCAATATACTACATCTTTCCCGTTCACTCCATCTCTGCCCTGAATACATCGTCCGCCCAGATGATTTTGATCTCAATGGCTATGGGTAGGAAACAAGTACTAATAGTATGCTCCGAATTCAAATCTACGGCTGAAGACATTCTGTAAATGGAATCTTTGTCCGAGGACCAATCCTGGAATCTCATAGTCTCCATTTTCCATATGTGCAAATTTTCTAGTTTTGGCAACCCTTTCATAGCATTTCTATACTTTGCTGCAGAGAAAAGTTTTTCATTTCCCGCGGCCAAAGCATCCCAAGATCTTATTTTAGCTTCCATATCTTTCTTGATGCTTGAAAGTTGTTCGAAAAATAGCTCATCACTAGCCGGAAGCAATGATGCTACTTCCTGCAGTTTATCTCGGGCCGAGGAGGATGGTACGTTACTTGATGTTGGGGAAGCAAGGCCGATAAGGGTTACGGAAGATCCAGAGGAAGAAAAGGGCGTGGCTCCATACGCTCTTCCATGATTGCTATCTGGCATTAGCGCGATGTGACATTTTTCTCACGGCAACGGGAACATGCGACGTATTACATTTAAACTTGCGATTAGCATTGCTTAGTTCTTTATTTCGGATCACCAATTGACGGTACTTTTTCTCAAAGTCGACATAAACCCTTAGAAGACTCTGCTCTGTCAATACTGGGGCCGAGAAGGTTGAGCATAGAGATCCGACCGATGGCCCTGGGGTTCGTCTTGCAGCCATATTTTCGATATTATGTTCGATACTGAGGATATGTGAGGGTTCTATTAGGGGCCTATGAGGATTTGGAGAGGAAGCCGAAGACATGGTTATATTAGGTGCAGTAATTTTGGACTAGTAGTAGTATTCGTTCCTAGGAAGTTAGGCAAATGCTCTAAATTGCCCAGTTTACTTATTAGATCTACTTCTAAATTATATTCTCTAAAGTACACCATACTTCTCTAAACGGCATTCGGGATACACGTTACTCGATTTGAGATGTCGTGATTAATTAGCACTTTTAAGCCCAAAGATTGATATCATGATCGCTAAGAATATACTTATCATATGTTTTTGCACGTAGCGTGTCGCTAACTCGTTAGGGGGAAGGTTAAAAGAAACCAACTACCGATCGGACATGAGTACGGGTAGATAACAAGGCTCAGATGAGGCATGAAATCATGAAATCATGATTCATTCCTCACCCCACACTTGGCCTTGCTTCGGGACTTTTTAGTTTATCGATAAACTTTCCCAGATTGTGCCAAAGTGGAGGTTAGTATCTGTAGCCCATGAAAAGCAGTCATTGCACTGCACCGTACATACGTAGTGCACCAACTCAATTGTACATATGCAATGCTAGATAGATGAAATAGATAGACGAATCTCTCCAGAACACGCAAACGGCATGAAACCAAAAATGGTTAATGGTTGGCGTAAGCAAGGAATGCTTTGTTCCCTCTTCCCTTCAATATTGGATATGTCGTCGGATTGACAGAACTTTGAAACCTCCTAGACATGTATTACGCATTCTCTTCCATCGTATAGCTGTCTAATTGGGAAATTCAATATTTCGTGAAAATGGCAATACCACCTTAATAGACAGGGCATCCAGCTTCCTCACGGGTGTTACATTGGGCGGTTATCCAGCGGCACAGTAGAATTCCAACTATTTACAGTAGTGTGGAGTTTACTCCCCTCTCGAGCTCTTAGACGCCTCTTTTGTCAAGCCAACATCATCCATTCCGTGCTCCGTTTTATCAGTTAGTCTGCCTCTACTCCGAAGGGCTCTTTATATAGAAACTACAAACGTCCCATCCATCTCTTGATATCGTGCCTGTTGTTTCTCTCTCGCTCTCTCTTTTTTTGTCCCTGATTTTGACGTGTACTTCTATTTCCAGGTTTTTTGATTGGCCCAAAAATAAAATCCAAAGATGCCTTTCATGTTTTCGCCAGGTAAGTAATCAGTCAATCAATGAATGTACGGACGGCACAGCACGGCATATTGCCACAGTTTAAGTCCGTGATGTTCGTTCATGCCACACACCACACACACCCACACTCCGTACACACACACACGCACACAACTTACAGCACCCCAATTCTTATCCTGTGATAGGTGAAGATCACCCGATAACCCTGCAAGTAGTGGCGGTGTTTTTTGAATACGCAACCTCATAAGAGGCAGCCATCTATCATTTCAGTCTCTCAATACCCAAAATTCCGGTTTCTTTCTCACCCTTCCCTTCTCCATGAGAGATTTCCTTCAATCTCCTCATCAACACCTTTCCCTTATTTCACAACCTTTATTGAGGGAACATGCCTAATCATCCCGTTTTGGTTTCAGGTGCGGTAATCATAGCTGCTGTGGCTGTAGGCGTGAGTTTCCCCTCTTTTTACAGAATCCATGCAATGCACGACGAAGAAACTCAAAAGCTAACAGAAACAATAGGCGGCGATAGCAGTATATGAATCACCACAAGCCCGTCAACTTGCTGAAGATGTCCGTCGTAGAATTGCAGTCGCATTACATTCCCTCGGTGATGGAATTAATCCGAATAGTCGACAGCCTCGTTTCAACCGACCTGAGGATGCAGAGGGTTTTATGCAGAGTGCTTCGGAAGTAGGTGTCGATGCCGATGAGGATAGCAGGAGAAAACAGAGAGAAGAATTGATGTATTGGAATGCAGTGCGCATGGAAAGAATGGAAAAGGAGCAGAAAATGGATGAGAAGAGACCCGCGGGAAACCCAAGTCGAAAGCCAAGTTTTGAGGATTTCTTACAAGAGGATCCCAGCGCTGAGAAAGGCACTTTTGTTTACAACACTGGTACGGATTTGAACGGTCAAGCTGAAGAGGGTCTTACCCATCGACGAGGCGTCCGAGGTTTAAATCGATCGACAATCTACGCAAACCCATTTGCAGATGAGCATGGTATTGACAGCGAGGAACAACAAGCTATGGATAGAAGTTTAATGTCTCCTGAAGACGGCGAACAATACGAATCGGACTCTGAAGGATTATACAGTTGCCACGAAGGCCGAACTCGACCCCGCTCTCGACAAAGTACTTCCACTCTTTCACCAGCAGAACCTATAGCCCACGAAGACGCCGAAACTCTTGTTGATCTTTCTGAGCCATTCAACCCAGATCCACCAGTCTCTGTACCTACCCTTGAGAACCTGGAAACTGAGCCAACTTACACAGCAAGAGCACAAGACAATGAAAATCCATTTGCATCCATCCACGCCTGGGCCGATCATACCGATAATGCAAACGGCTTTTATTCCCCTCTCCCTGTTACACCTCACGAACGCCCTTCAACCCCAACTGCTACCCAGAGCGCTCAAGTTACTCCTCCTTCACCCACCATCTCCGATCCCGATTACTCTTCTCTTGAATCCCTCGATGGAGATGGAATGATCACTCCTACAGATTCTGCATCATTAGCTGGTTCAGGCGAAGAAGTATGGCACCCAAGAAGCGGCGCTACCAGTGACGCCGATGTCATGAGTGTGGATGATGGTATCGTCACACCTGATAGCTGGTCGGAAATTGGAAGCTTAGCAAGCGAAGATGAAGTACACCATTAATCATTCGTATCAACTAGATACATTACCCACACGTATTGAGAAGTTACAACGTCCACCCACTTACAAAGCATGCGGTCTATAGCAAGCGTAGGAGTTGCATTCGGCGTCGGATACATACTAGATGTCATATCAGACAAAAAGTCCATGGGAACCATAACAATTAGCTAGCTGCAGGAACAGTAAATTTGGGGGCAACACAATTTGGGAATACAGGCACGGCGTCGGGATCAATGGGAAATAAGAAAGGGGTAAGGTTGGCGTACTTGTAGTGGACATATCTAACTGTCTCTAAATTGATCGACTGACATACATATTATTCTGAGATTTACTGCTCTTCATTTTGATGAGGTAGGGTGTTTGAATTGGATATTTTCACCCAGTTTTCTATCAGTGCGGAATTTATATTTGTATGTGATATTTGTATAAGATGATGGTACGTGACGCAACGAATAATTTTCTTGTCAAATCTTTCCATTCCTTCTGTGATTTTGATTGTCATAAAGATTCAAAAGATTTATTGATGTAAGGGATCAAGGGAGAATTTCTCGCTAGTAGGATCAAAAAAGCTGGAGACTTGGAATAATGTCATGGAGATGGAATGTGATGTCCAGATAGTTTTGAGTCTCATTAATAACACCTACTAGGTTGTAGGTATGGGTGCATGGAACTATTCAAAACGTTTTTGTTATTATTTACTTAGTTATTATGGTTTGAAGTATTACTAAAAAAATTATGGCCCAATTCCCAACCAATATCCTAACCTATGCCGTTTATGATTACACTCTTTACAAAATGGGTAGGTAGATAGGTAGGTAGATAGTTGTGTATAGATGTGCATGAAAACACCAAAAAAAATACAAGCAAGAAACATAAACAAAAAAAAAGATAACTCTCTCCTCCATACCAACCTTCAATCAAGCCGGTACTCCCTCATACACCGCACCCTCTCTAACCCTCCTTCTCCTCTTCCCCTCGCCCTTCCTCCCCAAAAACCCCTTTCCGCAATTCACGCACAGCACGAGGAAAAAAATGATCAGAGCAATAACCGTCGCTACCAACGGCACAATCACAACTTTCTCTCTCGCATAATCGTCGTTATTTTCATTGCTATACGGACACGTGATATTAGGACCGCCGGTGGTCCAGCAATTTTTGGTATCGAGCGAGTTGAAATCAAGCCAGATTTTCGGATCGTCGGAGTCGAAGTCGCGGGCGGGAGAGAGGTTTGTGGCGGTTTGGGAGAGGTAGGCGTTTTCGAGGGCGGTGCGTGGCGCGGAGAAGATGTAGGGGGTGGGACAAGCTTGAGAGGCGTAGGAGTAGGAGATGGGGTAGGTGGTGAGGGTCCAGTTGTAGGGTTGCGAGGGGGCGCGACAGGCGGCGTAGAGTTTGGTGGAGCAGTCGGTGACGTGCCAGTGGGTAGTGGTGGGGTGGAGAGTGGCGCAGCGGAAGAGGGAGTCGTCGTTGTTGTTGCTGCTGCTGTTGGAGGAGCGGGGTTCGTGGGGGGCCCAGGACCAGATGGTGGAGTAGGTGAAGTGTTGGTAGGGGGAGTTGTTGGTGTTGGCGGTGGTGTTGAGGAGGGCTGTGTTGAGGGTTGGGGATATACCACAGTTTGTGAGAGAGGATGTTAGGTTGAGGAGGGAAGTGAGGTTGGAATTCGAGTCGGTGGGATAATCGAATCCGGGTATGTTTGCTGCTGTTGCCCAGGATGAGTTTACTTGAGAAACGTCTTCGGTGGCATTAACAAGGAAGCAACCACTTTCTATTACTCCATCAGCACTGGCTAATGTGTCGTCGTCGCGGCGGTTGCTAAGATAGCCTGGAGGAAAGATAGTCTCTGCGTCTCCACTGAAATTGTAATTCTCCATTTGAGGGTCCACAGAGCCAAATTGTAAAAGCATTCGTTTGCCTTGAGAGAACTCAATGTAAGATTCTGATGGCCAACCATCTTCAGTGGATATAATGCCAAATTCTTCCGTGGCGGTAGTGTAATAATCTAAATCAGGTCGATATCTTGCTGCAGCTTGGTACCAAGATGTGTTTAAATTTGCTCGATCAGTCCTTAAATCATTTGGTGTATATATGTACGCTGATAAATTTGACGCAAAAAGAAATTTTAAAGATTCTAAAGGATCTGGAAGGTCGGTTGGTTGAGGAGCAGGGTCATCAATGCCGAAACCAGACTTTGCTTCGTGGATATTGAGAGTCAATATCAACATATATGCATCGATGTTATTTTGTGTTTCTTGTATGGAATCCAAAAGAAGACTTGTTAGCATATTTAGGTTGATAGTGTTGGTACAAGTGTAGCTTCCAATATCATACAGCGATTTTTTCCAAAGCTTTGGGATTGCAGAGGCTACAGGAAGGGTTGATTCGAGAGAGCTTGCTATTACGTTCACTGCAGACGAACTATGGGAAGTAGGTCTTGAATTAAATGCAACATCTGCATCTAATGTTCTTGGTGAAGGAATGATAGAACTCGTGGCTGCATTTTGCCTAGGAATCAAATCCGAAGTTTGCTGGGCTAAAGTTAAACTGGCTGTGGTGGATGAAAGCGTCGATGTTGGAGTTGGTGTAGAGACAACATCCGAGCTCGAAATTGGCACAGCAGCAGGACAAAAACTCCATAATTGCCTTGCTTCATCCCAATATAGATCTACTTCCAGTCTCCGGAATCCATTGGCTAATAAATTGGAAATGCAAGTAGTCGCATCATCATCCTCATACTTGAGAGATGAGAAACATGCGGCCGTCAAAGAAACACCAGGAGCCGTAGCATAGTTGATTGGTATGTTTAAGCCCAAATCTCTTTGCGACTAGGAAGTAGTTTAGTAAGAGTGCCCATATTGATCCAATCAGAAGAGGTTAACACACCAGAAATGCTATATCATAAGGTGACTCCGGAAAAGCGTCATTGTCTGGTCTATAACTTTCACTCATTTTACAAGGCGAGTATCAATGTTTGTCTTCTGCCCAATAGTTGCGGATGTTGCCCCTCTGTTTGTTGTCTTTCCATCCGATGCATCCGAACAAATGTGAATGCTGTCATAGCTTGCACGGTCACCGGAATGTAATTTGTGAACTGTGGTAAAGAGTAGGAGGAGAGTAATCTTTTCAAGTGATAGGGAAATGATCAATCATCCTTATGAGAGACTCTCGACGATAAAATAGGTATGTATAAAGCGGATAAAACCTAAGAATGTGAAGTTCTGTTTTCATTTTGTCATTTTAGCTCTATTTGGATAGCCGAATCGATGATGAAGGAGCACTGGGTGGAGGTTTGGAAGATGAGCTCGGTTCGGCGGTCGTATAGCTCGGATGCCTGAGGAC
The DNA here is from genome assembly GCA_019395245.1 of Botrytis pseudocinerea. NCBI lineage: Eukaryota > Fungi > Ascomycota > Leotiomycetes > Helotiales > Sclerotiniaceae > Botrytis > Botrytis pseudocinerea. The sequence goes on along the minus strand of JAHXJK010000056.1, from coordinate 97,735 downwards.
GCCAATGCCGCTGATGCTCGGATCCTTGTCGGAAGTCATGTACGGAGTACCTTATTAATCCTTGGAAGCTCCGTGCACCGTTCATGCCAGCATGCCTCACGAGTTACGGCTTACCTCATCTGCCTGTTAACGTCCGCCACATTGTGTGGCTGTACAACCCGATTTATACCCACACCAAATAAAGATTTGGACAGATAACTTTAATAAATCTTGGTGGACTGATTCACTCGTTCACTCATTCACTCACTCACTTCAACCACATTTTTTAGCAGAAGTTCCCCTTACATCCACCACATACTGTATTCGACTCTACAATTTCCAATATGGATTCTCCAAATGCAGATCCCCAACAAGGGCCACCACCAGGACTAGGTCAAATTCAATTCAGATTGCCAGACGGTTCACAACCAAGTCCCGAACAAATACAGATAATGCAGCAGCAAATCGCTCAGCAGGCAAAACAACAAGGATTATCGATACCTGATTTCATAGCAAAGATGAATGCGCAAAATCAAGCCCGATTACAAGCCCAAGGCCAGCAGCCATCTCCAGAACAAATTCAAGCCATGCAGAAGCAGCTCGCTCAAGACGCCGAAAAGGCTGGGATGCCTGTAGCTGAGTTTGTAGCAAAGATTAGGGCGCAACAAGCTCAACAACAAGCTCTACAACAAGGCCAACAGCCATCCCCAGAACAAATTCAGGCCATGCAGAAGCAGCTAGCTCAAGACGCCGAAAAGGCGGGAATGCCTGTAGCTGAGTTTGTAGCAAAAATTAAGGCTCAACAAGCTCAACAACAAGCTCTACAACAGGGCCAACAGCCATCTCCGGAACAAATTCAGGCGATGAAAGAGAAATTGGCTCAGGATGCAGCAAAAGCTGGTATGTCTGTACCTGACTTTGTGGAAAAGATAAAGGCGGATGCAATGGCCCAACAGCAGCAACAAAGAGAAGCTGCAATGCAACAGCAGCAGCAGCAACAAACTCAGCCAATTAACCCCGGTCCTCCGAATCCAGCTGCTGTTGCTCTCGCAAACTTCTTGATGGGTCAGGACTTGAAAGCAAGAACATGTATCTTGAATGGTCAAAGAAAGGACATGTTTAAAGGTAAGCATTTTCACTACTGTATTGCAACCATTTTCTAACATGCAACCACAGTGAAACGTGCTCTACGAGCCATTCAATCACCAGCTTATGAAAAAGCTCGCAAGAAGAACCCACTTCTCCCCGAAATTACTGATCGCGCTTCACTCGAAAATTGCTTCAAACTTCTCCCACTTTCTCTCCTTGCACTACGTGTTTCTAAAGTCGACCCTCATGAAGGTCATGATCATGCCCCTGGTGCTCACAATACAAAGCGGGTGAAAGGACTGTGGACTGTCAAAATTGAACCGCAGCAAGAATGCAAGGAGGAGCTCCATTTCGTATGGCTTTATGAAGGTACACAAATCAAACAGAAATTGTACGCTGCTGGAGCATTAGCGATTGTATTTGCAATTGTCATGTTCCCACTTTGGCCAATGAAGATGAGATTGGGCGTATGGTATCTAAGTATGGGTATGCTTGGATTATTAGGATTGTTCTTTGCGATGGCAATTTTCAGATTAATTCTGTTTGGTATTACAATGTTTGCAGTACCTCCTGGATTATGGTTATACCCAAACCTGTTTGAGGACGTTGGATTCTTCGATAGTTTTAGACCAGTCTGGGGATGGCAAGAGGTAAGATTTCCTTCCTTTGAAATATCTTGTTATTGAGCAGGAAAAACTAACATGATTTATAGGAGAAAAAGAAAAGCAAGAAAAAGTCAAAGTCGAATGCCTCTGCCAGCGCAAGCGCTATTGGAGCAGCAATGACCGGCCAACCAGCTCCAGCATCGGCAACCACGACAGGATCAACAGCACAAATTTCTACCGGAGAAACCACACAGCGAAACCTAGCACCAAGAGTTGAAGAGGTGTTTGATGAAGAGTAATTACGCGGTAAATGACTTTACTACGTGATATGATACCTGGAAGGCGATTTATGGATGGGCTGATGGATCGATTTATGGACGATCGGAAAATCACTGGTGTACAATAGCGTTATGTGGATATCGGGAAGGAAATAATATTCTTTTATCTTGATTAGAGGTCTTTGATTCTACTTGCATCTATTTATTTATTTTGAGTAAAATCGTACCACTTGAACTTACATTTGACAAGTGGTTATCGATGATCATGATTCAATTCTGACAGCAAATACCAGGTGCAGCAGCCTTCCCATACAAGACATAGTGTCTCGGTTATGGAACACATTCTTATAAAGAAAACTCAAAATTCCATCTCTGGTTCTCAGATTCTAATGTACTATTTATTGTATTTGCAATATGTTGTGAATGTACTGTTTCTATGTATTTTCTATGATTAATTTTCTATCAAGATGCGAATGTCTAATCTCCAACTCCATCCAAAATGCAAAAGCTTCAACTCTCAGACTTCAAAGACTATCCGAGTGATCATCCAAATGCTCAAACTGTCTTCCATAGTCCTCCGGAAGCCTGAGATTTTTCGGCAACACATATTGTCCTCGACAAGTCCCCGCTGTCCTACAATCTAGATCGCACTTCCCGTAGAGTCGGCAATAGCACTTTTGTGCACTCGGACAAGCCTGTCTATTAAGTCTATCCAAATCTACCATTCCCTCAACCTCGCCACCATCTTGTTCTAAAAACAACACGTGCCACAAATAACTCAATATTCTGCCCGCTACCTTATCATCCTTAGGTGCGCCATCAGGATTCAACAGCCACTGTCTGAGCGCCACATATTCCTCTCTCTCATGTTTCCAAATACTTTTCCTCGAAACGACAAATTGTGCACAACATTGACTTTTCACAACATCCGTTCTACTCAACTGTTTGCCTTCTCCGAATAACACCCTCAACGCCTTCGGCATCGCCGCATCAGAAACTGCTCTTTTGTCCCACGGTTGCAGGGATGCTTGCATACTCGTCTCGAGACTTCCCTGCGCGACTGCTTTATCGCTACACGTGCTAAGACTCCAATCACATTTGAGATTATGATATCCGTCTTCCGCTAACGCACTTTCGAGATCAAGCCGAGATAACAGATCAAGATTGTCGTATTGCGGATGATCATTATGCCACTGATAGCGATTTCCATGGACGAATACCGCGCCTGTCGCGGGGATATTTGCATAGTTATCGATGAGGAATGTGAGATAGGGCATGGCTTCATGCGCTCTGTTAGCGGGCACTTGGAGCACTTTCTGAGAAGATTTCAGGAGAGTAGAGGAATCGACATTGTAGAGGCAGATGTGATATTTGTGGCTGAGTGAATCCAGCCAGCTGGAATCACCGTCGGCTTCGACGCGGGAGACGACGAGAACCGGTTTGGTGGTGGTGGAGAGCCCGGGACAGATGCCGTGTGCAGGGGGGACGGGGATCCGGGATTGCGCATCATGGGTGTAGCGGATGCGGGTCCAGGGGAAAGAGGTATTGCTGGAAGAGCGATTGAGGAAGATGATGAGGAAGAGGGCGCTGCAGAAAAGCGTGAGATGCACGAGGGCTTTGCGGGTCGTTCGTTTCATTTTGCGGGGGATTCGCCGATGCTGTGGAGTGTAGGGGTGTGGAGGATCAAAGGTGGAGGTGAAGAGGTTTGAGAGATGGGATGGGAATTATATTTTATTTATCTGTGCAAATAACCCGAGCAAAACATTATGTTTCCCAAATTTGACCCTTTTAAGAATTAGTAAAGATATCCCTGCCGGTCCCTGTGGACAAAATGAGCGAATCCCAACCCCCTACTCCGTCTATAAATTGAGGGTCCGGAAAATCTAACCGAGCTCACCAAAATTATGATGGTATTCCAAAAGGAAGATATAAGTTTCTTAAATTTCCTACCAAAAAAAAAGAAATATGCAAAAAGAGATGAATCGATCCACAACCCGAATTTCTACAAGAACTTATTAGAATCCCACAAGATCCAAAGAAATTCCCAAAAGAACAATCGAATTTCATTTCCGCAGAACAATTGTACGGTTAGTTTTAGCGAATTTCAACCGAGCTCACAACACTAGACCTAGTAGTCCATTCCTCATCTCCACCCAAGTGCCAAAAAGCCTCGTTTCAAGTTCCCGCTAACCTCTCAAACTCCCCAAAAAGCGATAAAGTGGATTTTGTCAATCCGCAATAGCGAATTAAAAGCTTGTATTCACGGGAAGTTTAACGTGTATATCGTAGAAGCTGACTCGAAGTTGACGATTTGAGTTTTCGGGTTTTTACTCATGACTGAGTGTCGCCGGTGTGAATTTCGTATGCGCACCACCAACGACGAACATAGGAGTAAAATGATGTAAGCGACAGATATATATAGATACATCTACGCCGCATGATTCGCGACCAATCGCAATCAATAGCTCCAGATTTTGATTCTTCTTCTTCTTCTTCAACTCTTCTACTGTCTGTAATTGCAATGTATGAAATGATTATAATAATTGATACCTTTAGAATTGTGGAGGCAAAGCAGAATGCACATATATTGTCACAGGGGCACAGTTACTAATAAGCCTGGTGGACCCCGGGCCACCGGAGGGAGGTAACGTGACTCAAGATCTACAGCGTAAATAAATAGAGAACTCTTATTCAGAAATAATCTACAAACGTAGCCTAAAATAATAAAGAACTATAATCCAACGAAAAGGAATCTCAGAATTATAGAACTGTATATTAGAAAAGAAGTAATAAGATTATAGAATAAAACGTATATTATATATAGTCTAATATACATCTGGGGTTAGTCAAGGTATATAATTAATTTTGATTATGTTGGAATATATCTGATTATCTAAATTACTATGAAGTTCTTTCGGAATCTATTCGACGTATTCCCTAATATAGAAATCTGATATATACCGGTCAGTACTAATAGATGCAAGTACGATATATACTATGTGTAATTTCCGCGATTCGACGGTTTATAATACATCAATCAAAAATAAATTGAGAAATTTCCTCATGTTTGAATTGCAATACAAGGGCACTCGATACTTTGCTGATAGAATCTAATCTTTGGAGTAACACTTTATTATAGCTTGCTCATGTGATATCCATATTCATGGTATCTCTGATTACGTGTGCATAGTTCTTAACAAGTTTCTTCTGTATGCTTAATTTCATATGACTTAACTCAGATATCATCTCCCTGATAAAGGCATCTGCTATGTGCATTTCCTGCCCACCCACCCAGGTATCTTTTGCTCCACCTCTCGCTCTCTGGTTATTATTACAAAAGTGCCAAATTCGTACAAGATGTATGCTCTTCGTTATACAATCATTCAATCCTATGTTTATTGAACATGTTTTTTCGTCCGCCTACCCCCTTTCCCATTTTCAGCCTAATCATCTTATTCTTCAATCTACTGCCAATCGTCATCACCCGCAACATCATAATCGATATTTTCTTGCATCTCTTTCTCACCACCATGTCCACTCATACCCATTGAATTAGAATCTTGTGCCATGGCATCACCTTCCATTGCACCTTCCATCTTGGAATCTGATTCTGTGTTACCACCCCCGTTTGAGCTCTGAGTGTTTGGCAATGTAACCGGTGGCAGGGGCGTTTGAATCCATGACAGTTCAACCTTCCCTACGGATGGAATTTCGCCGTTCTGAAGCCCATACATGAATTTTTCAGCTATGTGACGATCTTTGAAAGTGATTTGACAGCCGCTTGGCGTATTTGTGAGTTCAGTATATTCACCAATACCCTAAGATTTTATTAGCACACGTAGTGTTCGACGGAAATTCTGAGGGGGGGGGGGGAGGAAGTCATACCAAAAGATGCTCTCTCAAACTCTCATCTATCTGAGGATTTGTAAAGTCGGCACCACTAACAGCAATCTTCTTCGTTCGATTGTCAAGATTATAGCGGGCCGGAGCACCACCACCAAAAGCAGCACCGCCACGTCCTCTAAAGCCACCTCGAAATCCGCGTGGAGCAAAAGTACCTCTTCCTCTATAGCCACCACGTCCGCGACCTCGTCCACCCCATGTATCATCAGAAAGAGGGCTATCCAGACTTGGTAACCCTAAAGATTGAGCTTCCGCTTCTAAAGCAGCAAGTTGTTTCTTCAAGGCTTCTGTTTGAGATGAAGGTGCAGGTGCGGGAGAACCACCCTCTGTATTAAGACCTGGGGATACAGATTTACCAGACTTGGCTGCAAGTCTTTCCATCAACTTTCTCTTTTCCTCGGCTTGATTTTTCAGAAGCTCTTCTTGGCGTCTTTCCAGCTCCTTACGAGTGGCTTCCATTTCCTGTTTCTTCTTCATTTTTTCCTCGTGGGCTTTCTGTACTTCTTGCTGCTTTTTCGCAAATTCCTCGATATCAATTTGAGGTTCATCCGTCTCTCTTGCAGGGACTGGGCCAGATGCACCGTTGTTATTTGCGCCATTAAATGGTCCATTAGCAGGAGGTTTTGGAAGCGCTTCATTATTTGTGAACCAATAGACCTTTACAAATCTATTGTCAAAAATGACCTTGGGTGAACTGTATGCTGAATTCGCCCCATTCCAGTCATCAAATGTGATCAATGCCAGTCGTTTGTATGGTTTCATTTCTACCTCCTTGATGGTGCCGAATTGAGAGAAAAATTCTCGGACGGTTTCCTCTGAGAACTTGTCTTCTGGAATTTGTTCTACTACGATTGTAGTGTTGTTCTTATTGAAGTTTGCTCGATCTGATGAGAACTCTGATCGTCTCGCACCTCTGTTAGAATGCATTTGCGATCCACCTCTGCCCATAGACTGCCCTCTGCCACGTCCCATACCACCACGGTTGTTTTCAAAGCCGTTGTGTGGTGGCGGTCTTTGGTTATTATCATTCTGGTTCTGACTTCCGGTCATAAGCGACGCATTGCTTGGATCGTACTCGTCTGTAGGTTTGCCAGCGCCTCCAGGAACATATATCGAATCTTGGCCATGCTCGAACATACAAGTATTTCCCCTCGCGCAAAATCCCTTTTGGTCGTAATCCCGACATCTTTGTTTCCTCTGGCCCATTGGACCTGGGTGTCCTCTATTTTGATTGGCTCCGTTAGGAGGAAATCCTGGCATACCTTGTGGAAGAGGCATACCCATCGCACCCATAGCCTGCTGCATAGCAAGAATAGCTGCCATTGGATTGTTTGGATCGAGAGGTAAGCCCGTTGGAGAGCCTGGCATGTTAGGCATGTTAGGCATGAATTGCGCGTTCGGCATTTGCATATGTTGTGGACGACCTTGAAATCCTCCTCTGCCATTACTGAAATTGTCGAACGCTCCACGTCCTGCCGCGCCACCTCTTCGAGGTTGTTTAAATGCGCGCGAATTCTGGTCTCCGCCCCCCATATACATTTGAGAATCTCCATCGCCTCGTCCGTCGAATGCGCGCTTTCGGGAACCGTTTTGATGGCCCATCGAAGGTCCCATATTTGGGTTATTGAAGGCTGGAGCTGATGGCCCGGTAGGTGGCGCGAATTGTTGCGAATTGCGACGAGGAGGTCCACCACTCAAATATGTCTTATATTGGAGGGCATCGAAGACATCTCGGACGAAAATTGATGTATCCTCTTTCAAGAAATCGGGGATTTCAGCCATGCAAAGTTGTCGAACTGCATTGATATCTCCATCATGTCGCAATAAAGCAAGAACATAATCGGCAAGAACATCAGCATCTGCATCTGATCTATAAAGAAAATTAATATCATATCTATAGGGTGACGCAAATTGAAGCTGAACATACGTATTTTCCAGTCTCTTTATAATCCATTTCTTCAATTCTCCTGCATCTTCTTCTGGAAACAACATCTTGAAAGTGTGATTCTTTTTGTTGCAGTATGCTGTTGAAAGGAGTATCCCTAATTCTTCGTATCGATTTGTTTTCAGTAAACTTATTGATTTGCGATCATAAATTCATGGCTGTCTGCACCAACAGTTTGACTTTGGGAATAAATTATCGAGAGCCTCGGGGACGTTAAACTTTTGGGAAACTGGAAGCTCTATTGTGGTCCGAGCTTATGAGGTGGTCCAAGTGCCTAGTCGCCTCTCTGTTCTGTACAAGCAAATACCAAGGAAATTATGGTACAAAATGATGTTGACCATACAAAGTTGTTATTCTAGACATTTTTGAAACCAGCATATCTTTTTCATACTTGGCTATACAGTGTACGACGGTCTAGTTCAAATGTGACTGGAACCAGAGCTGAAAACTACAACAGTTGACGGTTAGTTGACAATTCACTCCAACTAGAAGTGAAAAACGGCAAATCACCCTGGTGAATACAATCATCATACAGAAAACATGAAGTATGAAGGACCTGCTCTTATTATACAAATCTATTCTCATATGAATCTATCGTCTTTCTCTCATTTAAATCTATATCTAATCATCTAGTATATGGTACAGCTTTTGTTTTCGTTATTCGTTTACAGTCTAGCTCCTCTCATCAAATATCCTTCTGTTTGTTCCAGAGGGCGTCCAAGGTTCAAGAGCTTCTTCAGATGAAGTCTCATGCACTCCTTTCACTTTAATCATAGGTGCTTTCCCAGGACTTTGATTGTCTGGATCTTTCATGTCAATCATAGTATCTTCACTGATACTCCCAACGTCATTCTTTGTAGTGATTGTCCTATTCAAATCCCTCTTTGGAGCACCATTTGGTATCCATCTAATCCACCTCATTAACTTTTGTTTGTAGTCTTTGCTACTAGATTTGTTTTCTCGTGCAGACACATCTGCCTGTTTGTGTCCTTTTTCTTGATCAACAATATCAACTTTCGCTGTAGCATTTCTTTTTCGCCAATGCCAAATTCCTGCGCAGGAAATTGTTACTACAGTTATAGCCAAAATCACAAAAGCTATCATTCTCATCATTGCTTTTTTCCTCTCTCTCTCAAAATCATTATGGGACTTGGGACTGGGAGCTGTGGGTACCGGCGTCAGAATACTGTTGGGGTCGGCAGTATCGCTGACCATGCTCGCTGGACTTGGTGGTGCTGGCCCCGTTGTCCAATTGGAGGGTTGAGATCCAAGAACAAAATCCATTGTTCCACCATTCGCGAAGACATCGTTCCAGGTAAGCCATGATTGATTCCATGGTTTCCCATTAACTTTGAGAGATTGAACATAGAAGGAAGACTCGGATCCGTCAACAGTGGTCATAGCAAGTGTTTTTCCGCCACCAAGTTGAATAGTTGTGTTGGAAAACCACGGGCTGCCAATTAAGAAGGTGGTTTGCCCTACCATAGGGTATAAACCAAGCATATTCCAAATTAACCATGATTCCATTGCGCCAGCATCACTATTCCCCGGTAACCCACCAGGTGTAGGTGAATAATATGACTTTGCAATGTATCGAGATTGCATCACACTCAAATCTTGTCTTCCCACGTAATTATACAAGTAAGGTGTGGTGAACGATGGCTCATTGCCTGGGTTGAAAATTGTATTGTTGAATGCTGAGGAGCGCCCAGAGGTGTTGATTCCAGGTTTAAACATGGTGTCAAGACGATTGACGAATGTTGATGGTCCACCTGATAATGCGATCAGTGTGTTCATGTCATGATGCATATTGAAGGAATATTCCCAAGGCAGTGCTTCATAGTAAGCATCTCCCCAATAACATCCACCACATGAGAGTGGGTCCTGCTTGATAAATCCTAAAGCACTTCTAGGAACAAGAAATCCATTAAACCCTAGAGAAGTAGCATTTGGGTTCCAGTGATTTACCCAATTACGGGACCTCTTCAAATACTTCATTGCGTCGTCTTTTATTCCTAATCCAGTCGCTACTTGATAAAGGGAAAAGTCGTTAAAAGAATACTCGACAGCTCGAGACACAGATCGGCCATATTTTGGTGTAATATACCCATGCTGTAACCAATCGGGAAGTGCTCCACGACCTTCTTTTGTCGAAGACGAATTGTCTCGAGGATCGTTATTATTAGCTGGGGTAACTTCAGCATCTTTGACCATAGCTTGATAACCGGTGGTCCAATTCACTGCCCCTCTTACTCCCTTTACATAGGCATCAGCTAGCACATTATCAGAATTAGTCCCCCCTTGTATTGCGCCATTAAAATTTGAGGACCTCGCATCTGGCATATAACCCTCAAATCGAAATATATCAATCAATGATCGGATATACTCCTCATATGCTACCGGCTGAAGTATATGAAGTAACGAAAAAGTACACCGAAATAGATCCCAAGTCGTAAAGGTATCATCATAGTATGGCTCTGATGAAATCCAAAGTGGGTTTTCCCCAGTCCGGTTGGATGGTAGTAGGTGCATGAAATATAGGGAACTATATAACAACTGCAAATTGGTTTTGTTGGTCTCGGTGGTCGTGACTTTGGATAAAACCTCGGTATTCCAGACATTTTTTGCATCATTGGTCAAGGTGGAGAGCGTTGTACCAGAAGGTATTTGTGAATTGACGTTTTCACAGGCCTGGGCTGATGATATAAAAGATATTCCTACTCTGGAGACTACCGTTGTAGTATCGAAGCTGAATATGGCTCCCAGTCGAGTTTTGGAAGAAGCCGATCTCTCCGTACTATAACTTGCAACTACGCTTCCATTGAGGCTCGTTCCGGTAAATGTCTTTGTCGTCGCGGGACTTTCGAAGTAGCCACAAAAGTATATTCTCCAGTCAGGTGCCATATTCCATCCATTGTTATAATCACCAAATCCTTCATAATGTCCATCCTCTAGTACAGTAATATTTCCGCCAAGGTAATTTTGAGAAAGGCCTTGTTTTCGGTAGGATGGTAACACATGAGACACATCAACAACTACATTCGGGGGGCCTCTTCCCTCTGGGAATGTGTACTGATAAAAGCCCGCACGACTTGTTGCTCCCAATTCGACAGTGATGTTACTTCCTAGCGAGGCTTTGTAATATCCTACCGATGTGATATCGGCAGAGGCTCGAGTATCATTCAGGTTAACCAGTGGGTTAGTTATATTCCCAAGTATCGGCATCTGTGAGACAACACCATATTTCGGTGATCCTCCAGTTCCACTCTCGTGCATCATGGAAAATCCGGTAAAGTTGCCACGCAATGCAGCTCCAGAATAGCTATCACTTCCCGTGAACATGTCAGGCCCAAGCTTGACCATCCCAAAAGGTAAAGAAACTCCAGGGAAAGTATTGCCTCCACTGGCCTCGCCGTTCTAGAAAACACATTAGGTAAAACTCTGTTATTGGGTACCGTATAAACTTACTGATGTGAGAACATATTGTGAATAATCTACAGTGGATTGAGCTACCACTCCAGTCATGAGCCCAAACAGGGCAGTGTAAAGATACATTAGAAAGGTGTCAAATAAAATCGAAAGGCGTTAGAAGTCGGCTTCAATCTCATAATCGTGGAGTCCCGAACCGGCCAGGAGATAGTGAAATATTTGGACTGTTATATATGATCATGCATATTAGCAGTGATGGATTCAGAAATACGTACACATCCTCCGCTTCCCTTGAGGAGTGGTACCAAACGTAAAGAGCACCTGATGCGAAAGAGCGAGTCTTTACATGAATGAATAAAGCATTTTATAATAGTGCCGTGTGAATCATAGAGAAATGTGAAAGCAACGAGAGGGATCTAAAAATGACCGAGTAATATCAAAATGATTTTTCGCTAGAACAGCACAACTAAGTCAAGTGTTGAGAAAAGTGAGGAATGATCGATGAGTAGAGTACAGCAAGAACGAAACACGGCACTTGTGACTTCCTTTAAGAATGATCAGGAACCCCATACTGTACTTCACGATACCACTTACTTGAGATCTGGACACTAGATCGATCCACTTGGATCTCCCGAGGTGTGCGTTGGTCCTGCGCATCTGCGCCATAATGAGGGGTCTGAACATTGCAGGCCTGCGCAACCAATAGCACGCGATAAACCCAAACGTTTCCTCAAAGATGGCCCCCAGATTCATTGACTATGAGGGTTTGGTGAGAATATGACTAGTCAAACAAATTCTCTCTCTCACACATTGTAAGAGACTTATTGGAATTTGTTTGCACAAAAGGGGGCCCATCTCCAAATTAAGCTTCTCGCGCAGTAGCCTTATATCAGCCCCCTAAGCCCTAGCCACATCGGAAAATTGGGGTACCAATAGGATTCTGTACTTTACCATCGTGTTTCCATTTTTATCAGTTTCGTACCTGTCAATCGAATCAAAGTAGATAGTTAGATGGTCGCTAGCTCTTCAACAGTTGCTTTCTCTGTCACTGGATGAGTCTATTTAAGATCTCTCTCTTTCTTCAATCATGGGATTGCGCCTCCAACATTTGATCTCGACATCACCCCACCCCCCCTCCATCTAATTGCAATTGTTGGTAGCTCATATGGTGAATATATACGAGAGATCACACCACCTACAGCCAGATATCCTCTCTGTTGTACCGCATAGTTATGAAACCACTGTTTAAAAATCGCTCCCGGCATGATCTATTTCATTTGATCGGAAAAGATCCAACAACAGCTGGACCATGCGCAAGATGACTATGAACCACTACCGAGCATTGCAAAAAGCCTCTCGAGTCTATTTCCAACAACAATCGAAATGCTCTTGGTCAAGATTGATTGCCGACCGATACTGGGCTTTGCAAAATCGATTCTTCCGAAGAATGGAAACTGATGAATATCAAGCTTTAAGCTGAGGTAACCTTATTCAAGCTGCCGGCGACCACCATACAGAATCCTGAGTCTGATGGATATTAGGCATTACTATAGTAAGCATGTACAGTCAGGATCTATGGCGATCTAGAAGACAACTCCTGCACGAGCATGGTTTCTCAAACACGCCGCATCCATTCTTGAGCTTTTCTTACTGTGCAGCATGGTGGCATATACGGATGGCGTGGGAGCGAGATTTATAATCGAAGTGCTTACCATGTTATATACTTCTGAGCTCGGCGAAGCCGGTATTCATATTTGGCTGTTCTTCTCAATCGAACATTGCGATATCCTTAGAAACAGACTGTTGGTGGTTGGTGAATGAGAAGAAGAGAGTCCCGAATTTTGAAATCACCTCGACGATAAATAACCTTTCTCATAGCTTACCTTGCTCTCCTTCATCAATGATGAATTGTCCTCGTCTTCTCACTCACTCACTCGCACAACTCTCACACACATCCACCACCGGCTGAGAGAGTTGTACTGACCTAATTCATGCTTTTCCAAGAGTTTCTTGGCCAACATTCAGAGATTGATCAACACGTGTGTCAGATACAAATACCCCGCGTCGCTACCGTGTCTCTACAAAGACAGGAAAGATAGCGAAAGATCTAATGGCCACATTCTGTCTCATCCCGAGTCGAACAAATGGGATCAATACACAATTATATAAATCCATGATACGTGATACACGATACACGATACACGATGCGTGGGACACAATCGCTCCCGTGTGTTACTCGGAAACACTATTTTACGGCATACTACTCACATATCAGAATCCTTCTCGTTCCTTCAAATCTTACATTTCCGCTTCGATGACCGTGATGATGTGAAGCGTTGGTAGTGTGTCATTGTAAACACGTAGGTGCTCTGGTTAGCAATAATGCATTTCGACAATGAGCCACCTTCATCAAACTTTGCGTCACTGGGTAGATCCCAGCACGTCGCTTTAGCTTTCCACCGTGATAGAAACTAAAAATACCCATCACATCGTGTGGAAATCTCATCACATCTAGGTAGGTTACTCTCTGCCGGATCGTCCTGGGTGTCAAAACGCACGGATTTCTTCATCACAGAAAACGCTCCTTGAACGACCTGATCGTGCATGTTAAACCTAGAAACATACATATAACGATAAAATAGCTTCGAGCTATTTCTTGCATTAGTACCAAACTGTTGTCCTGCAAGGTACAGAAGTACTGCATTGCTTGAATTGTCTTCACAGCCATCCAGTTTTAATCCTTCCATTCCTTTCAAGTGCATCAAAGTACACCCAGATGAGAGAAAATGACAAGAGACCATTCCTGTCGGGGCAAATCCTTTCAAGCAACTGGGTAACTTTGCCGCCCACTGGCCAATCTAGCGGTCCATCTCCCCTTCCACCCCCGCCCACCCCATCTCATCACAACCTATCACCATGCACCAACAGAAACAATTGTGCGTAACTGCAAGCAAGTGCGAGAATGCATCTGCACGCCATGGGGCAATCGTGGGTAATCATGGGTAGTGTGGGATAATCATGGGTCATCTACAACCATCGCAAGCCTGACAATGCAATATTTACCCGCTGCGAAGAAACGCAAATTTGGGGTGCCTTTTGCTTTCAATTTCGAATAGGCTTTTTCGGGCGTCTCGATCTTTGACGGTCTGGTACGACGTTCCCATTTATGCCTAGATACCCAATCATTAAGATAGAGTTATCACATTCTTCACATCTCCTCGATACTTTCGCAATGATGCTCTCTTAGCTTTACACTTGCTTGTTTCCTGCTTGTTTCCCTGTGGAAATATTCTCACTCTCGTTTTCTATTGTCTATTGTCTTTTGTCGTTCTTTCTTCTACATTTAATCCAAATCGTGTTCGGTATGAAGTCGTGGTCATGCAATCTTTGAGCAGGTTTCTCACTGATGCACAAATGGCATGGTTAACATCTTCCATCAATTGTTGTGCGGCGGGGGACGATGTGGAGAGCTGTGGTAAGCAAACAAATGGCAACGTCAAAGTCCGAAAGCGTGAAATTCTAACGAAATATCAAGAACCAGAGAAATCCATGCGAATAATAAATGGACAGCCTCAATTAATATCTCCCCCATTATCACAATCTCCAGAAAGGCCGCCAACAGCATCTGCTTTTGAAAGACCAGATACTAGAGGAAAGGAGCGAGCGAGAACTCGATCGAGGACGTCAAGTCGTGGAAGCAGCTTTACTTTGAAAAGAAATGTATCATCTCGTGCTTCCAATCGAATGGTGATTAGTGCGCCATATAACTTCCAACATCATACGGAAACGAGCTATGTGAGAGAGCCCGAACGAGTCGTACTTCGAAAAGAACCGAGATTGCGACCGTTGGAATTGAGTATATACTTACCAGGAAATCGATTATCACCACTGCCTGAATTTGGACCTCACTTCAATGAAGACAAGACGAATCGTCCTTTAGTTCATATGAGAAGCGAGTCAGCGTTGGAGTTTAGGGTACCTAGAAAACCAGTTCTGTCGACAGTCATGGAAAGGAGATCAATGAACACCGAGGAATTGTTGAATGCTTTGTCAAATGATTTGCCTCACGAACGTCCTACACGATTGAGAGCAAACACAGAACCACTTGCGTATGAGAGAGTCAAGTCCGCGTTACTAGAGAATATGGAATTGGACAAAAAGTTAAAAGAACTTGATGATGCTATCGAGAGACGAAGTATTTATCTAGCCAGTCGACCGGTAAGTCGTGCAAGCCGAGCCGAAAGCCGACAAGAAAGACGCGAGAGTATATACTCGGATTTCACAGGTAGGTCTCTGATTACATCATTGTGTTCTAATGTGACAATTCTAACAAACTCAAAGAACCCATGCCAGCCATCACCGAGCTTCCACTCCACCATATCGATCATCGTCCTCAAACCGCACCCTCTCGTCCTCGTCGCATGAAATCCCTAGACTCTTCTCTGCACGCACCCAAGCTTCTCAAAGAACGTCCATTGCCTCCCCCTCTTCCATTAGTCCTCCAAACACCTCAAATTACAAATCAAAGAAAATCTCTGTCGCGGGTCTCTTCCTGGTTATTCCCATCTGGTTCGGAACAACAACACTCCCGTCACATGTCCCTCGATTCCGTTACCAACACTCCCAGACCTGTAACATCTAGAGATGGCTTCTATCAATGTATCGAAGTCAAAGAAATTCATAATCCACACAGTGTTAGTAGTGTGAGTAGTATCAGGAGTGAAGTTGACGGCAATGAAGATTACGAAGCGACGAGTTGGAGTGATAGTCCAAGTCTGGGAGATGGACCTAGATATGCGCGTGGATTGGGGTATGAAATGAGAATCAGTGCGGATAGTAAGGGGTTACAGGTAGCGCCACCAAGTAGAGATGGAGCGAGAACATTCGGTGGAAGTGAAAAGGGTGAGGAGGCAAGATGGAGTATGGCTTATGGATATGGAAGAGATAGTGTTGGAGTTGCAATTTGAGAAATCGAGAGATTTCTTGAGTTGTATTGTATAAATATTAAATGGTTGGTGGGAAAGGAAACGAGATTGGGATATGGAGGTCTGGTTGCTCGGTGGTATACATGGATGGATGGGTGGTACGGTCGGTCGGTCGGTCTATTCGATCTGGATGATTCGGATACTGGTTCTTCTCAAAGTTTTTTGTAAGGGGGGAAAAGGGTCAGGATACTTCCTTTATGATACCACCTATTGTTATTTTCGGCGTTGTGATTTTAGATATACATATTCAAGATGTAATAATGAGGATGTGGATTTATGTATACATAATATGGTCGATTTTAATTGATATTACACTGTCTTTATTTGAGATATGATAGTTGAAGTATAGAGAGGTGGGTAGTTTTCAAGTCGTGAAATAGGAAGTAGCTTGGCAAGTTGATGAGGTTGTTAGAAGTTATTGCAAGAACTCACCTAGCTGGCTGGGTATTCTCAGAGAGTATTGTTAGTGATAGAACAGGTAGATAGATAGATAGATACATAAATAGCATATTCTTTTTCCACATCAAGACAGGAAGTTATTTACCGTTCGTTCCCTTCTTACCACAAGAATAATAATAGAGAAAGCAGCACGGTCGAATGTAAGATTGTAGAATAGACTCCATCAAATTCCCTTCTCTCAATCTCATCTGATTCAATCCAATCCAATCCCATCCAATCCCCCCAAAAATTGTACACACCCCAGATCCCCCTCGCTTCCTACTATCTATCTATCTATCCATCTACATCTCCCCTCACCCCGTATCACGAAACCATAACCAATAATTCTTTTTTCCTCCTCATTCGAAGCCGGAAATCAAATTGGATTCGGGAGATGTAGATAGTTACAGATACAGATATCAAATCAATAAATACCCAGTATAGATAGGTAACGTAAGTAAGTAAGAATGTGAGAAAAAGAACTTTTTTCTGATCGTTTCATGGATAAGTTATGATTAGATTAATTCAAGGCATGTATGTATGTATGTATATATATTCGCACTTCTTGTGCGCTGTGAAAAAAACGGTATCGAGGTAATTAGTTAATCGTCTACAGAGTCTTCGTTCGTACTCGTCACACACATCAGCCAGCACAAAGAATGGACGAACGAAACAAGTGGAGATGAACCCCTCCCTCCCTCGCCCACTATCACTATCTATCACTGACCCAATCTCCAAGATGCGCGAAAAAAAAAAAAAAAAAAAAAAATTACACACACACATCCAGAATATTCCCCTCCTCCCCCAAAAACCAACAAAAAAATCAAAAAGAATTGATGAGAGTGGGATTCGAACCCACGCCTATTACTAGACCAGGAGATTAGAAACAATCTTATTTTGTGTTAAGCTTGACCTTAACCTGGCGCCTTAGACCAACTCGGCCATCTCACCTTTGGGTGTTTGATGGTGAGGGGGGGAGTTTATAGGTATTTGTTCTATGATGGTGAAGTGGGGGTAGGGAGTTCCAAAAAGCTTTTTTTTTTTTTTTTTTTTAATCAAGCATGTAGTTAGTTGTATATTTTTCTATCTAGCTTTTGAGATTTAGTGATATATTTATATATACATATATATAATTGTTAGGTTATATAGTTTGTAGAGAAAAATCAAAATCAAAATTAAAATCATGAATGTCATTCTTTTCTTTTCTTTTCTTTTCTTTTCTTTTGCAGAAGATAATTGGAAAAGCTTTTGCGGAGGAAACTTCTTCGTTTCGATAATCTTATTTGGTCGATTGGTTAATATACGGGATTGGAGAGTATGAGAAGGGGAGATCGATTGGAGGAATGATACTACCTATTTCAAACGATTGATATAATATGATTTATTCGCTCAAGTCAGGCACATCAGACAATATCAAGTGTATTGTATTGTATTATATTGTATTTCATTGTATTTCATTGTATTTTATTGTATTTTATTGTATTTTATTGTATTGTATGTAAAACCTCGACTACTAGAGATTAGTTCTCTGTACTCAATTTGATTTCTCGATGGGTGCATGCACATCCATGATCATGGATGAGGGAAAGAGATTATATAGTCAGATTTAGATTTCTCGTTCTTTTTTTTTTTTTTTTGGATGAAGTCCCCATCTTGAAGATTACTAGAACAAGAGTCCTATGTTATATATATTCCTATTTTATCTCTACAAATTCGAGGATATCTATCATATCATATTATATTACATACATATAACCTTTAACACTCAACACATATACACACGAAGAAGTACTTCCAGACGAGCAATCGATCAAGAATCTTCGCTACAAATTAATGCTATTCTATTCTACCAGATTCGATTTAGATAGATAGATAGATATACAAAATTCCTTCAACATCCATCAGCCTAACATTCTTCCTTTCAAATTTCAGCTCCTCTCATCAAATATCATATACCACATCTCCCTCGCGAGATAAACACCTACCTACATATCAACTATACAACAAATCAAACAGTAAACATTGTATATATCTATCTATAACACAGCATACAAAAGACCCTCATAGACCCTTTCATTTCAGCACTCCCTAGATACCCCTCCAAAACAGCCAACAAACCCCCCCAACCAAATCCTCAGACGTCCAAACCCCCTCCAACACCACCATGAAGTTTCCACTTCCACAACTCTCCCGTCATCATCATCATCATCATCATCATCATCATCATCAATAGGAACGAGCAAACTTATTCTCATTCTATTCTCCCCAGCCTTATTGTACCCCTATCCGTATGCGATTCTAGCCCAGCCCGGAAATTTGGATTTGGCAGAGATACAATCTTCAGTTCCATTTCCATTTCCATTTCCCATCTCTACACTGCAACCAACACCCTCACCCTCATCATACACCCACAATACCATAACAAAATACCCAACCTACTATCCAACTGCCCCTCGCACACACATCACACACACATCGCACAATCCATCCATCCATTCATCCATCCAGCACTCCCAATTCATCACTCCTAATCCCCAAATCTCTCAAACTCAAGCAAACACCAAGCAAGAATCAACAATCACCCATTATCACATCTGAAAAGATTTGTAAAAAAGAAAAAAGACAGATACGTAGATACATCAACTTATTAATTCAATTTTAAAAGTCATCAATCTACACACCACCGACGACAAATACATAGATTATAGATAGAAGGATACATATCAGCAGCCGTTGCAATTACTTCTCATTTTCCTCTCTTCTCTTCTCACAGGATACATTCAGTATCCTATCACATTACATCACATCACACCACACTACACAAAAACTAATGATCTCATAAAAGGTGACAATGATCTATGTATCTATGTATACCATATCTCAAAACTTCAATTCCTGATTCACCATTCTCGCCCAATATTTCTCCTTCCATCTCCATAAATACGTACTGCACATGGTACAATACAATACAGCATTCGCCGAACCCTTTCCCTTTCGCACCTTGTGTAAAAATCCTCTAAAAATGTATTTCTAAAAAGTATAGTAGTAAAGAAGTTAACCACCCGCCCCCCAAAATTGAAGTCATGTCATGAGAGTGCATTTGATTCCCCTGCCAATCATCCTGTACACAAGCGCCCACCTAGAAAGAACATAAAGATATCGACAAAATTATAAGGAAAAACATGAGAGGTGGGAATCTAGCGTCTGATCGTAATCAGAAAAAATGATGCATGCATGTAACATGATCCCAAACTCCATCCCTAAGGATCCAATGTACCATTGACTCCTCCTTTATCTAATTTTGAAATATTCCGTGGGTCCCCTCCAACCTGCCAATAACACCGAAATTTCAAGGTCCAAACCCCAGAATAACATCATTGTCATTGCGTCTACTTCCTGAACAAGTCTTTCAACTCTTCCAATCTCCTAATCGACGCTTCCTTCTTATCTAACCTTCCCTTCTGGGAATCCATACTCAAGCTCGCCAGCTTTTGTTTTTTATCTTGAATTTGCAGCATTTTTTCCTCAAAACTTTTATTCATAATAAATCTTACTGTCTGTACCTCTCTCTTTTGACCCAATCGATGTACGCGATCAATGGCTTGAGCTTCCGCTGCAGGATTGAATTGAGGTTCCATAACATAGACCTTATTAGCTGTAGTGAGATTGAGGCCAAGACCACCGGCAGCGATGGAAACTAGAATAACAACGATTGATGGATCTTCGCGAAATTTTTCCATGGCCATCGAGCGAGCGATACGAGTCATTTTACCATCGAGACGTGTGTAAGGGATATTATTCTCCTGCAAAGCGAGTTGAATAAGGTCAAGGTGAGTTGTCCAACCAGAAAATACAACGCTTTTGATTGGTGGCTCGTTCGGTCTTGCTTGTGATTCCTTTCTGGATGCTAGAAGATCATGAATAAGAGCTATTGTCTTGGTATGAGGTCCACCATAATTCGATAAATCCTTGCCCGCTTTTGCCGATTCCTTGGTCTTCAATCGGGATTCTTCTTCCTTATCTACATCCTCTTGTTTGAGAGAAAAGAACATAGACGGGGAAATTTGTTGGTGACAAGTAGGACATCCGACTAAAGAACCACCAACAGCCAACTCTTCCAATTGAGATTTGTAAGCACCAATACACAAGCCACAAATGATGTGGAAACATGGTGTCATGTAACCAATGACTTCTTCCTTAGATTCGCCATCAGAATCAACAACATCCTGAGGACCAATCTTCCGATTGCATGTCAAGCAGCTATCTGTACCTGTATCTCTCATCAACTTATACATTTCATAAGCCTGCTTGGGCGTCATTCCATCATGATCTTCGTATTCTTCACTGTCAAGATCGATAGCAGAGTCCTTACTTAGACCGTTCATGATTTTCAAGTCCTCGGCACTCAACAAATCCTTGCCATGAGCGCAGACTTGACGAAGACGCAATATTGATTGCAAAATATGATGAAAGGTTTTGCCTCCCAATGCGCTTTCTCCCTGAGAAGTAATAACTTTAAGCCTATCTGTTGCATTTTTCTCAAAGATATCATAAACCATACGTTCTTCATCACTGAAATCTAGCCTAGCAATCTGATCATGACGCTTAGGGAGGTCGATTTTGTCTTTAAGTCGACGAAGAGTAATGCTGTCAACTAACAATCGAAGTTTGGGAATGATTTCAGGATCGCAGATTTTGAAAGGGGATAGTATATGTTGGGCGAACCCACTTCCGCTAAATGGTTTGACGCGAAGGAAATTCATCAAAGCACCCAAGTCCTCAAGTCGATTCTGAACTGGTGTACCTGTGCATGCCCATCGACGCTGTGCTGAAAGCCTACAAATAGCCTTGAATTGCAAAGTTGATTGTTCCCGGATCATATGAGCTTCATCGAGTACAATTCGAAACCAATTCATCTCCTCGAGAGGATATTTACCATCTTTCTTCTTGTTCCGGTAATTGCATTCGCTAGCGACAGAACCATATGTAGTAATGACCATATCATATTCTGACAATTTCATGACATCCTTGATACGATTAGCGCCATGATAGATGTAATACTTCAAAGCATCGGATTTGATATGTGCCCTGATCTGATCTTCCCAATTAGAAATGACACTGAGCGGAGCAACTAAAAGGGTAGTTTTGCAGTTCAAAGCGAGAGTTGCAGGTTCGAACTTGGGCTGAGAGGCAGCCTTGCCTGATTTGAGAATTGGCTGCTCTCTCTGATCGGATTGTGATGGTCTTTGCTTCGCCCACTCTTTTGAGTCATCCAGCGTTGTAGCTACCAAGGAGAGAATGCTGAGAGTTTTGCCAAGTCCCATCATATCGGCAAGAATTCCACCAAGTACCTGTGGCGGACTTTTGCGTTCCTCATCACCGGTGATAACATTATAATATATCTTCTGGCCATTGTTCCCATGTCTAAGTTTCCACAAATCGCATTTGTCATTCATCTCATAATTTCGCTCCTTTTCTCTATTCATCATGAAGTATAGACCCTGTTTCTGATGTTTGAGCAGCTCCGTAGTAATTAAAGAACTTGGCTCCATCTCTGGTAAATTCTCAGATCTCGGCAATGAGTCGAAAACTCCCAAAACGTCATTTCGGATTTCTTCCGTTGTCCGAACAGGGGCTTGAGAACGAGATGCGTAAGACGAGTATGTACTAGATGTGGGCTGCAAGGCCCTTGAAGGTTTTTCTATAGCATGGGGATTGTGCAACGGAATGCCGGCTTCTACAGAAAGTGGGGTTCGTAACCACAATTGCTTGTGAGAGAGGTGACGACCAATTTGAAGAGCGTGCTTTTTCGGGCCGTAAAGATTCAAATCCAGATTATAACGAACAGAGCATGGGGAACCCACTGGCTGATCATCAGGCGCCTTCCTTCTTGTAAGAATACGGGCAGCTGTTCTGACACCCATTTTTGGGGAGTCGAGGATAGGAGCGAGTCCAATTGCAGTGTTCACATCGACGCAGCCAATAATTTCGCGAGTACAATCGAGAGCGTGAATATTATTCGTCTTATCCCCTTCCTTCCTTCGCAAGACAATCTTTATCTGCGGCCAGTTTTCAGGTATAAGTGATTGGGCTCCAGGTTTTGGGGTTGGTACTCGATGAGCGTTGAGTTGAGATCCTTCAATACGTCCGTAGCAAACTTCCCTATCCTGTTCATTCCCGACAACTACAACATCATCGTCATCCACTAAAGATAAGTCGAGTACTTGTTTGGTACAGCCATCCTTCGAGCCTTCAACCCTCCTGTTTTTCACATATTGTCCGTATGCACCTCCACTAGAACTTCCATTAAATTGTGCTTTGCTTCCCTCTCCGGTCAAGTCTTCTACTCTTCGGCGTTTTTGGGGTACCATGTCGCGATCTGTAATATTATGCATTCGATCCACGAAACTTCCCATGCCTGGCATTTGCCCACTTGGGTTCGCGTATGATGCAAAGCCATTCTGCCCATTCGAGTACGAGTTCACGTTATAATTCGTGTTCGCGGGAGGTGACGGCGTATACGATCCGCCGGGCGCGTCGAACTGAAATAGAGGCTGGGGAGCAGGTGCTGCCGGTGTAAATTTTGGTTGGGGATGAGGTGATAAACTGGGCGAGGGTCGTGAGTTTTGATTAATGCTTCGAGGATTTAGCAGTTGCGCGGGACTCCAATTTTGGGCATTTGCGGCATGACCGTTCGAAAGTGGTATACCAGGATTGTTCTCATTTTGATTCGGTCTCGATCTTGGAGGGTTTTGGCCTTGTGCGACAGAGAAATTGTAAGTAACAGGTTTATCAAAATCGGTAGGGTAATTTGGGCGTAGGTCTGAACTTCCAGATAGTTTCCCTTGGTGTGAATGCAGGGACTCTCCGTTTGCGAGGGTTGGGAAATTACCAGAGAAGGTGTTATTCATTGAGGCCATAGTTCTCCTTTATGGTAGATAACCTTGAATATTCGTCACGGCCGCATGCATCAAGCTGTGTGTCGTATGTACTGTGTGGGTGTATGGTTATGATGTGGTTGTAGTGGTAGTGGTTGTGGTGATCGAGCCGATAAATTCACAGGAGGGGCAATATTTGTCACTAGGGAGGATTGTGCAAAAGTAAGTAGGAAAAAGAAAAAGTAGATGAGACTAAAATCATCGGAATGTGATCATTCTGTTTGATCTTCGTACATTCACTAGATAAGTGTTGTCTATAAGTGAGTCTTGAGAGGTTCGTGATTTTCGTGAGCTTCGTGAATATTTATAGAAATTCTTGTGTGTGAATGAGTAATGAATGAATGAATTTATATCGTGTACGAAGAAAGTAGATACGGAGGAGAGCAGATGTATGGATATGTACGGAGTAGGAGTAGGGGTGTGGGAAAGAGTGGAGGCACAGCGATAGATGCAATAGAAAATTTCCGCACGTCTTTGAGATACCTAGTACGGTGGTAGGCGATTAGTAAGCAACGACATATCATTTTCAACTTCCTCAAGTGATTTGCCTAGATAGGTGTGTAGGTAGATTTTGCATGCAATGTAGATATAAATATCTATTACAAAGATGAATACCCATCTATGCAGCTTTCATCCATACACGACTTTATGCCATAAAGCAGGCTCGAGATGTTTCGGCCGCTACCTCAGTGCATTCGACGAGCTCAGCACGCACTAATATCATCGTTCACGTGAGCATCCTGATCCCTCCCCGTTTTGCATTCCCATCCCCATTCGTTGCATATTCCCATTCTCAGACTACTGTTATGATCAAAAAAGACCAACCATGACTGTATTCAAGTCATTTACATAATATAATAGGCATCACATTTCTCGTTTCTTCTGCAGATCACGTGGTGCTCCCAGCCTCCGATGACTCGGTCGCCTAGTTGTCAGTCATTAAGAGCGAGTGTCGCGTGTAATCAATTATCCCTTTACTTAGAACTGTATCAACTCAAAATCAAACGTCTAGAGATTATACTGTTTAGAATTTACTCGTCGAGCTGATTATATGATGTGAAAGTTATTATTCTAGCTCAACTCCGAGGTCTCCATGGAGTTGTACATGCTAGGGAACACTCGCTTACCAACTGGGAACCAGTCGGCATTAACAAAAGCCGACAAACCATGAGATGATCCAGAGCCTTAGAAGTTAGGAATAGTCTTGGTATTGCAAAGGTTGGATTTTAATACTAGTGGCGCGGGTAGCGTTTATAACCCCAGAACTTCAATAATACCTTTCTGAAAATTCGTTGCCAAATTCTCTTTCGAATCGCGATGAGCTGAATTCGATACCTGTTCTTTCCCCTGGAGTCAAATTCAAAAAACAATCACCCCTTACATATTTGCTAAGCTCTGTACTTGAAGAGCAAGATATGAGCAGCTTGAAGGTCGCTCGCATATCGGTCGCCTCTCGAAGCTCTAAACAAGACTCCACCACCAGCTGCATATCTTCGAAATGAGGGCCATGATGATCACAGTAAAAATCAATGCCATCAATGATACAAAACAAGGTTACTTCTCTATCCAAATGTTGCACGAGAGTCTTGAAAAGCCATTGGAGCGCTTCAAGATTGTTTGCCTTAATCTGCTCGATGTCGCCAAGGCCTAGGAATTTCAAATCGAACTGATTTTGTGAAAGTAACTGCGCGAGAAAGCTCTTGATCATTGAAGCACCTCCGGAATAGGGATCATAATGTGTCGATCGTGTATGAGATCCGCAGAAGAAGAAGACGGTACGGAAGCGGTCCATACTGATCAAATTGTTAATCAATAGGGAGCAGAAGAGAGTGAGAGGGGATGTCAGCTCAGATGATCTATTTCCATGGATGAGAAGCTCTCTGGATACTGGGTTGACTAGCCATTGTCTAAACTGTGAAGATTTTGTGATAATTTCGGGTAACTCCTGGCCTGCTAGTTCGAACTGGTGGTTAGATCTTAAAGCGTGCGCTAGATCTTGGTTGGTTTGTTCGATATAGCTTTCTGTCGCACCACTCATCGGTGGTACATCGAGCAGCCTTTGCAAGTCTCCTTGGGATATATGGGGTTCTTGAAGCAATGGGAGCCCTTGTTGAGGAGGTGGTGTAATAGCACGAAAGAAATTGTTCTCCGCTCGAAGATACATGTTTTGGTCTAGAAT
The DNA here is from genome assembly GCA_019395245.1 of Botrytis pseudocinerea. Lineage (NCBI taxonomy): Eukaryota > Fungi > Ascomycota > Leotiomycetes > Helotiales > Sclerotiniaceae > Botrytis > Botrytis pseudocinerea. The sequence continues at coordinate 71,967 of JAHXJK010000056.1, read as the reverse complement.
ATGTTAGCTTTCTTCAAGTAGATACTAATATCACAACAAGGTCTCTTACATCTCAAAGCTTCTTCTTCTTGGGCATATCTTCGGTTTAGATTGTTTTCAAGGTATAGGAACATTTCCTTCAATACTGTAGGTAGTTCGGAGATTTTATTGTGAACTTGAATGTTTCAGCTCAGAACGAAAAGTTAAGTTCGATCTATAAAGCTTCATTAGAAGGGCCGTACCTTGTTGGATACCATTATTTGCATCAATCACACCAGTGTGTGTCTCATGATTTTCCTTGAAATTGGCCTTCTCGGCTTCAAGATGAAGACGCTTCCCATGCGTGGTAATATCTTTGAGACTTGCTGTGATTGATTTTTTGTAATCTTCGCCATTCCAAAGCGCCTCCGATGCTTTAGATGCTGCATAACTTGTCACATTAGTCACTCATTCACAATGATTGAGGGGGGACGAGGATAGAGAACTTAGTGACTCTACCTGTGCGTTGAAGATAGTAACCAATCACCTCTTCAATTGCTTTCAAGATGGCAACTCCCAATGATATAGCTGCCTTCGATACTTCCGAAAATCCATAATAAATTAAAAAATAGGTCTCAATATCCTCAAAAGAGTCACGAAAACTATCCAGTGATTTCAAGAGCTCTTCTCGAACAGTGCTGGACGCTTTCATAGCCTAAAAGGATTACTGTGAATGTATTCCCAAAACTATTGGTGGAGGTGGAACTCACATCAAATATCACGTTCAACACAATGATCACCGGCGAAGTATAAGTGTTGCTGGGGATTAAAGGGACAAGTTTCTTGACTTTTGTAGAGTGGGCATTTAGTCTCCCCGCAATTTTCCTTACTCTTCCTGCGGTTCCGGGTCGAGCATCACCTCTGGCATCTTGAGCTGCAATAAGTATCTGCAGTACTCCATCCCAATCTGTTTGGCTTCGGATAGTGTATATTGTGTTGCATCTCCCCTTTGGTTCCTTGACGTATTCTTTTTTAAAATTCGTCATCATTTCTGGAAACAAAGCTTGATGTGATCCACTACGCTGAGGCTCTGTATTTCCAACATTTCTCGATTGAGTGCGCATTGGAAGGCTAAGATTGCCGGGTCTTGACATGGTTTGGGTGTAAACTTTATCGGCATAGAAATTGCCGCTGACTGGATCGAAATGGGAAGGTGGACGGCCAAAAGCTGGATGATACTGAGGCAGTCGATTATCGATAAAATCGACTGAAAGAGGCTGTAGTCGTAACGAAGGAATTCTGCTCTTATCGTTTGCCATCGCGTGCTAACTATTAATCCTCTCCATGGAAAAGATATTCCGCTGAGAAAGTGGCAATCTTTGACTGAAATCAAGTAGGGCATACATACGCATTTTCAGCTAGCTGCAGAACACCACTTGCATATGAGATGTGTGGAGGCTCCAGCTTACAATAAATAGTCAGTACCAATCAAATAAACCAGGTTGCTGGAATTGTTATGCGAGGCGACAAATGGCATTAAATATTGGCCGGATAAGAGTACCTTCACCGGATAACTATGCCTGCCATACTTCTTATTTGGGTGCTATGCATTATGCATTCCACTATTCTCATGCTGCCAAAATTTATGCACAACCAATCGCATAATTGCCTTGTGCAATACTACCATATGATACTTCAGTTCCTAGCTTTGAACCAATCGAAATAACCACTTTAAGCCGCAATAAAATCGAACTGTTGTGAGGTTGCAGATATGAACCACGTATATACTGCGTTTTCAGCAGGCTAAATATCACGCAAGTTTATTTCCTGATCCAGATATCCCACTCTCAATCATCGAAGCAAAAAGCTGCTTATAAAACACATTGGCAAGATCCAAGCACTCTGGCTAACTTGCACAATCTCCATTCTACACAACTATTATTACATGTCTATCAATCATTTGCCCAGATATTGGCATTTGAAGTAATCATGTCTAGTGCCTTTGTGGAGACGGCAGAGCCGTTGGAGAACCAGAGTACCTCTGGGTTACATAAAAGTAACGATGTTGGTAAAGCCTCAAAGTCTGAAGAGGATAGGGATCAAGAAGGGAAATCTAAATCAACACAAGATTGCCAGAAAGCCTCTGAAAATGCCAAAGACAATGAGGCCACAGTCTCTACTCGTATTGAGCAGAATACCGCCACCAAGTCGACGGAGAGCCAGGCAAAAGAAGCTGCAGGAACAGAAGAAAATGAAGATTCCAGTGAGTAGATTGTCCTCAGATATTTCAAGATGCCAACAATAATAATGCGAACACCTCGTAGGAAGCAACGGCCATCACAATGATTATCCAAAGACAGCAGATGATGAGATCCATGTCTTAAAACGCCGAGTTTTAGATTTAGAGACACAATTTGGTGTGACCTCAAAAGAGATTATTCGGTCGGAATATCATATGAAATCCCTGTACTACAATACATCGGACGAAGCTGACCTGTACGAAGCTGACTCGGAAAAAACTGAAATTTCGGTGCATTTCCCAAATGCAGAAGATGAGACGTCCGTGATAGATCATTCGGAGCCCCACATATCTCTACGATTCTCAAAAACAAGAGAGGGAAGCAAGTAGCAAACCTCCGCCCGTGAGGAGTTATGTCAAATCTTCGAATAAGTATCACGGCTTTCGAAGTTACGGGCATACTATTTTGCGCTCTGGCAGTGACACCCAAGACATCTCACAAAAAACTGTTCGTGTTATTCCAAAGCTCAATCCAGTTGAATGGGAAAACTTCAGACCAATTCCCTCGCCATCAGACGGTGTCTACACCATCGACGTGTTGATTGGCGAACCTAATATCACTTTCGCAAGCACTCGTTATAGAAGACAGCAGGGGATGCAAGCCAGTAGGGGCGGTTCTCTACGAGAAGTTGGTTACAGCGACCAAAAAACGACCTCTCAGCCAAGTGGAAAAACCCCAGCGGTGGGCCAGACAGCCCTACCCGAGCGTATTCGGATCAACTCGCAATACATCATTAGAATCTTGAGCAAGATATGTCGAAGCGACTTCTCAGATAGTAGTAATAGCCCAGTCTTGCTATTCAGACCTTTTAGGGCCTTGATCTTTTACGAGGAAGAAATCCGGACTCAACACACAGTACTAAACGCAAAATTCGGCAAGAAAACGGCAATTATTGGCGATACAAAAACCAAAGACCTTTCTATTGCTGTAGACTCTGATGACCAGGCGCTATCTACGATTATTGAAGGACACCCAAACGAATCTGCACCAAAAACGGAAGTCGACTCAACATCAGATCACTCCATGGAAGCAGATAACCTAGATCTTGGTTCTGAAACCGAATTTAATGAACTTAATTGTTTGATTGAGTTCATGGATCACTATATTAAAGATAAAAAAAAGTATCTAGAAAGTAGCTCTTGCCAAAAGGTTTTGTTTAGTGATATTTGGCATCTCTTTAAACCTGGAGATGAGGTTATGGAGGGGAAACTTCCGCAAGCCTACCGAGTTGTCAGTGTTAATTCTAAGAAGCATAGATTCAAACGACCGCGATGGATAAGCAATACCAAAGTAACTATCAATTATGGACCTGTCACTGTCCACTGTGTCTACATAGATTATGATGGCAAACGCCTTGGCCCAGTTTCGAAGCATTTCACAATACAGGAGTATGAAGGAGAACAGAATGTTACCTCACTGCCAGTCTATCCACTCCGTTTTCATAAGGAGATAAATCGTGAAGGGCTAGTTGCTAGAGGCAAGATCTTTCTTGAAACAGCAGGTGTGAAACACATGCACTGTGCAGGACTCACTCTCGACACGCGAGACGAAGTTGACAGTCAGGTAATGATTGATTTCGAAGAAGCTCTGCTTCGGCAAGAAAGTTGGGCACCCTCTATTGAAAATTTAGCAGACGCTGCTCCAGACTCAGAAGTGGAAAATAAGGAAGAAAGTGCCAACGATTGTGATTTACGCTGTTGCAAATCTGAAATACACCATAATGATTCATATGTTGATCGTGATCGCAAAGAAAGTTTCATTGAAAGACAGTATTCCGCTGTCAGTCAGAGGCATTCATCTTTAACAATTGTTCCACGAAGCCTACAAGAGGCTCGAGGTGATAACTTGCCGAGTCAAAAGGAGTTGTTAATCATGTCATACCGTGTGTTTGGCTTTATTTTACGTAGTCGAAAATGGGGTATGGTTTTTTGTCTCTACCTCTATTCGTTCAAGGAAAATCAGCATAGAGCTAGACTAATTAATATGCAGCAAAGTTGAATCTTGGAGATATTACCGAGGTAAGGCGAGTTGACGACAAGAATGGCTTTGATCAATTGGTATTACCCAAGGGCCATAAGGATATGGTGAAGTGTCTAATCAGACAGCATTTCAGAGAGAAGGAGTCGAAGTTGGCAGATAAGGATGAAATGGATATCGTGCGTGGGAAAGGTATGAGCCCCGAGCCCCGAGTCATGTATGAAGTGTATTGTATCTAACACAATGCTGTTAAGGTAAAGGATTGATCATGCTCTTGCATGGAGCACCTGGGGTGGGCAAAACTTCCACAGCAGGTATGACAATCTCTGCTCCACCGGTACTCGAATAGAGAGATCATACTAATAACAGTCTTCCTATAGAATGCGTAGCGGACTCTTTTCGAAAACCTCTATTTCAGATCACTTGCGGTTCGTATCGACAACCACAACATTAGTTTAAGAAAAGAACACTGACAAAGCTGTAGGAGATCTTGGATCGGAAGCTGCTGAAGTCGAAGCAGCACTCGAAACCAATTTTTCACTTGCAAACAGATGGGGCTGTATTTTGCTGATTGATGAAGCAGATATCTTCTTGGCAGAAAGGACCAGGCATGATTTTTTGCGCAATGCTCTTGTAGCGGGTACGTTATATCGTGAAATAAATCTCCTTGGAAGGATTATATTCTAAAATATGACTAGTTTTTCTGCGTGTTTTGGAGTACTACGCAGGCATACTTTTCCTTACCACAAATCGGGTTGGTGCTTTTGATGAGGCCTTCACGTCCAGGATTCACGTCAGTCTCTACTATCCACAGCTTAATTGGAATTCCACCCTGGAGATATTCAAAATGAATATGCAACGGGTAAAAGACAGATTTGTGAAAAGAAACAGAGATTTTGAGATCGACGGGGCATCTATTGGTGCTTTTGCAAAGAGTTATTTTGATGGAAACAGGGAAGGGAGATGGAATGGGCGTCAAATTCGCAATGCATTCCAAACGGCACTCGCTCTTGCCGAATACGATGCTCAAGGAGACGGTGATGCTGTAAGTCTCACTGACAACACCAACAAAAAAGTGATTTTAAAGGGAAGCCATTTCGAAATAGTGTCAGAAGCGTACCTTGGATTTGCTAATTACCTGAAAGAAGTAAATCATGGGGTTGGTGTGGCCAAGAGAGCTCTTGACAGGAGTTATCGAGACGATGATTTTGGAGAGCCCAAGAGTGCAAGTTGGAGTCGTCTTGAGGAACGAAGATGGGGTATTTCGCCAACACCATCAGTAACATCAACTCAACACCATCTACCCGATCACAATTTCCAGGATGATCACCGTCAACAGTTTTCTAGAATGACGCGGTCAGGTGTACCAGTTAGCAACTATGATCAGTCATATCACGGTAATCATTACCAAGATCCAGGCTTGAACTCGAATTTTCTGAACAGTGGAGATGGACGACAATCTAGGGCAATGGGGCCAAACCGTGGTAACAACTTCTCTCAAGACGCTCAAAGTTTCCGAGAAGACTCCAGCGATGTGAGAGATCTTGGTCGGAACTATACAACCTCGAGTGAGCGTGGAATGAGGACAGCTGCAGCTCAACACCCCAGTCAACTTCATCAAGGCTCACAAGCCTGGTCTACATCTGACAGAATGGAGAGAAATAATAGCTCCAACTATGCAAGCTATCCTTCGGGCCCAAACACGTTTGGAATGGAGAGAAGAGGCTTCTATACTGAGGATGAATATGACAACCAATCGGAGCGCCCTAGTATGGGGGTACAGGAACAGAGAACGAATGCTGGGGGTTTTCAAAACACAACTAGTCAAGGCTAAGATGATTGGATTGCATAACCTTACCACTACACTCTCTCGCCCGCTTAATTTATAAAGCTACAGAAATATAATCTATCTTGTTTTTTAAACCCCCAAAAATAGTCATGTAACTACACTACTGAAACGAGCTCCGCTTCGCTATGAACACCCATATGCACCGTTTCCTGATTGTAAGTATTTGAGTTACATTTAACAAACCATTCAGTATGGATTGCTGTTAACTCAAGTATAAACAACATCCTGCTTATGCTAGTATGACTATCAGATGCTTCAGGAGATACGACTGATACGAGTAGTCCGATTCCGAGTTCATTTCCATTTATACGTGCGTTTGAGTCTCTCTATGCTTAAAGATATACCAAGTTCAAGTTTAGGTTCATTGATAATAACGAATGCATCAAGCTTTTTCTAAACCTGGAGAGAGAATCATATCTGAAATCCAAATGCTTTGGGAACGATAGGATTAGGATATCCTCAGAGTTTGACTTCGGCGCAAAGAATCTTGCACAAAGTCAAATACTCTACTCTTACTCAACCCCAACAAGATTTGTGATATTTTCAACCATCCCCAATCATCAGCCCATCATCATCGCTAAACTATAACGAGCATTTATGATGTGCGTGGTGCCGAATCAGGGAGGTACTATACAACCGCTTATACATTTACTCAGGCGAAAATAGAGCATGCCCTCCTTTCCAATCTCATCTGCCCTTCCCTCGGTTAACAAAATACAAGTAAGTTGCTATTACAACAGCTAAAAACCCATCAAATCCAAAGTAATAAACCGAGAATATGAATGTAAAAGGAAATTTGAAGTAAAACTTACGATACGTAATAAGCCCCAATATTCAAATAAATGTGTGTTCTTGTAAAGACATCCAAAAACAGTAACTAGCTCGCTTAAATATTGTTACTTGATGCAGCATTATAAGTCACATTAATATTTTCCCTCTTCCCTTCCCTTCACATCACATCAAATCAGCAACGAATTAATAATAACTCATGAGCCATCTACCTAGTACCCACCAGGCCTACTATCAATCAATACCCCTTAAATCACAAACAGCACGTCAACACAACAAGCCATCCACATTTCTTCTTCCCCTTTCCCTTTCCCTTTCCCTTTCCTTTTCCCTTTCCATTTCCATTTCCACACCAACACCCAACACCCAACAAACATCTCTCAAGTTTCAAGTTTCAAGACTCAATTAATTCCCAGACACATACCTACCGACCGACCCCCTATCTACCCAGATAATCCCACCATCCCACCATCCCACCATCCCACCGTCCCACCATTCCCAACCCAATAAACCCACAAACTCGAACTCGGACAGACTCAAAAGAAAGCACAGGCAACGACACACACAAGCAAAGAATATACCCTTTTTCAAGAGAAACCCCATAAACGCAAATTTCATACACAAATTTCCATTCCTATCCCGTACCCAATCGAGGAGAACAAATACAAACAGACAAACATGGTCGCTTAATACGTGTAAATAGGTAATTAGTAAAATAAAAGCTGTCCACCTGATCAGGACGGGCTTCAAATTTTAGCCGGCCTAATCATCTTACAGGTATAGTAATGGAGTATCGATATGAATCACAACCAAATCCAATGAAATTTTCATACAAACCTTTGGATAAGTACTCGCCAATCGAAGACGAGGGAAGAAAGAAAAAGGGTAATACAATAAATAATCTTCAAGTTTCAAATATAATTTATTTCATTGTAAGCGAACGCCATAGAAACCAATTTCATAAAAAATCATGCTAGCTAGCTCCTTTGTCCCATATGATTACTGCCCCAGAAGATTTCTATCTTGAGACTATTTTGACGCCCATTTGCAAAAAAATAAATCATGCGCCGCCTTCCGAGAGATAATATACATATTCGTACTCATTTATTCCTTTGCGGATCATCATTCCTTTTCCCCATTAACACCATGTAAAAACTGGGTTTTTGCTTTTGACTGTTTCAAGTCTTTCTACTATCACCTTCCTCTGATGTCCCTCCATCCCTTCAGCTGCTGCATATCCCAAGTCCCCTTCAAGATCATCACCGTCGTACAATGTCTGAACAGCTCCACGACTCCTCGAGCTAAATGAGAATCTTCTCGATTCTGAACGATTGCCATTTGGTGACCTTGCAGGCCCATCATAACTCATACGATTTCTAGAATGTTGAAGGTGTGGTCGATCCGAAAACCTTACTCCATCCTTGAAAGCATTATCTCGAGAGAATCCTGAATTTGTAAATGTTTGAGAAGACTCGAGGTCAGGGGAAGCATCTCCACTATATCGTGGACTAGCTAACTCGAATCGATTTGGATTTGGTAATTCTGTAGATGGACTTGCAAGTCCAAGAAGATCTGGTTGCGGTGCTGTCGCATTGGCGGCACTAATATCCATCTCATCATCAAGGCTATTGCGAGCCTCATTACGCCTTCGCATTTCTGCAGAAGGCACTCTCATAGGAACCGCAACAGGTATATCAACAAGATCATCCCAAACACAAACTCTCGGTCTTCGAGTCAATTCTAAAGGGCCATGGTCTACTGTTTTGAGGGTTTCCACGACATTCCAAGCTTGTCCTTTCATGACAGCAATTTGTCTAGCGAACATGCGTTCTTGAAAATCCGCATCTTGACTAAAAACCTTTCTTAACTCTAGCTGAGTCTCGCTCCACCATTGCTTTGAAGTCAGCAAGGGAAGAAAATGTTCCCGAGTTTTTTGAGAAAATGGTTGTCCAATCAGTGATACAGGTAAGAACAACCATCCAAAGGGAAAACTTCGCCAAGCATCAGGGTGCTTCCAAGGCCACGATAAACTGTTATCAATCGCACCAATAGACATTGTTGGTGCTGCCATTCTAGACGGTGTAGCCGACCTACTTGTAGCTTCCATAGGCTCTTGACTACGGTAGGGATATGCCGGTAGATGGGACATACTGATGTTATCAGAGCTAGAAACTACTCGAGGCGGCTGCTCTGAATCTGGATTGTTCCTCATTTGCGGAGGGTCCGAAACAATGGAAACGCCCTGAGTTTCCCAGTCGATTTTGATCATCCAATTATCAAGGCCTCTGTCTGTATTTCGCATTATATAATCCAATATAACCAGTTTCTCCAACTCCTCTCGAAATGATTGTTGTAATGCATCTGTCCAAACAAAACGTCGATTTTGGTTATCATCTCCAGATCCGGAAGGACTGCTAGCCCCTGCCCCTTCATTACCCTCGTCTGACTTTGATGAACCTGGGCGACAAGTCTCTTTCCACCCTCTTTTGTTTCTGTGAGTATCATTCATTCTGAATGTTCCATTTGCATGATCTGGCCAAGGGTGTTCACGGAGGAAGATATTCGCGTCCTTGAAACCTTTGAGGAAGACTTGGAAACTGCCAACCTTTGGAGGTAGAGGCTTCTTACTCCTGTAAAACTTCCTTCGGTCCCAGAAATCATAATGGAAAGATTTCGAAGATAAGTGAACTATGTCGGTGTAGGGCACAAGGTGGGTTCGTAGCCGACAGTCAAGCGTGTATGCTGCAGCTTCGGAGACATAACTCAAATTGGGAATTAGACATGCTCTTCCGAAGAAGCATGGAAATAAATTGCGATGGATCCATTTGTTCCATTTCGGATTTCCTGCGGCGTACGGTTCCTCATCTTTCGGCTTGAACACACCGACTACTTTCCCATCACTATTTCGAGCAAAATAACTTCCAGAACTACCCTGAGATATCATTTTTGGATGCATCCCCTGCTCAATCGCAATTCGAACACTTTCAACAACGTCGTCAAATTCGGACTTCGTCATTCGTCCATGATCGGGTTCCGATGCCAAAGTATCGGCAGTGAGGGGTCGCATGCCTTCCGGTGCTTGAAATACTGAGTGCTGGATTTCCAGTTTTTCCTCCTGATGTGATTTCCCTTTTACTTTATTGATTTTAAACTTGGACGCTATCTCGTCTGCCCATCGTTCCAATCTAGCATTGATAGCTTTGATGTCCACACCGGAGGCATTGCTTCCCATACGACTTCGCCTTCTCGTATGTCCAAACTTTCGATTATTCGTCGGTGAGCTGTATCCATCGGTATACATTCCCCCATGCGGTCGAGGCTGTGAAATAGAGGCATATCGTGGTGCGGCTGCTGGTTGTAAGGAAGCATGGCTGGCAGCGAGGGGGTCCTCCTCTTCGTCATCGCTGAACTCTTCGGCTTGGGCAATTTGGGCATAACCCGTGGTAGCTGGACGAAATCTTGGCATATTAAGTATGATATATAATTAGGATTGGAGTCGCCATGAAGTAGGATTATTTATGGCTATGAGGCATTTCCAGGAGCGGTGGAACTAGGTATGTTACAAGCTCTAGATTCACAACATGCCAGGTAGTCACCGTGGCCCCGGGTCGCGTCACTTATCAATGTACTTATCCAATCAAAAGGGTGGAGAACACAAGGCTGAGAGATTTATCCCCAAAGATACCAAATCATGAAGAAACACGATGATTGATTGATAAACCTGTCCATTGATATCCATTACACTAGTAGGTATCATTCTCTGAGCTTTCGATGTCAAATGAAGTCAATTGGATTGAACACCATAACGTCAATGCAGACAGCCATTGTAACGACGATTGAGTTGGATTGATTTCTAGTCTAGACATGAGAGGGTTATTGAGACTTCGAGGATTTGCTATCTTTTTATACAAAAGCCTTCAACCTTACGATGCTGCCATGATCTCCTTGACTATCTTTGCGACCTCCCCCTTTTCTACATTCTTTTCTCCCAATACTTCAGGAGCAAACACTCTTTTCAAGACATCTCCCATTTGCATCTTGGCCCCCTCAGCCTTCATTCCGTTGACAAGTTCCTTGACTGTATTTCTGATCTCTTCCTCACCAACTGTCTCAACACCACTGGCATATTCTTCCAAGACCTTCAATTGTTGTTCCTCCTTCTCAACGAGATCTTCTCTGCCTGCTGCCTTGAACTCCTCACTTGCAGCTCGACTGGCATTCGCAGTCTTTCGGAGGAGAGCTAACATTTGCATATCGGTGTTGATGGGCGAGGAAGTCTTAGAGGCATTAAGTGTTTGACTGAGAAGCGATCGAAGGACTGAGAGTCGATTGCTATCTTTATTTCTCATGGCAGTTTTCATATCATTCCTATTACCGGACTAATATTAGTACAATTTCTCCCCATAGCTAAGAACCACGAACGATGTGGTGTGTGTACTGACCTGATCTTCAAGAGCATAGGCGGAGGGGTACTGGCAGGGCTTGCATAGTAGCGGCAGTAAATCCTCGAAGCTCTAACAGCTGGTCGTGAAAACATTGTCGATATGGGTGAGGGGATATTGGGAACTTAAAGGTTTGGTATCGAGAGTTTGCAAAAAGTGATTTCCGTCTGAAAAGTAAAGGTATGCTGTGTTTTTGATTCAAGTCCACTCACTGTCTGCGTCTGCGAAGAAAACGAGGCTCGCCAAATTTATTTTCCCCGATGCTGCGCTGCCTCACACATCACATAACACAGCATTTGAATGACCGGACACCTACTTAGGGATGTCAATTGTGTAGCACAACAGATATTTGTTACTTTTCACACAAATGTATTTGTGATTATACCTGTTTATCCAGCATGCCACCATGGATGTGAATATACAGCGGGTGCACACATTTTCGTGTGGACTATACAAAGTAAAGTTCTTTCATTCGTCAATGTCCCTTGTAGGTGATCGTCAACTTCCCCGCACCTTCTCATTGATCTATGAAGAATGCAGGTTGAATACTTGTGACATTATCATTGTTATAACTTATACCTATCAAAGTATTCTTGTCACAACAAACAAGAAAGTGTATCAAATCTACTAATAATCCGAGAGACCATCTTTCGTTTGCTCATATGCAATTCTGCCACAGCTCCAAGTATCTAAAATTGATTCCTTGCATCAACCCCCTTCTCCAAGTTTCAACGTCCTACTGCTTACACGCCAGGGCTCTGTCTGCTCTCTATATTTGATTTTAGTAGCTTCTTCTTATATGTTTCTTGATGCTGTGCCACTAGAAAAGCAACATTGAGCCACTAACATTTTAACATTTGCTGGCACTGTTCACCATCAACTCATCGCTCAGCCTCTGACCTCTGACCTCTCACCACTCATACAGAGACGGACTACCACTCTTTATATACAATATCCCATGTATAATACCTCTTCGAGCATTACTCAAGCAACAAACTAACACAAGATCATAGTTGATTGGCCACCCAACATCAACCACAATAGACGACTTGACCTCCAAAACTCGAACCTTGCGAACTGGATCACCAGAGCTTCATTGAGACACACAAACTCCTAACATACATAACAATCCTCCAAATCCATCGTGAAAAATGACTCCCATTGACCCTCGCCCCGCAACCCACCCACCTTCCAACGAACCCTCTCCTCACCGCGGCCGTAAACGTCGTCGATCATCTGCTGCTTCTCCACCACCCATCACAACCAGTACATCCACGAATTTCCGAGGTCGAGTTCGTCATCGATCACCTCAGACATCTCATTTGACAACATCCTCGCAATTGCCATTAGCCTCACCCCTCAATATCAAATCAACAAACGCAAATGCAGCCATGTCATCTCTTACAGCCACAGCACCTAAAGTCAAATACCAAAAGACTCGTGCCTCAGCAACGACAACAACAACGACTCCCTCCCCATCATCATCTCTCCTGCTTTGCTCTCCACGCTCAAAGACCCGGAGAGGCCAATCACCCTCCCGTTCTCGTAGCAAAGGCCATTCAGATGACAAGGAGGTTCCCAGGAGAAGACAGAGAACCAGAAGTAGAAGTCGATCTCACAGAGTCGCGAATGATGAGAAGGATAGCAGTAAAGGAAAAATGAGAGCTGTATCCGGGACAGAAAGAGCTTGAGATATAGGAATCTTGGAGTTTCATTGATTTTGTTCGCGGAAAGATACCCAGCTGGAATTGACTAATGAAGCACGATGAATACGATGTGGCGATAGATCAAATGAAGACCCGAGAAGAATTCTCACTTGAGATAATTTTCTGAATGCCACGCCCTGGAGTATATGAAGAAAGTTTGGGATTGGATTTGATTGGATTGGACGTATGGTTCGGGTACGTACCAAGAATTTAGGAGTTTATTCCATCATGGGCTAGGGAGCATGTAGGCAATGGGCAGATAGGAGTTAGGCCTGAATGCATGGATTTTTTTTTCATCTTCGAGGATGACAGTGGCTAGCTCGCTCAAGGAATGATAAATATCAAAAGCAAATCCCCATCTTTATTTGCATGCTCTTTTTTACAATATTGCACTACATGCACGTAACATACTCTGTCCCAAATCCTCTCTCTCTCTCATCAGTACTCAACCCCCCCCCCCCCCCCCCTAACATATAACATGCAACACAAACAAAAACCCATCCAAAAACCCAAATCCCACCAACAAACCCCACCCACCCACTCCACTCCACATCACAACCATCCCATCTAACAACAAAAATTCAAACACTCCACTCCACTCCACTCCGCCCCATTCCATCCATCCCATCCCGCCCATCCCTGAATCCCCGAGCAAAAACATGACATATAAATATCCCAATCCTGCCGTCCGCACCATCAAAAAGGACAAACATCCTCCCTACTCACGAGATGAGTAGCAACATCCCGCCTCGGTGGCACAATTGGTTAGCGCGTGGGCCTTTTAAGCCCAAGGTTGAGGGTTCGAGCCCCTCCCGAGGCGAATTGTGCATTTTCCTTTTTGTCTTTTTTTTTGGAAGGAAGGGAGGAAGGAAGAGAGATCTTCTATATATTTATATTTATATATATATCTTCTATCTATCAATTGTTTACAAACTACTAACTACTAGCTAGATGGTTAGTTAGTTATATACACACACATAGCTAGTGAATTAGAATGATGAGAACTTTTTTGCAAAATTTTAAAGAGTTGGAAGGAAGGGGGAGGAAAAGAGTGAGTGGATTATTCTTCATGGATCAATGGTCTTGAGATTGGTCTGGTGGAGTTGTTGGATCAAGTGAGTGGGTTTCTAAGAGAGGATGATGGAAAATACCTACCGTTATTCTGGTCGCTGTTATCATGTAGAAGTTTCGAAACTGTTCAAGACACTATCCTTGCATTAGAAAGTCTCTATTCACAGTTCAGCTGTAAACGAATTAACCATTTCACATGTATATTTTCTGTGGTTTCACCAATTCATAGGATACAATTATTAAATGTCATAAATCATGTTTTTGAAATCCTTCAATTCGCCATGCTGCTAAATACATGAAGACTCGAAATGAAAACAGAAGCTCAAGAAATGTGAAAAGGCTCATCTGTCTATCACATGGCGTGCGGCTGGCTTTTTATACCAAATCGGCTATCAAGCCGAAGTGGTTAACGAGCATTCGCTCATAAAATCATGAAAGCGCCGAGCTTGAGATAATCTTGATGTGAAATTTGCATGGGAATATGGAAAGGACGGTATCTTTTATTTTGGAAATTCGTTCTTTACAGCTTGTCATAGTACTATTGAAATGGTTAGCGAAATGTTCTTTTGTGCAAGAGATCATGATGTAAAGTAGACTTACGTTCTCGTAACCTGGAACCTCAACCTTGATACCCTTACGTTTACGGAGCTCTTGGACGATTTGTCCAGTCTTGGAGGTTGCGTCAATTGGCGATCCACCTGGAAGAATTTGCCAATGATCGAAGATGGATTGTGGGAAAGCTTGACCAGAGGTGTGGGAACGGAGATCAGCGTTGAATCCGAAAGATTCACCGACTGGCAAGTATGCCTTAATGGTGAAAAGAGGAGTTCCTGGACGTTGCTCCTCAGCGAAGACGTGACCTCTTCTTCTGGTGAGAACACCGTAAACACCACCCATGGCAGATTCTGGTACTTGAATCTCGACCAAGAAGACTGGCTCGAGGAGACCTGGCTCAGCCAAGAGGGTAGAAGCGTACAAGACACGACGGGTAGTTGGCATGACTTGTCCGGAACCACGATGGATAGCATCAGCGTGGAGGGTAACATCCATGATGTTGAATCTGCAAGATCTCATTGGCTCTTCAGCAATTGGACCTTCTCTTGAAGCCCATTGGAAACCGGAGACGACGGAATCCTTGATTTCGTTCAAGTATTGAACAGCCTTGGTTTGATCAACCAACAAGTTGGCACCGTTGGTGTCTGGACCGAAACACCAAATCTTACGGGCATCAGTGACATCCCATCCGTGCTCATCGGCCAAGATACGGGCACGAGCCTTGAAATCGTCACGGGGACCAATCTTTCCGGCCTCGATCTCCTTGGAAACCTCCTCGTCGAGAGGCTCGGCGATCATGTAAAGACGGTTGTGCTTGTTGGGGGATTTGGAAAGAGCAGTCATGCTGGACTTGCCAGTGACGGTCTCACGGTATGGAACGACAGGGTCGGAGATACGGAGAGGAACACCAGCGTGGTCCTCCTCGAGATCCTTCAAGCAAATTTCCAAATGCAACTCACCGGCACCAGCAACAACGTGCTCACCGGATTCGGAGATGAAAGTCAAAACACAAGGATCGGACTTGGAGAGACGCTTGAGACCTTCGACAAGCTTGGGGAGATCTTGAGCGTTCTTGACCTCGACTGAACGTTGAACGACAGGGGAGACGGAGAACTTCATGACCTTCAAGTTGTGAGCGGTATCACTGGTGGTGAGAGTACCGGACTTCAACAAGAATTGATCGATACCGACCAATCCGAGAATGTTACCGGCTGGGACATCATCAATAGGGTCGACCTTACCACCCATCATGAGAACAACACGTTGGATGGCCTTGATGAACAAATCGTCCTTCTTGCCAGGGGTGTAGTTAGGACCCTGGATACGGACCTTCAAACCGGAACGGACGGTACCAGCGAAGACACGACCGAAAGCGTAGAAACGTCCCTTATCAGATGTTGGTACCATCTTGGAGACGTACAACATAAGAGGAGCCTTAGGGTCACAGTCACGGATACCAATGCAGGCCTCATCATCTGGAGGACCCTCGTACAAGGTCTCAGCACGGTACTTTTGGGCAGTAACTGGGGATGGGAGATGGAGAATCAACATCTCCAAAAGAGCATCAGCAGCTGGCAAGAAAGTACGCATAACAACCTTGAGAAGTTGCTTGCCCTCCTTGTCCTTGTCATCTGGAGAAAGCTTGATGTTAAGCTTCTCGAGGAGAGTTGGGATCTCGTCCTTCTTGAAGTTCATGACAGCAGCGAAGATACGGAAGATAGGGTCGAGGATGAACTGGTTGAAAGCACGCTCCAACTCCTTACCCTCGTGGGAAGACTTGGTGGTCCACTTCTTGGTGTGTGGGTTGAAGTAGTTGTCGCCCCAGAGACGCTCCATCATCTTGTTTCTGTCAACACCGAATTTCTTGGCGTATCTTTGAGCGAATTGTCTGATGGTGAAAGCCCATCCGTGGAGACCGGAACCGAAAGCAACCGTTCCCTTACCTGGGTAAACTTGGACATCACCCAAAGATTTATCGAAGTAGGTAGAGATAACGACGTTGACGGACTCGATGGTTCTGGAGAAAGATTGGTAAAGATCTTCCTTGGAGACTTGCAACTCGAGGAGAGCACGATCGACCTTGTTGATGATAACAACAGGCTTGATACGCTCACCAAGAGCTTGACGGAGGACAGTCTCGGTTTGCACACAAACACCTTCAATGGTGTCGACGACAACGAGAGCACCATCAGTGACACGGAGAGCAGCAGTGACTTCAGAGGAGAAATCAACGTGACCAGGTGAATCGATCAAGTTGATCAAGAAATCTCTTCCGTCGGTCTTTTGGCCAACAATGTCCTTCAAGTCATCATCGTCTGGGAGGTTACCGTAGAGGGAGATGGCGGTGGACTTGATAGTGATACCACGCTCTTGTTCATCGGCACGAGTATCGGTAGCTCTGGCATCACCAGCCTTTGCGGCAGAGATAATACCAGCCTTGGAGAGCAAGGAATCGGTAAGGGTAGATTTTCCGTGGTCGACGTGGGCAATGACGGACATGTTACGAACGTTCGTAGCCTTGTCCATCAATTGGCGGACCTCCTCAACGGTGAAGCTGCAAAGGGAAGAATTGTTAGCAAACAGTTCATTGTCAACAGCATGAGCTTATCTCCGAATCCTCCATCTCGAGCTTATCATTTCCAAGTCCTCAACCCATCAAAACAAGATGGTTCAAGATACTTTCTGATGATTTGCGATCCGATAGTTTGATCCATGCATCTGCCACAGATGGTATGATGTGAAGAGAAAGGAAAAAAAAATAGGATACTTACTTAACCATGTTGGCGGTGGTGCTTCGAGAAGCTGATTAAAGAAGATGTATTGTTTTGACGTTCGACACACGCTCGAACGAAAAGATACTTGAGTGGTTTATCGAACCACCTGAAGTATCGTAAATGATTTGTAGATACCTGCTACAGACCCAAAGTATTTGGGATAGAGAGATAATACAAAGAAAGATTTGGTGATACTTTCGATGTAGAATGAGAGGAAGAAGAAGAGGGGGAGAAAAGGAAGTCTTGTATAAAGGTGGGCAAGAATCTGGTAGGAAAAGATCTCGGGTGGGGCAAGTAAAAAGTGGCGGGGTTCCAATTGTAATCTGGAAATTTTTCACTTAATTTTTCTGCACCGGAATGGGTGGCTAGGCAACTATAGTTCATGCCTTAAGAGGGTTAGTGCCCTAGATGGGGGTTTGGAATGGCGATGAGTAGCATTCATCTACCAATTGCAAGCAAGACTGATGGCAATTCAAATCTTTCCATCCATCCCATTTATGAAGCGTACGGCGGTATGCAGTTGTGTTCTTTATTTCTGCCGCACGTAATTGGTTCATTCTATAAAAGGTGTATTAGTAAAGGGTACATTATCGCTTTGTGCTGTTGAGGTCACCGTACATGTGCCATTGTTTGCTGTGTCACCCTACTGTACTAGGCATACATAGTAAAACTTTAATTTCACCCTCCTCATTCACTAGAGGCGCTTGGTGGGGAGGAGGAGGGGATCCTGTTACAGCGCATGTGAACGACTCAATATGATTTGTATATAATAATAAATTCAATACTCTCTCGTTGATGCATACAGAAACTCCACTACATCACAGGATTTGTCTAGGATATAGCCACATCAAAGAATCCAAGACTGATCTCCCTATAGCTATTCACTATTTGGGTATACGTATTACAATCAATACGCTACCTATCTCGGGAGCTACCTCGGGAGCTATGCAACCTTATAACTAAGTCATCACAAAGAAGCATCTGTCCAAAGGTACCTACTAGCAACTGCCTACTAAGTAATTAATTCACCCGGCCAACATTTACCCCTCCTCCTGACTCACCGCCCTACCGGCATGACAAACCCGGTCTGCGTCAGACGAATCGAAGAATTTAATTGACATAAAAATAAATCAATCACAAGTTATAACAAGTTATAGATTTGGTAACATGACATTCAACCACTATTCAGTCATAACATTAACTCGAATACTGGTGAAGTTTATATATTCAAAACAATAAATTGAACATTAATAAGTTGCTGCTAATTGTATAAACTCAACTAGCTACCCTAGGACCAACCTCTAGTCCTCCATCAGAAGATCACTCCCACTCCATCGCTATTACTTGTAAAGATTATGTGTGAAATCGATGCATGAAAAAATGTTTCGCAGAGTTGACATGTCCTCAAGAAGACCCTAAAATCTTTTCGTAAGCATCCTCTACCTCCCCAGCCAATTCTAACAACGCTACAATCACTATTTGATGTGTGAGATTTGGAAGTCGTTCTCGATGTAACCCAAAAAATTCCAAGGGTGGCGTTGCTTCACCTAGACTTTGAAGGAGAGGTGTCTCGATGACAGGGGGCTCGAGGGCTGTATATTCGTATTTCGATAGAGGAACGTTGACTTCGGCTGTAATCTTTTGTTGCTCGCCCTCTTGACTTTGTGGATCTTCTGCATTTGGTACACCCGTGATTTTCAGGGCCGAGGGTGGTAAAGGCTTTCCTAGTCTTTGTGCTAATGCTTTTGTGTGTGCACCGTACATGCTACGGATGTAGCTGACACGAGAATAATTCCATCCAACCTCGACCTTCCCTTCAAAGGAGCTTTTAAATATGTAATCAATGTGGTTGGAACCAGGTGCCTGCCAAGTTTGCATCGTGGCCTCGACCTGGGGAACTTTCAATATGGTACCGCCCCGAGATCCCGTGACACTGTTGACCACATCTTCTACAGAAAGGTCGCTAACGGACTTTGGCGCCTCGTCTTGCTTCACTCCAGCAAGCCCAATGCGAAGCTGACCAAGAGTGAGACCTAAAATACTATGAATCTTTCCCCGATCCATGGTTACCGCAAATCGTGCCTGTGCATTAAGTGCCTCGATTTTAAAGACTTGGTGGTCGGAGAATGTGCTTGGAAACGCCCCTATATTCAATGCTTTCAGTGTGACAATCACATCAGTGTGCAGTGAGACGGGTGATTTCGACTTTTTTGATTTCGGCTCCGTAACAGGTGCTTTGGGATTGGGTGACATTGTCTGAGAGATCGATTTACGTTTAATGTATTTTTCAATTTCCGAAAGGGACGTTTCATAATTACTCTTCTTCTCTTGAGCAAGTCGCAAGAATGCTTGGTATAGAGCGAGTGCTTGCGATGCGGTCGTTGCCGTGCAGAAAATCTGTACGGCTTCTCCATCTAAGATGGCAACGAGTCGATCTCCCTTTGCCTGCGAGCCATTACGAACATTATACATAAGGAATTCGAAAGATGTGATGTCCGCAACTAAGAAGGCTTGATAATCAAATGCAGCCTTTACTCTCAATTGACTGAAACCCAAAGAGCCTTGGACTAGTGGTGTTTGATTCAGTGCCTTCTCGCGTGCTGGCCATTGGATTGAGGTACGCATCTTGAAATCCTGAAGTGCTACGAATCCACTCATTCTGCCTGAACTGTCAACACCAACTTTGTCAAAGCCGAGACAGAGATTTTGCTCCCAGTCTGAATTCTTTTTGGATGAGATCCAGAAATTTGATATAATGAAAGCAGATTTGCCAATAGCCTGGCCGAGATCCAATTGAACGTCCAGCTCAGCAATGGAGACTGTAGCATTCCAAGGGAAAGCACCAGTTGCCGCAACTTGCTGGTATCTCTGCACGAGAAAAGTTGATGATTGTACATTGTCAGTTGATGATACAGGAGCTGTAGAGCCTTCACGCAACTCTTGTGGAACCCAAATCTCCCTAAAGAGCAAAAAATCTTGTAATTGCTTGGCATTGATCAAGACTTTCATGGGGCTAATCTTTAATATTGCAGACATTCCACTGGTACCACTCACATGCTTACTATTCATGAGAGATAAGAAGATTGATTCAACATCAAAGCTCCCCGTAGATTCTCTGGAGTAAACATGTTGTACTGAGGCTTGCAGCCTTGAGAAAGCAACGGATGCAGCAAAGAAATGCCCATGCTCGGTCGATCGGACCGTGTTGATAGTTAAATAAATTTCGTCAAATCGCGCGCTAGCAGCAACACGAGCTATAGGTTGACAGCTGAGAGTGAATTCTTGCTTGCAAATTCTAAGCCCTAGGTTGAGGCGGGTGCGGCCAAGGACGGTACTGGGATCAGCTGCCAAAATGTTATCGTCATCGGCGCCCATGAACTTTTGTGGCGATGTTTTTGGAACCGACTTTTTATCCTTGCCATCCTCGCTTACAATGTCTTTGACTGACGAAGATATCTCGAGAATGAGAGGCACAACTGATGGATATAGTATGTTTGTCGAAGCGTCCACTTTCACCTCGGCATTCAGAGATGGGTCATCAAGGCCATTATCTGTGTACTCTATCTTCCAAGCTAGGCCAGGTGCGCGTAAGACTGTGCTACTACCTGCATCTTTATGCGTGAACTGCCCATATCTTCCAGCATGAGGCACGCGACCCGTCGTGCCTGCTTGATTTGTCTGTGTAGTCTCTGCTAATTTTCTACCCGACAGATATACAACGGCTCCAGCAAAGTCTGCATCCACTAGTAAAGACTCCATACGTTTCTTCCCGAAGAAGGGCTGCCTTTTGTTGGGAGACGTTGGAGGTAATAGTGTCGGTGGTGGGCTCGCACTCCATGTAGCTGATGCTACCCGTACCATCTCGGTAGCAGATCCAATTGATCGTTGAAGCTCAGCGGCAGGTATGATGAATTGAGAAGTCAGTCGCAAATCAAGCGATTTTCCTGCCGCTTGAAATGCTAATCTACGAGTATTTTGACCAGAAATGTATCCAACATTGAAGATAACTTCTGGCAATAAAGCTGAGTTAAGCGAACGTTGGATTTTGTCATGTGACGAGGGTACCATTTGCAGTTGTAGGTCTTCAATGGTAAGTCGAGCAGAATTCTCTTTCCTCGTTGATAAATCAATACGTTTCAATGAAAGAACCAGATTTTCCTTCTCAGACTGCGAGATGCGATCGTTTTCTGTATTTCCAACTAGCCAACTAACTTGGATGTTGAGCAATTCGAGAGTGTACATTGAAGCAAACATAATAGTAGACGTTGAGCCAGCAACGCTATCATGATCTTTGGGCTCATCGTTGACTGTGATCCTTGGTCTAGACTTACGAAATTTCTTCAAATACTGTTTTTCTCTAGTAAAGTCGATGTCTCTGATTTTATTTTGCAAATGGCCCATGACGTCTACCACAGAAGATGCAGTTTCGGCGAAAAGGTTAATTTCGAGGCCATTGCTAGTAAGATTGAATGATCTAACATCGTCCCCAATTTCGTTCTTTTTGCTTGTGGCAGTCAAGAAAGCAGCGAACGCAAGATTTCCGCAAGGTTCCATTGTCCCATTGTTGAGGCGAGACAACTCAAACATGATTCGATGCAGATTTATATGGATCTCTGGAAATTCATATGTTGCCCCATGTGTCTCTAGCCTGTTTGCAACTAGAAGCTGCACGCATCCAACGTTGAATTCAAGTCTTGCCGTGGTTTTTCCCTCTCGTGATGGTTCCGCGTTTGCATAAACATCCAAACCTGCAAGGGTCAGGTGAGCATCGTATATTAGAGCAGGACCGGCTTTCGGCGGTGAATCCGGCACTGGACTGTTGCTGGGACCGAATATTTCCTCAACATGTGCTTGTATTGCTTTGATATCGTCACGGATATCAGAAACAACACTAGATATTTCTGGTCGATTGAGTGCAGTAAAGAGACTATGAACAGCAGCTGCATCGAGCTCTATGGGTTCTACAGAAGCAAAGACTGAAATCTTATTCTCTTCCACGGACATACTGCTAACGACACGACCATTTGTTGGTGGCATTTGCAATAACGATATGCTCTGTTTTTTATCATTTTGGGCTGTTTGCACATCATGTGAGTGTTCTTTAATGTCAAAATCAAAGACAATTTCAGACCCAAATTGAGCTGCCAAGGAAGCCCTAGCAACAACACCTGAAATGGTATATGTCAACGATTGTATGAGAGGTATGCTGATTTGATACATATTTAGGAACAATGCCAAATTAATCCTGTTGATGGGCTTTGGTTCCTGAACATTTGGTGGCAAAATATTCGGCGGCGATGCAGGCCTTTTGGCTGTAGGAAGTTTCGGTATCAAACGATTCAGCTGCGCAACTTCATCCCCAATCACCAAGTCCAAGACTTCGATAAGTGCGACAATATCTTGCTGGACTATAAATGACAACTCTTGAGAGTTTGCTGCAACTTTAAAAACGTTGAGGGGAGTTTCGTCGAGCACTGAGCTTTCGAACGACACGTAGACACTTGGGTTTCGCAGCTGGTACAGACTTAAAGGTTGTGAATGACTCTGAATTTTCGAAGTCGCAGCTTCTGCGGCAAGCATGACGTTGACCATAGTCGTGTTAGCAATATCCTCTGTCGAAACAACAGATACTTTCAAGCCATTACTGATGGAAACAGATCTGAGGTTTATTGTATCAAGTGTGATAGAACCTTTGTTGGTTGCAATCACGACCTGAAGATTTTGTTTAGCTTTCACTTTTGGGCGAGCTAGCGTGATTGGTGAAGGTTTTTCTGGTACTTTTGCGTTTGATTCGCTCTGTTGATACAATTTCAAGATATCTTGCACGAGCTCACACAGTTCCCAATTTAAATTGATCGAAACGTCCTCACAGAACACATGCACGACAATGTTCTGAAGTGTGTCTATATCTGAGCCATGCTGCGATACAGATATTGGAGACTTCATGGGAACACTCGTAGTTACCGAAACACTGGCCGACAAAGAACGTAGTGCAACCTCATTTTGCTTCGGGCCTGGATCTATCACAAGCCTTATAAGTTCTGTTCGAAATGCTATGCTTAAGTTTGGTGCTTCTGCTACAGCTACCGTGGCATCATCTTTGACAAACCCGAAAACATTACTCATCAAGACACAAGTGCCAAGATTGTTAAGATCCCAGCTCCTCCATTGAGAAAAGCTAGCGAGAACTCGCTGAGCAGCGTCTTCGGGAACGCTTTCTGAATTATTTGCGCAACGGTTAATGATATCGCGTTGCGAAGATGTGCCAAGTATTGAATACATATGTCGAAGTCGAGCAATTACTTTCCACGAATCATGGGTTCTCAAATGCCTTTGTGCGCTTCGAAGGACGTACGCTGGCCTTGTCAAAAATAAAGGATCTGTGGCATGCTCCCCTGCAGTCGCGACGAGATATGTGAATAGTTGGAGACGATTTCGTTGTTGGCTTGATTTGGATGCAAACGTCTCACTTACACGATCAGCGAGGACATTGGTACGATGGACCAATGATGCAAGATATTCAATCTTACTGCTAGCCGTGTTGGCTTCTATAGTTTTGAAAATTATATTTGCCGCCGTGTTATGTCCAGAAGAAATCCAGAACACGACATCTTCAAGAATGACGTTTACACCTGCTTGAGGATCATTTAGATCGCCGAATCGTTCCTTCGCAGCCAAGACAGCAGAGCCGAGGTATAGATGGATTGCAGAGGATTGCCGACCAGCTTGGGCGGCGATGAGGCCCGAAGTTCCAGTTGTTTCACTTCTTGAGGTAATAGCAAGTTTTGCAATAGAAAGATCATACTGATCATGCGTTTCATCTTTATCACTGGTCAAGTCATGCGCATCGGGCGAATTTAAGAATCGAAGACATATGCCTGGAGTTCGCACAGCTATATCAAGAACCTCGCCATGTACCTTGTCTTTTTTTTCCTTGCCGAATATCTCTTCCATAGAGCTGATCTGGAGATCATCTATCATATCCACAGGATCTACAGGCTGTATTGCAGTAAGCAAATCCGCAACAGCTCCCACTGCTTTCGGGCTAAGCACTGCCTTGATGCCACTGGGCATTTCCACGATAAAGCTGACGTGAGTGGCGTTTTCGCCTACTCGATCTGGCTGGATGTCTTCTAAATTCATGCGAGGTGATTGCATGGTGTTTTCTGTTTGAGCTACTGGATCTAGGACTGGAAGATCCTTAACATCAGGTTCAACAGCCTCAAGAGGAAAATATGGTGCCATATAGGAACTTGAGAAGGTAACATTAGAGGGAGGTAGGCTTCTAGGCTCGCCAACAGCACTATAGAATGAAGATTGACGACCGGTCGACACAGAAAGGTCCCTGAGATGTGATTGGCCAGCATGTATACTTCGGGAGCGTGAAGCAGAGATGGATGTTCCCTCACGATTAAACGAATGAGGCCGAAGAATACTCTGATCGCTTCTGAAGCTTGAACTAGAAGCGGTCAAGAATGAGCTTTTACGACCATTTTGAAGTCGATTCCTACGAACCGACGATACATTGGAGGACATCTTGTAAGTAGATGGTCTGTCTTGGCTAAGGTCGTCACTGTAGAAGAGTGGAGGGGGCATTGGCGGAACACACATTGCAGGCGGTTCAACAATATCTTGATCTACCTCTGCCATAACATAGTCATGTAAGAGAAAATCGGTCCTGTGCGTTCTTCGATCATGACGTCTTAGGTGTGCCTGCTGCAGGCGCCGATCTTCTACAAATGCAAGCTTCTTCAGGATCATCCCAAATGATATCGCTGTTTGGATAAGGCCATGCGTCTCAACGGGATGTTGTGCTCTTGATCTGTGTCTTGAAGCTGATTCCGCGTCAACACAACCAAATTTCAGATTTGGTATTTGAAGATCTAACTTCTTGGAGTAATGGGATCCAGCCCAATCATCGAAATTCAACATAATTTTAGAAGTGGAAAAAAGAAACGCTGCCTCTTCGACATGTATCCAAATTCGTATAGAATCAACCGAGGCACGGAGAAATGTTACATCGTGCAATATTAAATCGGCAGTCAGCGGCAGAGCATTTTCATCATCATCGAAGGAAAATGCAACTGCCTTGACACTTCCAAGTAATCGCACAAAGAACTCGGTTGTACACTCGCCAGTGATTGCGCCCACACTAAAGTCCCAATTACAGACATAAGTCGGTTCAATAGGAGGTAGGCCAAAAAGGCGGTTGCCCGAGATATTAAGACCGTCAATGAAAAGTTGAGTACCAGACGTTGCGCTAGCAAAAGACATTCTGCTGTCACTTTCAGTACCCAAAGAGAAGGCTAGTGTGCCCAGCTCTACATCCAAGTCCATGTAATAGTTGGTAAAGCGAAGATCGGCAGCCAGAGTCGCAATCTCGATTCGAATATGGTCCTTTGCTGAATACAAGTTTGCGGGTAAAATCACACTAGACTCGTCAGCAGATATGCTCAAGATCACATCGAGATCATTGCTCTTCTTGTGAGGTTGAACGTTCGCGTCCTGTTGGCTATTGGCGGTTTTGACACGAATTGCCTCTTGGTGTTCCTCTAAGGTCCTGAAATGGATATCATCGCCAAAGTAGTTGTCTTTAACCTTGAGGTAATATCGAATGACGAACCCATAGAACTGCGCTGTAGCCCCATTGCCATGCACATCAAGTATTAGTGTATCGGTATTACTGGAAGAAGTAGTTGCACAATATTGATATTTTCCTCCAAGTTTTATTGTATCGAGTTCAGCAATCTCTTTGGAATTTAGAAAAGTAGCCTGCGTATTCCAAGGAGGCACATGCAGATTCAGACCACCGTGCTTAGCGAAAACATCAAATGATATATCATTTCGGTGAGGTCGGAATGCATCGATGGGGATGCAAATGTCCGCAATCAGCGACTCTCCGAAGATGATGATAAAAGTATTGTCGTCAAAGTCGGCAGGATTGTTGATTATGTTGGAGTCATTGACATTAAGGTAGAGTTTGAAAGCCTGAAGATTGAGGTTCACCAAGTATCGAAACGGAGTAAACGTGAGATATTCTGGCGGCGGGCCACTGGCCCAGTCCCCAACAAGATCTGTGAGGAGGAAGATGTGTTCCCTTAAAATAAAGAGTTCCAGTCCGCGACTGCCAATATCGAAATTCCATGTTCGGAAACCGTTCCATTGTAAGGGATTCGATAGATCACAACTAATCACATTTCCAGTAGATCTCCAAAGTAGCCCGTGATTAACACTTGTAGTTATCTCCGTGTTGGGCAAATCCAGTTGAAGCTTGTTTGAAAATCCAGTATCCCCTGCCACCATATCCATCAGGTATCGAATCGTTGCATTCGCGCCAACCTTAATATCCAGCCAACCAAAAGGTCTAACCTCGGGCCCAGGGGTTCCCTTGTCATCCTTTCTCCTGCGATTTCTGTTACTAGTTCGTTTTTGCTCGTTCTGCCGGGCACCAGCAGTCTCTGCTTGCTTTGTCCATTTCCAATTCTTTGATTCCTCTCTAATGGGCACTCGAAGTGTCGTTTCATGGTCAAGTTCAATGTAAAGCTTGAATTGTGTTGGCACTCTATATTGGCCAGGCCTAAGCATTTTGGCGGGGGAGGCGTCTTTACACAGACTTGGAAAGAAGACTCGTTGGATCTCGGCCCGCTGCCTATCTGCCCAAGGACCGTAATTGATAACTGCACCTTCCAGAACAAGATCAATCCCCCATTCAGGAGGAACATCACCATTGATGTTATTACATGCTGATTTTGATACTTCACGACGCCATGGGATCTTAGCCGGGACATCCCAATAGAATCTCATAGTAGCGCTGGGGCTATCAGCGATAGTAGTAACTGTTGCATATTCGTTAGAAGACCACCGCGCATTATCATCCTGCTCACTTTCATCCAGATACCTCGAGAGACCTTGCCAGCTACTAGGGTTGGGTCCTCTTTGAATGGGCGAGTTCGAACGGCTATCATCATTTGACGAGAAAGATTCTACAGAACTTCGAAAGTAAGGTACGAGGTCTTGAATAGTATGCCATGCCCTCTTGCGCTGTCGATGGAAAAAGCTGTGGGAATGGACGCGGCTTTCAATAGCGTCCGACTGCTCAGGAACCCCGCGTTGTATTCTACAGGCTGCCGTAGTTTGATCTTCTTTGTAATCATCATTCGGTTGCATTTGTATAACAGGATGTTCGAAACGAAAGTTTATTAGCTGTTTATACTGATCCAGTTTAGTCGATGCTGAGGCGTCCAAATCCCCTTCGGCTTTGTCCATTTTAATAATGAGCACGCTCTTAGTATTTTCATTCCCTAGTACCAATGCAGCTTTGGAACATTCTATATGAACTGGAAGAAACCTAAGTAAGAAAGTTGATTCCACAGCTGCATGCGACTCATCATTGTCCATATCGGCTGTCTGAGAATTCGCGGAAGATCTGTCAGATTTGTCCTCTGTGTGAGGTGCTCCAGGCTTAGCTTGTTCTTCGATATGTGAGGGTAAGGTTTGAGAATCGGCTGTAGATTCCTTGGAAAAGTCTTGCACATCCCCACGCTCATTTACAACACCCTTCTTTCTTAATCTCACATGCTGATGGGAATCTTCTCCATGGCTCTGCTCAGCATGACCTGTGCTCTCATCATCTCCAGCAATCCCCGAGATAATAGCATCATATGCCGCACTTCGATTGTAAACAAACCATTCCACCCCGTTCAAAACGATATCGAATCGGCACGGTAGTTTCTTCTTTTCTTTCGGCCCCTCCTCGTGATCCAGTCCCGTATCAACAGTCGACTCCTGTTCCTTCTCTTTTTTTGTAGATTCGTCGTTTTCTAAATCCAATTCTCTCACATTGCGGAGCCAATATTTCCATGTAATGTATCCATTTTGTATCAATATAGTTTCATTGTCGCCGTGATATCTAACACCTTTTAAAAACACACGCCCTCCGAGGAGAGATATTTGTAAAGCTTGGATGTCGACATAAACTTGATATTGATGCCATGTCCATTTTCGAAGGCCAAATGATACGACAGCAGCAAAAACACGGTTGAAATAGAAAAGAAAGAATAGTGTGCTATGCCGAGAGTTAGCTATGCAAAACCAACCAAAGTATAAAGACTCACACAATCCCACAGACAATCAACTCGATGAGGAAAATCCTAATCTGTTAGTTAGCCTTCATTTGCGCCAGGAATGCGAAAAGCTACCAATTGAAGCCCAGATCCGCTCGTAGAGGGGATGCTGTCAAGCCACTACTGCTCGCCATCCTTTAATATTCTTGTGTGAAGTGTGTATGAAGTAAAGGTCTACGTAATTCCGACTGAAATGCTCATGATCGCAAAGATTCCGGCCTCCATGCTACATGTTGCATTGTCTCACGAGTATCGGCAGTCTTTCGTTTTTCGTCTTCGAAGAGATTGTAGATACAAAGGTGTATCAAGCGGAATGGTCAGAGTAGCATCAAACCTTTTTGGTTGGGTATTCGAAATACAAAAGATTGAATGTTTAGTATATCAGACGAAGTAGAATTGCAATGCTCCATAGGGGCCACTCGGCCGCATTAGCCCGCTTTGAAAGCTGAGAGCCACCGCCTTGGGCAGAATTACGCACGCTTTCGCCTCTATGCTCTGTAACAAAAACATGGCATAGCTATCAAGACCACCAACTGCCTGCCTGTCTCGCTGTGTGAACATTCTCCAGAGATCATATCATTCACTAGACTTATCATTCATTTTTAAAAGTATGAAGGAGAGTTTCGCAGACCATGTTAGTCGCACAATTTGAGACTTCCAAGCTCCAATCTACTCCTATAGCTTATCGTGACCAGGAGCGCACCCCAACTTCATTAATTATTCACACCTTCCAAGATGATGGCAGGAAGCAGTGACCTATCCGGTGGTACTGGCGAGAAATTGACAAATGCAACAATAGTAGTAGCTGGTTCTGCTGCATTGCTTGCCTCTATTCTATCGATCGTGTATGTTTCAGAGCGTCTTCGTTCATTTACTTTAGAAGCTAACATCTTGTTCAACAGGTCGGTTTGGTTGCAAACGTACGTTGTGAAAGCTACATGATACAAAATTTAATCAATTCCTAAATATTCATAGTAAAAACTATCGAAAACCTCTCTTGCAACGCTATGTCATTCGAATCCTACTTATGTATGTGGATGAAATCTCGAACAATATTCACAGTTCCTATACTGATCATTACGCTTAGGGTACCCATATACTCAATCTCGTCATGGACTAGTCTAGTTTCTAGAGATGCAGCGATGTTTATCGATCCTATTCGTGATGTATATGAGGTAGGTCGGGCATCTTTGAATATCATGGCTCGAAACTAATTATTGGCAGGCTTTCACAATTTACACATTCTTTCAACTCCTTATAAACTTCCTCGGGGGTGAACGAGCATTGATTATTATGATGCATGGACGAGAACCGGTTCATCACCTTTGGCCATTGAACCACGTCTTTCCCAA
The DNA here is from genome assembly GCA_019395245.1 of Botrytis pseudocinerea. Classification (NCBI taxonomy): domain Eukaryota; kingdom Fungi; phylum Ascomycota; class Leotiomycetes; order Helotiales; family Sclerotiniaceae; genus Botrytis; species Botrytis pseudocinerea. The sequence goes on along the minus strand of JAHXJK010000056.1, from coordinate 42,071 downwards.
GGTCGATATATCCGACCCTCATACATTCTTGGCCATCAAGCGTGGGATTCTACAGTATGCTTGGTTGAAGCCTCTTCTTGGACTTTCAGCTATAATTATGAAAGCTACGGGTGTCTATTCTGAGGGTACCATTTCTTTGACCTCCGGTTATATGTGGAGTGGTATTATTTACAACATTAGTGTCACGCTGAGTCTATATTCACTCGGAATGTTTTGGGTCATCATGTCCAAAGATTTACAACCTTTTCGACCTGTGCCGAAATTTTTGTGCATCAAGCTTATAATATTTGCCTCATATTGGCAAGGATTTCTTCTTTCGATTCTGGTTTTTCTCGGAGCAATTCCAGACAACGTAGAAGATTATACAGCCGATAGCCTCGCCGCAGCAATACAAGATGCCTTAATCTGTATCGAGATGCCTATTTTTGCCATCGGACATTGGTATGCCTTTTCATGGCATGACTATGCAGATGTCACTATATCTGCAGCTAGAATGCCGGTCCGCTACGCTATTCGAGATGCTTTTGGCATTCGTGACCTCATCGAGGATACGAAAGAGACATTTAGTGGGAAGAAATATGAATATCGGTTGTTTGATTCAGGAGACAACGTATTGGCGCATGAAGGATCATCGTCAAGAGTAGCTCGGATGATGGAAGGTATGCGATACGAGCGTGGCGGGAAAGGAAAGTATTGGATTCCCAAACCAGGCGAAGCAACCTTAAGAACACCGTTGCTTGGGAAAAACGCTGGATCTCCTGGAAGTCAATCTCCCGTACAACCCCGTGATGGCGATTCTGACTACATGGGGTGGGGAAATGGTGGGGTAGAACAGCAAGGTCTTGATCCTGAAGAAGAAGGTCTTTACGAGAGAGCTAGACAACTGGAATTCGGGGATTGGAACGTAAGTAAACTTGGCTTACTGCTTGCTTCAAGCTAATCAATCATCTGTAGTATCATGTGATCACTGCTCATGAACCGTCTAGGGAAAGATGGCTCACTGGGCAGCCTGATCTTCTGACAACTTCGGCAAATCGTCATCTCCTTCAACCTACTGATGACAACCGTATTCGAAGAGCCAGTAACATTAGAGAAACGGTTGAGGATGTCACTAAGCGAACCAAGAGAAAGTCTTCAAGAAATAGTCATAGCAGAGATGCTAAAGGCAAGAATAAAGAAAATTCACCGCCGAGTGAAGAAGGAAGAGCGCCAATGCTCAAAGGCATGTTGCGACAGCATTCGTCTGCCTCCAGTTCAGCCAAATCCGACAGAAGTCAATTAGTTGATGTCATCGTTGAAGATACTGCTGCAGAAGAAACCGAAAGAGTTCGGGCTCGCAAAGAAGGAAGCGCGGGATGGAATGAAACTGAGCCCCGTCGTTTTGTGTAAGTCCATTCTTTCGTTAAATAAAAATTCAAGGCTAATTCACAAAGGCGAACATATGGAGACGGTACAGGCGAGGACATTCGGGAAGGATTCGAGCCTGATGATGATGTAGAGGCTGTGGACCCCAAACCAGGTCTTGATGAAGAGTTCGGAGTTGATGGGGATAAGAATCATGGCAGTGATCAGGACAACTCAGAGGAATCACGCCATTGGAATGAAGCTCGACAAGAGAACGTGTTGTTAAAGCCTAAATACGGAGTTGATGGAGAGGCGTTTGAGAATGTTTGGGGTACTGGGGAACCATCGACTCCTCCACGGGAAAATCCCTGATGTATAATACCCTTTGGTCTTTCGGGAGCGTCTCGGATATATGGTTGAGGCGTTTTGCTTAAAGCATTGTGTAAACATACGAGGTCTTTTTTGTTCTTTTTCTTTTCCTTTTTCCTTTCTTTCTTTTGTCTCTCCGGTTTTACACACATTCATAGCGTAAATTAAATATAGGACTTTTCTTCTCAAATTATCTGTGAAATTTGGAAATGTAACGTACTCCATTTGGGGTTCAAAATACTAGCTAGGGTTGTGATAGCCAGCTATTTGCTGGCTTGCGAATGTGGCGAATCATACTGACATGGGACCAAGAAATGCTACGGGGAGATAGAAAATACTGCATTGCCGGAATGAAAGAACAAGCGAATGACTTATAGCTACATTCTTTTTTAGCAAATCCAGACCCAGACCAAATTCCTTAATCCTGTACACCGTACGCACAAACGTCGTACGCATATTTATCAGGGGCTAGAACAACTTTTCAATCTTCAACCCAGGTATTGGGGGCATCTCAAATCTCAAATCTCAGGTAACACTTCCCATGCACAACATCAAAGCTCCATCGGCCACTTGCTTATCTCACCAGATGAACCATGTGCTGGCTTCACTGGAGAATTGCGGTTAACCCCGACTTGGTTTAAAGCTTGTGTAACATCAATTCGCTGACCCACTTTTCCCATGAGACACAGTAAAGTAAGTCTACGGTGTAATGAGAGCACCTACTGGGTTCCTAAGTAATACTGTGGTAAGAATAACAACTTTGGTAAATTCGTTGGCGATTGATTGTCCGGCGTCCCTCGAGACAACAAATGCAACAATGATATGCCCCTTTAGGCTAAATAAAATGGGAATTTCCGAAGGGTTATCTCGGATGCTGTATATTAATGCAGCACGGTATCACATTATGATACACCTAATCAGCGGGCCGAAAAGCTGTCTGTCTAATTGACATAATAGCCGTCGGCTGTACCATCTCTGTGTAACTAACGGGCTGTGTTGTGTGACAACGGGACGGCAAAGGTTCTGAGGTTATTATGATGTCTATTATCCACACCCAAGAAGGAAGGGCCACTCAGAATTCAGGAAACAACCGTGTAGCTAGACGATGAAATCCGGATCTTGTAAAAAGAAGGGGCCGAAATATTAAAGCGGGGATGGCATCTCCCAGCTACATATGACCTAGTGTATGGGCCACAAGAATTCAGTAGTAAGGCTAAGCTTGCGAGAGAGGTTCCTGCCATAGAACATACCCAGTACCTACTTCGCACGTTTTAAAAATGGCATTTGATTTTGATATGTAACTACTGGGATTCATGCGTTGTTTGCTGTCTTCTGGAGAGGAATTGCGCGCAGTATAACATGCAATATTCTCTTGCTTATAAGTTGTTACCCGGCTACTCTGACGACCAAGGGTACCATACTACTACCCGCTTGGAGAATCCCAACGAGTTGGTAGCGAATGATTCCTGGAAATGCATATATAAACCTCAAGACTCACAACTGATCTTTTGAGAATCCCTTTCCAAAAAGCGGCTCTGCGATGTCTGTTTGCGTTGCAGCGGTATCCCTCCGATTATTCTAGGCTATATACGCTTTGGGCTCTGTCACCCTTTTGCGAACCGACCTTACGTCTAAAAGCACTTGCCATCTAGCGATCTCTAACATAATTCATCCAATCATACTGGATAGAAAGGCTGGGTTGACAGGGAACTCACTACTTACGCTGAGCTTCTTGATTACATCTTCATTACATATATTCTACAATCTGGCCCAGGATAGGATGACTTTACATTAGACAAAATGTGAAGATAAATTTTGAGTTTTGTTATTGGAAATAGCTCATGAAAAGGATGGCCGACGAAAATGCGAAAATGTAGTAGGTAGTTGAACCGCTTACTTCTTCTCATTGTGGAAAGAACAAGCAAGTCGCGGCACGATAAGAAAACACTAAAGCCCTCACAAAATACCAAAGAACCTCACATCACAAACACAAAGATCCAACAATTCTCTGTTCCTTTCCGGTATGAAGCCTGCCACTTGATCGGCCGATGTATGTTCTCATTAGGTACGTCCAATCGTCATAGTGCTCAAATATTCTCCCATCTCTGAACATCGTCGATTTCTCTGCAATCCCATTTTTGAGCGTCTTGGATGCAATCAAATCTTCTTCCTCTTCTCCTGCTAACATTCTAGTTTGGGCTATCTAGTTCCTGGGCCTTTCAGACTATACAAGTGCTCAAACGTGCCTGTAAGTTACACATCAACGCCTGCGAGCTATCGACGCGAGCGAGGTTTCCTTCCGATGCATACATACAAAGGGAAGTACGCCTGCGAATGGGAGATTAACAACCTTTATGTTTTACGTTATCTGGATTCAATAATTACCTTCAATAATGGGTCATCGGCCTCTACTCGAGCCTGCGCTACAAGAAGTTGAACATCTTGGATCGGCATCCTGCCATTGATTAGATCTGATTCTGAAGGGGAAGCAGAGGCAATCACTCTAGTCTTTCCGCGAATGGATAAATGGCAATGGAACCCAAGAATTGTTGGACGTTTTCTCTGTTGGCAGTACCAATATCGTAGTCTCTGGCATCTATCGCACCTGCTATTAGTGTGCTTCTCTGCTCCATCGTTGCTTACTGACCGCTTGACCACTGTAAAGTTCTGAGGGTTAGCATTTAGGCATTACCATACATCATCGCCTTCAAGGGTTAATGAAGTGTTTCTTCTCAAATAGAATATTGAGAGTGTGTTATTTTGGGAATTGTCTCATGTTGTTTGATTATTCGAATGGAGATGAAGTTGAGAACTTACACCACAAGTGTGGAGGGGAATCATCCTATGTTCAACGTCGACAAACCCTGCAGCTCTCATCATTTCTGGAAGTCGGGGTGCGACACGAAGATCTTTTACGCCGTTCAGGCTCTCATTGTACCTAGTGCTCCATTGTCTCAGAGCATGGGCTATTGTTTTGTCCGATCAGATACAACATCTTCACATAGTACTTGTCTAGAGAACTTACCCTCTGTTAGGCTTCCATTGTCTGATTGAGCGTTATGATGCAGCTCTACCAATTGGCACCATCCTCCAGGTCGAAGCACACGAAGCATATCACGAAGGTACCCAGCCCATCTGTTCACATGTATAGCGCCCGACATTAATCGACTGTGGACAAGGTCGAAGTTGTGGGCTTGAAAAGTGAATCTAGTAGGTGTTATTAGACCTGTTCAACCCTTTGCCTTTTGAGTACAAACCGGTTGTTGAGATCGTCCACTTGCAAATACAAGTTTTCAGGTACTGTTTCTGGCTGGAACGGATAGATATCAATCGCTATGACCTGCATGAATATTAGCACTCGACCGTTTGGGCGATTCCAATATTTCTGATGGTGCTCAGCCATCTGCCTGGTACTGGCCGAGTTGTGCATTATATACGCTTGAGAATCATGCCACTTTGTATCTCACTAGAAAGCAAGGGAAAGGAAGAGAACCTCGCATCCTGGGTTCTGTGTAGCAACGTCGACGGCCCAGCTGGCTGTTCCATAGCCACAGTCCAGAATCCTTCTAGGTCTGCCCAAAGTCGGAAACAAAAGACGATTGTCGAAAACTCTGTTTAGTATTGCATGCCAAACACGCAATCTTTCTAGTTCGTCCTGCGTGGGTGTTTTAGTTAAAAAATTTCCAGACTGTGCTGTGCCTGTTGGTCTTATTACCTCATCGATAGGCTGGAAATAAGACAAGTTCGTTATGGCATACTGTTGGAAGTGTCGATTGTGGTATGTCACAGTCTCGAAATAAGTGTTATCCACTTCGACTGTCTGAGATTCGGGATGGCTAGGTAGAAAGTTAGCATCTTAGCAAGTTATTCGTTTTCTAGGTGCTTCAATAGTACGGCACAGAGAGCCTACCTCGCCATGTTAGTTCTTTATAAGGTGTTTTGACCAAATTTCGTGCTATTGTTGCTTTTACAAATCTAGTTTGAGGCAGCTGGTGCGGGGTCAAAGATTGTATAACATATGTTGTCGAGGTTCGATGTTCAGTTTAGTTTTTCACGCAAATTGGCGACCCATACAATTCACTCTCCCCATATACTAGATGAAACTGGATATTTTTACTGTGCAACCATCCATGTATTCTAATTTGCTATTCGCTGAACCTTTCATAGTCTGTGTGGTGCGGCCATAAGCGGTTGCTTCCATGTCCGTACATTCCATGTGGCATCTATCTGTTCCTCCACAAATGTGGTAAATCCATGGTGTACGTCATACGAAAACAGAAAACTGCGGTTAGTTCAATAGGCAATAACTATAGGAAGCTATTCCAGTCTTAAGCCTCTATCAGATTGATTAAAGGGCCAAACAGAAAAAATTGTGAGCCAATCAAACTGTGTCGTTTCAATTAATGGGACTTCAACAAGAAGGTCGTCTGTTAGTCTATTCACTCTGCAAGGTTGTTCTGCAAGGCCTGAGCACTAGTAGAACTCCTTTCTCCCACGTCAACAGGAACTAAAATATGAAGAGCCAGCGGGTGCTCTGCGACACCTCCGGGTTCACTAGTCAAATTGAAGCGGGGCAAGGAGGTCTTCAAATTTGTATCGACTAGCAGGCTATATTTGGAGGCACCGCAGCATGCTTTTGGTTCCACTTACTGGCTGATAGTCATAGTGTTAAATGATATTCGGCTGTTCATACATGCTACCGAGTAGTTCTACCACAACGAGAGAAGTAGCCATGCTACAATACACCGCAACTGGCGTTCCATGCCTCCCCTGGTATCTTCCGGTCATGGGCAAAAGTTATGTTTCTATATAAAAGCCAAGGCCACAGATCTCATGGATAAGATGACTGTTGTGGCTTCTATATCCAGATTACGTGAATACATGTTGAGTGTATGACAAGAGACAAGGATTATATATTGGGTGACCACATCCTGCAACTGATTGTTGTTTGCAGGAACGGGCCCTAGTTATTTCGCCTAAGGTGATGGCCTACAGTCAATCCAGTACATATATGATGTGTTTTGCTAAATGCATGTCCAAGCCTGTTACATGTTTTGATGGATATTTCACTGCTAATACCAAAGAGCAAAATCTGCACAGGCTCGGGACGCCGCTTCTTAAACAGCACAGATCTTCAGCTAATCATTCACCCTTGGTGGGCAGCCGACTTACACTTTATGTTAGGCCTGCTTGGTGGAGCCAGACAATCGAACCGGGTCATTGGAACAAACCTTCTCAATGATAGCAACCAATGTTAAAGTTGGAGTGCATAACAAAGGAGAACAATTCATATACATACTTTACAAACCCTATATTAGAGAGATGAATTATAAGCTTGCTGAATTCCAGAGAATGGAAACAACACATTTTGAAACTTTTGACCTAAAGGATTACCAGACTTGAGATCATATGGTCTATCGATAGCAATAATTCGACATTACCCGTGGAATGTATGAAACAATTTAAACGTCAAAATCGGACCCACCTGAACGTACAGATTACCCTCACCTGCTTTACCCCCACCATAGTATACGACAACGATATGCGCCCTGATGTATAACAAATACACGCTGGATCACAAGACAGTGTATATAGTTACTGCACGCACCAGCGAGTGTCCTTCAGACAAAGATACCATGATATACAGCTTGTTAATGCCCAGGGGTGAAGCACAACCCGTGGCAGCGCAAAAGCAAAAACACGATGGAGAGTTTACCTGGCCTTCTAATTCCTTAAATTTATTTATTACTATAGTGGGACTTCCTAGCTGGAGCGGAGTTGGACATGAACCTGGGCATGCATGAAGTTTGATCCGATAGAGCCACTGTTACAGCTAAGCGTCAGCTAAGCACTTCCAATATGGAAAAACTTTGGAGCGAGGGGTTACACGCCTTAAGGTTTTCGGGATTTAATCTTAAGTTCTACATCTGTGACATCCCAAGCATACTTAGCTGCCGTTCCTGGGCAAAGTATCCGAGACCCATTGCTTCGGAGATGTATGGGGGTGTGGATCATGACTAACATAAAATAATTTTGCTTGAGTAAACGGGCTACAGCAAACTTTTGCATGTTTTCTTTTACCCAGAGATATAACATGAAGAATTTCGCAAAATTGTCAACAAACATGTGGAAAGTGCTATATGATTTATGTAAGTACATGAGGACGAGGACCCTTCCGTGGAGATCACCACCCTTTATAGGCACGATTAATGATTAGCGATGCGATATTAATGAAACTGAAGAATAGGCTTTGCTGAAAACGTTCATAAATTGCAGCTCAGAGGGGGAGAGTTTAACTAGCAGAGTCCGCTTCATGTGTTATGAAGTACGTGGTTCATTGGACTTTATCATCACAACAAATATTAGCAGACTCACGAGACAATTCGCTTGCAGTACGTTGTAAAACATGAGCATCTTTATCCCTCAGAGATAGCAACAGAATTCTCCCACTCAGAATCAATCCTTCCTCTGTCATCAAATGTGGCTGCCTCGCTTTCCTCTCCAAGCGAGACCACCAGCTTCACCATATCATCAGAAGTAAGAAGCGCGAACGAATTGGTTTTCGTGTTCGGATGCCCGGAGTTGGTTGCCTTTGTCTCAAAGTATAAATTTCTTCAATATCCATGACAACGTCTGATAAATACGACGCTAAATAGGTATCCAAGATTTGAGTTCCCTCTACGTGCATCAATGCTCAGCCTAGCCTCGACGAAAAGGTAATGCAGACTGCCTATATACGGAGTAGACATGAAACTTACTGAGCTCCATAATGTTCCCTGCTAATACCATACCACGCTGTTCAGTGGCACATGTTCACTTTGTACAGACAGCAAAATTGTCTACCTCTTGCACCACAAAGCTTTATGCAAGATGCACAACTTCTACAAATGCTTTTTGGAAGCGTGTCCTAATATCACTCGTTACCACACTACTGGACTCGGCACGTCCACGTCATTGGCGATCAGCCTCGATATTCGGATGAGTTGAAGAATCGCCTCCAGTAGGCTGGGACATTTGACAAGCACATTTTAACCTCGGCCGTAAGTTTAATATGTACCATGTTACTGTCTCTAATTGTCTAACTAGGGTTAACGACGAAGCGACTTCACGTTTGGAAATATATAACCAGCGACGCGAGCATGCTGGTTTTTATTAGCTTGGCCTCGATCTAGATGGCCAGCGACCTTGTCAGCTCACTAAAAATGGATCGAGATGATGCGAATATCACATCGGGCATGGGAGATCGGACATACATACATGCATACATACATATCTCCCTCTGACAAGACCTTGTAAAACAGTTTAAATTCATTGTTCGAGAGTTGTTGATGCCAGATCTCAAGATAAGTATATTTCAAATCAATACTTCGTACATTGTGAAGTGGATACATATATATACATACACAATGAAGGCGAGACCGAACCCATCTCTCGGCCCCTGAGACGCCCCGGGCCGCGCAACCGACGGCAATGGCCAGAAATTATGCAGCTCGGCCGCTAAGAAACTGGGTTCGTCCTCTGGGCTCTTGTGCTCTGCCATCGTGTGGCATGTGCATCTGGATAACTTCGGAGCGACATGGTATATTTCTGGCAGTGCCGGTGTGCGAGGAGGTGGGATGGGACGCGTCGAACCGTGGTTATGGGTCGGGAGGGGAGGGATTGTGTTTGAGGTTTCGGAAGGGGGGGAGATGGTTTGTTTTACTTTCTTTCGAATATGGTATATTTCACTTTCTTTTGTTTCGGGTGAGTTGTATCCACAATATCCCTTTGGTGTATATGTTGATAAATCTACAGTCAATCACAATCAACAAACAATCGCCAAAAAAACTCCAGAGATTAGTAATCTCTGGAGAATTCAAATCGGATTTCGTCTTTCTACAAATAAAAACATATATATTCATCCTCGCTCCAGCTGGACGGAAAAGCGGGGGGAGGGGGGGAAGATACGCCCAGCTCGCCAAAACCAAAACTCTTTCAAAAGGTGGACCAAATATATCGTCAAACATATTTTTGCGCAGGTCAAAATATCTACAGCATAAATACTCGAGTATATAGGTAGTTACAACCCCCCCATATGATACGCATTCTTCAAGCATCGGAATCATCGAAACAAGGAAAACCCGAACCTCGGAACTTTCGCGCCAAGATTGCTTCGCTCCACTATTGAATGGGAATGAGGATTGAAATGAGGATTGAAATGGGCATTGAAATCACAGTTCTGTGTCCGAGTCTGAATCTTGGCATGGCAGGATTGTGAAGATTTGGGATAGAGATAAGCGATGTGTGATGAGTAATAGGTGAAGGGTATGTTTTGTAATATAGGGTTTCACTTTAGATTCTGGAAAGGGGGTGCGAGGAGAAAAGGGAAAGGGAAAGGGAAAGCTGGGATGGAATGTGTGATGTGGATATTTATTCGCGGTATAGTCGGCTTTTGAAGAAATGTCGCAGGCAGGGCAGGGCAGGGCAGGGCGGAGCAGGGCGGAGCAGGAAAAGATGAGGAAATATCCGATAGTCTGGCTCCGTGGCTCCGAGAGTAATAAGTGTGTGTGTGAGTGTGTGAGTGGGGAGGGGAGTTCTGTTCTGTTATGTCTATCTATCGAAAGTTCTAGGTGATGTTTAGGGAGGAAAATGTGATGGGTTGTGTTGAGGTGTGCTGGAGATGGGCACAAAGTAAAATAAGATCTTTCTATTTCTCTATATATTTTTTGTTATCCACATCAAGCTTTCTTATTTATTTATTGCACATTTAGATTCCTATTTAGTATCTAGAGAGTGGGTGAGTAGTGTTTATATATATATGGATGTATATATATATATATATATGTATGTAAATATGTATGTAAATATATATGTAAATATCTATGTAAATATGTATATAAAGATGTATGATAGATAGATCGATAGGTCCTTTTAAACTTGTCGGTTTATACTCACTATACTCATCATGCCCATTCATAAGCGATTCTATACAAATTTCAGTGATCTCGCACCTGTTAGTTAAAAATCGATTCGAATCATTCTACTTCACCTCACATCTCAAATACGATACATCATTATACGTCCTGAATTGAGTATTGGTTAAACATCTATGAAGCAGATACAAAAAGTGAAATGGTATTAAAAAGTCGGCAGTAACAAAATCCAAAGATAAAGAATTCTACGGAGTGATATAGCAGTGTTGATATTTATTGACACCACCGACTCAATGCTAGAAGAGGCTTCTCCTTGATTGTGCAATGGCACTGAGAAATTCATGAAGCTATAGGTTTATATTGCTCATCTTGTAAGAATGTTTCGTATTCATCTCTATGTATCATCCCCCCATTTTACTTTTGGTACGTAACACCTGACAGATACTGCATCTGAGTACATTATGTCGTGAATGACTAAAGAGAACCCTCCCCAAAATCTCCAAAACGCCATGCATAATTCCATTATAGTAAGCTTGAAATAGAATTGTGCCTTGAATGTCAGTGGGTATTTTAACGACTGTTTGTTTTGCCGATACTGCGTTTGCCGGAGAACTAATTGCACATGTGTTAGCAAGGTGTTTGATATTAGGCTTAAGAGACCGTTTTAAAATACGGTGAAGAAGAATATGTGAATAGGGTATTGAGGGGAGTAACATACCAAATGCTTTGGTCTGACACCAGCAACATGCCTATCGGCTTCACCTTGTCTGGCCATGCGATTCATCTTTCTCTGGCCGAGTTTCTGAGCACGCTCAGCCTTTGTCCTGGATTCTTCATTTCCAGCGACACCATCATCTCTTCTATTGGCCTGGCTTCTTGCTCTGCTCTTAGCACGCATCTTAGCTTCATAATCAGGATCATCGACATCCATAGCATCTTCAGTTTGTGCGCGGCTGCGTACTTGGCTACGGCCTCTAGATTGAGAGCGTGCGCGGGCAACAATAGATGTGGTATCGTGACCGAGAGAGTCGAGGTGGTCTTCCATCTCGGAAAGCTTCTTGCGAGTGGCAGAGCGGGGAATGAGAGCACGGTTCTTGAGAGATTTCTTCATCTTGGCTTCATTCTTGATGAGTTCACGCTTCTCGCGGATAAGGTTAGCCTTCATGCGGATCTCAGCATCTTCAGCATCCTCGAGATCATCGTCAGAATCGTAATATCCTTCAGCCTCAAGCTTCTCTTCTTCTTCTTCCAAAGCGGCCAACTTGGCCTCGATATCTGGGTCCACGAAATCGTAAACGTTCTTTCCGTCGAAGATTTCGGGAATTTTGTCGTGCTTCCATTCGTCGTTCTCGAGCATATATTTATCCTTCAAGTCTACGTTGTAAACACCAGCTCCACCATTCTCTTCCTCAATATCACGAGCAAGCCTGATGCGCTCTGGATCACTTTTGTCGTACTTCTTCTTGGCCAAGGCAGCCTCTGGAATGAAGGCCTCACGGACAACACCATCCATAGGTCTGGCAACGTGAATTCTCGCGAGAACATCGCCCAATCTTCCACCAACAGCACCACTGCTGTTTGTACCAGCCTTGAGCTTCTGAGCAACACGATCAGCGATCAAACGCTCGCATGCAGCATTCTTAACTTCTTGAACTCCCTCGGCGGTTGTACACGAGAGTTGCAATAACTCAACGTCACCAGGCTTGAGGAGTGCCTGGAGTTGAGCCTGAGTCTCAGGATCCAAGTCTTCGGGGCGTGTGACATCAATCTTGTTAATGACGATGAAAACGAGTTTGTTAGCGAAGAGAGGTTTGATACTTTGGAAAAGTTGCATTTGTGCTTGAACGGTGTAACCGCACTGTTCAGACAAATCCATAAAGTAAAGAATGGCAGATCTCAAATGCGCAATGGCAGTGATAGATTGCATTTCAATGGTGTTCATCTCTTCCAAAGGATGATCCAATATACCGGGGGTATCAATTGCTTGAAATCTGAGGTATTTATAATCGAAATGTCCGACGAACAAACTTTTAGTAGTGAAGGCATATGGTTGAACATCCACATCGGCTCTAGTGACACTCTTCAAGAAACTGGACTTTCCAACGTTGGGATAACCGCAGATCAAAAGTGTTCTGGTATTTGGGTCGATGGATGGAAGACGACCGAGATGCTGACGCACTTGATCGAGATACAAAAGAGGGTCTTTGAGTCTTCTGCAGATAGTGGCCATTCGTCCCAATGCAGCACGCTTAAGTTGTTTACATTGAAAGAGAGATTGACCATATTTGAGAAGTCGAACGTAATCGCGAGAAACAATTTCAATAAGATGTTTGGCAGTTGACAATTGTCCTAGAGCGATACGGAAATGGTCGGCATCGTAGAGGGTGTTGAGGAGATCTTTGTGGAATGGATGAATATCTTGTAGTCGTGGGAATCCGTCCAAAATAAGAGAGAGCTTCTCGGAGAAAGTCTCAGCTGTGAACTTGACCTTTCTAGTATAGAAACCTAACATGAATTAGTTAAAAGAATCGTTGCGATGGAGGCAGATGGTTTCTGTACCTCTAATTCTGGTGATGGCAAAACCAGAACGAATTTGTGTAGGTAATCGACGTTGTGTTCTGCTCAACACAATATCGAGAAACTCTTGGGAGGTTGGCACCGGTTGAATATCCTTCCATGTGGTCTTCATGATGGGCAAATGGTAATGGAGGTGTTGATGGGGATATCGAGATTTCGGCTTGAAGTTCTCTCGATAAGAATTTGGATAATTTTTTTTTGCTTAGTGCCTCAGAAACTGACCGCGCTAGTGTATCTTATCGCTAACCGGTATTTAGAATATGTTGGCGTGGCTTTATCAGGTCCACACCAGTCGTCCCAATCACATCAAAATTCCTTACCTAGGTAGTCGTTGCACTCCATTCAGACCAAAATGATTGGCAAAGACACGATCAAGAATATGCACAGCTTAACGTCCCTTGTGCTTTTCTGCGTACAGGCAATTTCAGTTGGTCGATGGTGAATTATCTCGCAAAAGGAAGCAACCTTACACACCATTTCCATGTGGTGTGTCTCAGAAGATCTTTGCGGCGTTGATCTATCCTCAGGTACACCTGGTTGTACGGTTTTGAAGAGAGGACGCTCTCACGGGTTAATCCTCAACATTCAATCCAATGTACATTCTTTTTGATATCTTGACTCTTTGTGTACCTGGCGTCCATTGCATATTAACAATCGATTTCAACTGTGACTGTAACGAAAAGAATGAATCAATACTGATGTGTGTTTGGCTATAGTTAACTGTAATGTTATTTGCTTATCCATTTTTCTCAGGGTCGCTAATTCCCCACCATAATCTTTTAGGTGCATCCGATGAGGGGAGATGAAAAAATTATTTCCCCTCCATGACATAGACATTGCGATAGTTCGAATTCCAAGACACACAAGAAATACTCGAGTTCCACTCACACAAGAAACCTCGAACCTCACTCATTCCCATTTCAAACTTCTACACACATAGCCATCATGTCCACCCTCTCTCCATACAAAGCCGAATTTCTCAAAGCCGCAATCGATGGCGGGGTCCTCAAATTCGGCAGCTTCGAATTGAAATCGAAACGAATCTCTCCTTACTTTTTCAACGCCGGCGATTTCTACCGCGCAGATCTTCTCCGTGCCATTTCTACTGCTTATGCGAAGGCTATTATCGAGGCACAAGAAGCAAACATTCTGGACTTCGATATTGTGTTTGGACCTGCATACAAGGGCATTCCACTTGCGACAGCTACCGTGGACAAGTTGGCCGATTTGGACTCAAAATACAATACCATGTGTTATTCTTTCGACAGAAAGGAAGCAAAGGATCACGGAGAGGGAGGAAATATCGTAGGAGCTCCTTTGAAGGGAAAGAGAGTTTTGATTGTGGATGATGTTGTGACTGCTGGAACCGCAAAGAGGGAGGCTATTGATAAGATTCGCAAGGAGGGTGGTATTGTAGCTGGCATTTTGGTAGCATTGGATCGCATGGAAAAATTGCCTTCGCCAACTGGTGATGATAGCGCACCAATGCCAAGTGCGATTGGCGAGATCAGAAAAGAATACGGTATTCCGGTTTTGTCTATCTTGACATTGGATGATATCATTGGAGGTCTCAGTGGCATCGCATCAGAGGAAAATGTCAAGAATATGGAAGAATACAGGGCTAAGTACAAGGCCAGCGATTAATAGATCCGATACCCTGTCCATAAACCATGATACCCGTACGAACAAATATACCAGCACTTCACTAATGTTTGAAACTCCTGTGTGATCCCCTTTCCAAATGACAATGAACCATGTGTGAACCAAAACTGTAAAGGGTATCTCTCTCTAACCATAAGCTGTTCGTGCCTCGGGAGTCTTAAGTTCATAAATCTGGTCATATGTCAGTGTCTATTCAAGACTGATCAGATTTGCAACTTACCATATCATACCAGCCGCCGCCACCAAATTGAGCATCGCTTTTGCCCTTCTCTAAAAAGCCAAGCATCTTGTAGAAATTCACTTTATGCTTGAATGAATGTCAGTCAAAATAACATATGTGAAAACCATGCAAAATTCGAGACAGAGCAAACTTACATCATGCGCGATAAGAGCCAATCTATCAGCAATTCCAGCACCATTCATTTGTTGCATGTACGCAGCCATGAGAACTCTCCCCAAACCTCGTCCTTGAAATGCCGGTAGAATTGCAACCGAGTGAAGTACTATAGTCCGGCCATCTTCTTGATGGCCAACATTTGTACGTGGAGGTTTAGTAGCTTCCCACCCTTCAGGAACTCCCATGGATGCATCCGAAGCTGTCGTGTCATGTGTCTTGGCTGCAATGACATGACCGATGAGAACACTAATCGCTCCATTCCTTCGACTGGTTTCAACAGGATGTCCTGTAGCAAGAGTCTCGATCTTGGGATCGGAGCCGGGGATCATGGTGCAGAAGATACCCAAGCATAGCTCACCACATCTGGTAAGTCTATACCTTAGCTTGTGGAAGGTTAGCCACGTCAAATTCTCTAGACGCGAAGGGGATTGAGATATAGATGACCAACCTTTTCTCTAGATGCTCTCTCGTTTGGATCTTCGAAGGCGATATTCTCGAGGGCCAAAACAGACTCCAGATCGGAGACAGTCAGAGGACGAGTGTACGGGTGAAGATCCCGATGAGAATTGGAATACATATGGAAGTTTTTGATTCGCTGGTCTTCAGGTATGATTACAAAATTCATTTGAGGTTCTTGCTGGTCGTCGAATTGTCGTGGGGTTACGGGATTGGGACTCTCTGATAAAATGGGGGATTGAGGTGTTCCTTCACGTTGTTCGTTTTCCGACATAATTTCAACTTTCTAGATTAGGTTGGGACCCGAGAAATGCTAGTAGCCTTATGGAGAGAGATTGTGAATTAGTTCTAGATTTGGGCGATTACCTAAGTCCCCACGGGCAGAAATATGGAATGTGAAATATTGGTTCTGTGAGATTTGGAGATCGATGGGATCCGCATGAGCAATCCATTGACTGTATCGTATGGAGCAATTGCGAAATTGATGGAAGCGAAGTCGAATGAGAAGACAGTAGAGAGTTATTAGCACCCGCGCCACCAAGACCAAAAGAGAAGGCAACAGAGAACAAACGGCATATGGTCTGATCATGTGCCAACAAGGCTGCTTTGCAGTATTATACCTAGGTAGGTAGGTAGACAGCTATGTAGGTATGTCGTTATTGGCTATTGTGTGCAACTTCGAGTGAGACCTGCGTAGTAGTATCTTCATGCTGCTCTTGTTCTAGGAAGCGTGATGGTTATCTCTCCACACATCCATACGATAATGTCAAGCTGCTTACTAGAGATATTGCAGCAGATATTGCATCACGTTGTTGTGCGATTGTCATGCTAGCTAATAAGGTAGATGGCCATATCCAATTCCCATTGACACCCACGCTTGAAGTGGCAACGGTTCATCTCTTTCAATGGTGGAACAAGATATACGAGCTCAAAACATGTGGGTAGGTGACGTTCAGTTACTAGGCTAATGGGTAGATACTTGTCGAGGTACATTTCTTCTATTGCACAGCATCTGCTTCTTGTGGGCACAAGAATAGACCCCGAAATTTCTATATTTATATCCATACCCGTTTATCTCCTTCTATCAGATGAAGCATTGAAGCAAAGGTCCCCGCTTATATGTCTTTGTTGTCACATCATTACCGTCGTATCAATAAGTGATACCTCCAAGATTCCAACAGTCCAGAGTGCCGGCACTATATTCCATATACCTTGACTACCTGCGGAACAGCATTCGTCACCAATGGACGCGGATCTCCCATTTTACCCTCTTTAATCGGCTTATGCCCATCCATGGGTTTCATCGTCGGGTGCGGGTATGGCTGCATTCGCATAGTAACCTTTAGCCACTGCTCAGGTACCTAGCAGTCAACAGATGAAATCATCTGCGCTATTTTGAGTATCATGGACCATTGGTACCAATGCTGATCGACAACATCAAACCGGTATCTTACCTTTCACCAAGAATATACCCAGGTAGACCCATCACTCCTTGACATGCACTGCCACTCAAAACGAGTACGAATCGGTCACCAAACCTTCCTGCTGCCGAAGACTGTGCCATCTCACTCATTGACATCGATGCGTCTCGATGCACGGTGAAGACAAGAGGCAAATGTAGTAAAGTCGGTACATGTAAAAGCAAAGAAGAGGCAAACAAGATGGATTGATGCTAGAACTTTCCGCGGTACAAAGTTTGCCATGTACTGTGCATGTAGTTCTACACTGATCGGTTACCTCACAGATAGATATTCGCTACAAGCAAATTGACCCCATTTCTAATCCATTAGCTTCATCCGCTTCTATTTCAGGCCATAACGGGCCTGGCACCGGCAATATAAGTGTCAGCCTTCTCTCGTCATACATGGATACCTACTTATCCCCAAGCTCTGACCGAAATAGTTAATAACCCCTCTACCATCACCATTACAATTACAATTTCAACTTCAAAATATCAATCTTTTCTATACGTTTCACTGCTTCTCTTGGGATCCCAGATTTTCTAATATACAGAATAACCTCTACTTTCTAACATCTTCTAATATTGAAAAGTACAATACTTGTTACTGCTACAGAAGTTCTACCTGTGACATAATCTTCAAAATGTTCGTTCAAGATCCCGAAAGGCGTGCTTGATTTGTGAGCTGAAGCTGATGATTTCAAACGTAGGCGCATCACTTTAACCATTACTGCTCCTACAGACGATGATGCAGATCTTATATCCCTCGAAATACCCCAAGATACCACGGTGGGCACTTTGAAGGAATCCGTCCAAGCCGAATCTCGCATCCCTAAGAGAGATCAACATCTATACCACAATGGACAACTACTACACGATGACAATAAGACCATGGAGCAACTACAGATTGGTGATGGAGAGATGCTTGCTTTGCACGTTAGGGAATACAGAGATCCTCCTGCCGCCGCCGCACAACGAACTTCACAACCTGCTCGCGCACCTCAAGGCAGAGGAGGCCAACAACAGCCAGATCCAGAGACAATCAGATTACAGTTGATAGGCAATGCGGAAATGAGACGAGAGGTCGCTCGTCAAAATCCGGAACTGGCAGCAGCTGCTGATAGTCCAGAACGATTTGCAGCAGTACTGAACCAAATGCGAAGCCGGGAAGCAGGTGAGGAGGCTAGACGGAGACAGCAAATTGCGGATCTAAATGCCGATCCTTTTGATGTTGATGCGCAAATGAGGATTGCGGAGATGATCCGTGAGCAACGAGTGCAGGAGAACTTGCAAAATGCTATTGAGCATAATCCCGAAGGTAGACATGAGATACCCCATTCTACCTGCGCCAAGCTTCTAATCTGATCAATCAATAGTATTCGGTCGTGTTCATATGTTATACATCGATGTCGAGGTCAACGGACATAAAGTTAAAGCGTTTGTCGACTCCGGTGCCCAAGCTACCATCATGTCTCCCAAATGTGCTGAAGATTGTGGTATAATGCGACTGGTCGACAAACGTTTCGCAGGTATCGCACGAGGAGTTGGTACTGCCGCTATTCTTGGTCGAGTTCACTCCGCGCAGATTAAAATCGGAAGCATGTTTCTTCCTTGCAGCTTCACTGTCATGGAAGGCAAAGATGTCGATTTGCTTTTGGGCTTGGACATGTTAAAGAGACATCAAGCTTGCATAGATCTGTCCAAGGATAAGCTCATCATTCAAGGTGTCGAGGTTAGCTTTTTGGGAGAGGCGGATATTCCTAAAAATATGGAGGATGAGAGGGCAGAGGAACCACAACTCGAGGGACCAGGAGGAACAACCATTGGAGCAAAATCTGGAGCAGTTTCAGGGCCTTCGACAGGACAGCAAGCACCTCAGAGCGCATCATCAGGACCAGCTGCTTCTGCTTCATCGGCTCCACCACCACCACAGCAGCAACCATCGTTTCCAGCAGAAAACATAGATCAACTTGTAGCTTTGGGATTCTCGCGCGATGAAGCTGTCAATGCCTTGGCGGCTTGTGGGGGTGATGTTCAGTATGCAGCTGGTCTCCTGTTCCAAGGATAGAGTGGGTTAGGTCGGATTGGATGCGCTAGGTTATGATATAATACAGAGTGCATTCAGAGAATAATACGTTCAGAGGTCGTGCTTGGCGTCACATAGCAAGGCGGAAAGAATGAGAGGCAGAAAGGAGCGAAGTTAGAGGACACAGGACTCGATCTTCTTGATGACGTGGTCTGACGATAAAACCATAAATAGCAGAACCGGCGTTAGCATAGCAGATGTGTGGCTTGATGCATATGATTTTCTTCTTCATTGTATATCTGCTCTTTTGTGATTTGAAATTATGAAATGGGCGAATCTAATCCCCAAGATAGTGCTAAATATTTGCCCATCATTTCCATTGTAATTACAGTACGCTCCCCCACTAACTTATGCTAATTTTCCCCTATCTCAATTTATAGACACAAGGTTTTAGAACTGACGCCTCGCTGGAAACAGGTACATCTTCGGGCTCATCCAAGAACTTAGCCTTGGGCTTCTTTTTCCATGTCTCTCCTTCTGGCATACCCTTAGGCACTGGTACACACTTGCCCTTGATAGGCGTCGCACCCTTGACAAAATGCATCTTGACAAACATCTTGTTACTCAAATCGACCGATTTCTCCGTTTGCAGAACAAATCCTCGCTTCTTCAGAACCTCAACGAAAGCCGATACGTCAGTTTCCTGCTTGTTATCTTCATTGCCGTCAACGTGCACCATGAGATCTGCCTCATTTTCCTCGTCGTCGGCGGCTTTGATGGCTTTTTTGTTGACGGGTTGGTTCTTTTTGCGGTGGCCTACGCTGTGCTCGACGACTTTCTTGTTATTTCCTCCTACGCGACCGAAGCGGGATTTGATTTCGGCGATCCAGAGTTCACCTTTCCAGCGGAGAATGCGGAAGGCTTCTTCGATGAAGTCGATCCAATTGGTTCCCATGAGCGCCAGGCAGAAGATTGCAATATCGATACTTCCGTCTTCGAGGGGGAGATTCGCGATATCCGCGCGAGTGACGAGGGGGCTGGGGCTTTGGAGATCGAAACTGTGAATCTTAAGGTTGAGTTTCTTGAGATCTTTTTGGAGACCTGTGGAGAGAGCTGCGTCACCACATCCCAGATCAGCAATGCGACATGTGCCGTCTGTTCTTGGTAATGGAGTGAGATCAGTCTTTTCTTGGGCGGGCTGGCCTCGCATATCTCGTCTGAGTTTACCGCGCTGGCGAATTTGGAGAGAGTAGCCGTCGACGGGGTTTTCGGGCCAGACTTCTACTTGACGGCGGAAACCTTCGTGGTACTCGGTGAACATTTCAGGGTTCTGTTGAAAGGTAGCGAGGGATTCGGCGGATGGAGTAGTATATAGAGATTGATTGAGGTGACGGAAGCGGGCGGAGATGAGCTTTTGACGCATAGAAGCTTGGAGTGGTGTTAATTTCGCAGCGGGCTTAGGAGGTGGAGGAGCTTTGCTCGAGGTGTCGTCTTTCGTAGATTGGTCATTATCGGATGGTTTTGAGTCCTTGTCCTTCTTATCCTTCTTATTTTTCTTTTGTTTCTTTTCTTTTTTGGAATCCGAAACCTCTGTCGATTCATTTGAAGGGTTTGCTGGTTTGCTCTCAACCTCACCTGTGGTGACTTCCTTGGCTACCTTCTCTTTTTTCTCTTTTGTGTCTCCATCCTTTTCGGCATTCTTTACTTTCTTTGCTTTTGGTTTGCCTTCAATGACCGAATCCCAAAGTTCCGACAAGTTTGCTGCGTTAACATCTGGATTCTTTGCGCGTTTGCGTTTCTTGCTCGATTTCGTCTCGGCAGGCACTCCTTCTTCATCAACCTTTGAAGCTGCAGCGACAGGCTCCGCTTTTTGAGTTTTTAACAGACTCGACGAGACTGACCATCCTGGAACCGCGAACATTGCGATAAAATGACAATGCTTGCTTAATGCTGTGTGGATTGACAGTTGTAAGGTTGGAAGTTGAGATAAATTCTAGACATTTTTTTTTCTCCTGCGATAAACTCGATAACGACGATGAATTTTGGCCCCACATTGCTGCTCCAACTAGCGCATTTTTCTGGGAGTGAGCTTATTAACCGAA
The DNA here is from genome assembly GCA_019395245.1 of Botrytis pseudocinerea. Classification (NCBI taxonomy): domain Eukaryota; kingdom Fungi; phylum Ascomycota; class Leotiomycetes; order Helotiales; family Sclerotiniaceae; genus Botrytis; species Botrytis pseudocinerea. Next base: position 20,767 of record JAHXJK010000056.1, on the reverse strand, counting down.
CCGAATGATGATCGATTGACCGAAACTCAATTGTTTGATATGTCAGATATATTATTCCCTACCTACCTAGTTGGATCAAGTACTTCTTCTTCGCGATAAACCTCAGTAAGAAATCGAACAATGTCTGATTCATTAGGTACTTTTACTTTGTTAAGTCTCGATTATTTGTTGCTTTGCCGCGATGATTCACGTGGGCAGCGAGTGCTTGCTTTGCAGTTTGATCCAATTCGACTGTCTTAACTTGCGGTGATATCCGCTTGGCATGATACCCTTGTTTGGAGATATTTGCTTCCCCGGGGGCCTACCAAAGCAAAAGGAGTCATACACATCCATTAGAACTTGAGTAATATTTTAGGTTATGATGGCGAATACGTCTGAGTTTGGAACCCTCCTTATGTACTGTACTGCCACTGTAGAATGATCGCTGTAGGTCATAACGGGGTGATGAAACGGTCAGCTCCAGGTAGGAGACGGCCGAACCGATTTTCTTTGGGTCGGTAGAACAGGGTTAAAGTTTAGTAGTGGCTTTGGGTGAGAAACACGCATGCAAGCCAAAAGATATTAGAATCATCAGCCAGTCATTCTTACAATCGCCCGAAAAAACCATAAGAGGGGCTCTTGAGGGGCTCCAAAATGTGCTATTGTTTCTTGCTCGTTATGGAAGGGATTATAATGGAATGGTTGAAGCCACAGGCCCTTCGGCGTCGTCTACAACTATGGTCTAGACCGTTAGCTTCTCCGATAACTTATCATTAGTTACACACTTCTTCGGCGGAAATAGGTCGTAGACAAGGATATCTAATTTGAATCGGTGGTGATATGGCAGATTTGGCAGGTTGATATAGAGCGGAGAGTCCAAGATTCCAACGAGACATTACGGAGTATGAAATGCAATCCCTGAATGTTCAATCGACTGTTGGCCACCCGCAACACAAGGGCAAAGACTCGTATAGTCTATGAACTGCCAATCTTGCTTTTTTATATGGGTAGTTAAGTATTATGCTTCATTAAGGTTAGGAATGCCAATCTTTCATAGCAGAAACCCAATAGACAGATGGCAGCATTCTACATCAACCCCTGACTAACACCCCATTCTCCTTTCTTGCACCCGGATCTAAAAGACCAAGGTGGGTAGGCACGTAGGGTAGTGTTACCAGTCTATTCGGGTGCCTAAGTTTGATGACAAGCCTTTTTTCAATCCCATAAGCCCAACTTCATGGGTTTTCATAAGCTCAAGCCAATCGTTTCTTATCCCACGCAGCCTTGTGAATGAAAGACATGTTGAGCTTTTGAGGGGATCTTCTCATCCGGCAAGCCACCAAAATTCAAAACTGTCTACTCAGTAACCTCCAAATATGTTCACTGCAGCGTAAAGCCAGCTCTGTAGTGATGCGTTGAAGTCCTACTTCCTTCTTACTTCCTATTTTGTCGATTTTTCCAATTTGGGTGAAGCTCGGTTCAACTAGAGGAAAGATCCACCAAAAAAACAACAACCGTATTGCAGGGAACCGCGAACTAAATTGAAGTGTGGATTTTGAGAAAAAGAGAGACTGGATGCTTCTTTTCCTTCAAACCTCTCTTCTCTTTTGACGCCTTTTCTTCTACATCCAAATTCGATCATCAACATTGGCATCGCCATCATCATTGCTATCACCGTCGCCCTCGCCACTGTCGTTATTACCTCGCTCTCGTTGTCGCCCGTTGAATGATATCATTTAGACAATCGATAACACCCACCTACCTTACCTAGCTGAGCAACCACGTTTTACCTTGGAACTTGGAATCCCATCTTATTCAGCCCTTAACGATTTTGGGTTAATGCCGCCTTGAATCACCCAAAGACTGGTATCACAACAGACTTCAACGCAGAACTAGCTATACTTCATTGGGCATGACACATTTGAACTGAAGCTGCAAATAACAATGATTTACATCCCTTAGGATACACAAATTGGTTATTGTTGTTGATAATTTCTCGTGCTGGCAATATCGCCGACTTGTTCGATTATTGTAATATATATTATGGTCTCCCGAGTTCACGGGTGAACCTACCGAAAATTGACGTTTCCCAAGGTTACACGAGTATTACCATGATGGAATCATGAGGTCCGAGTCTTGAACTGTCCATTTAAAGAGGGGAGATATCACTACACTTGAACCAAAACCCACGGTCATTTTCAATATGAATCCAGAGAAATCGCAGGATCTTGAAAACGAGGAGGAGGAAGAAGAGGAAAGTCCCGCGGGTGTAAGAAAGCCTGGTTCCAAAGCTCAGGGTAGGAAACGCACGAAAACGGGATGTTTAAGTGAGTCTACGCTGCACCAAAGTCGGGGTTATCTTTGAAATGACTGACATATCTACCTTGCTCTTAGCATGTAGAAAACGACGGATCAAGTGTGGAGAGGAAAAGCCAACATGTCAAAATTGTTCCAAATCCAAAAGGCACTGCGAGGGCTACATTCAGCGAGTTGTGTTCAAGGATCCCTTAAGTGCAACCCGGGGCCCATTTGCCAATTCATCCCAGACAACTTTTTCATCGGGATCTGGTCGGTCAAATCAGCGTCGTGTTGAGGCCCCCAAAACTTCTCCTCTTACGCAAGTACAATTACCAAATCTTGCACCGAAACCAGGTGACTCGGGCACACATACCAGCCCTCCATCTAGACCCCCCAACGAGATAAATCAAGGGTTTGAACAAGGCATACACGTTTTCTCTGGTCGCGCGACTCAAGACACAGTGGTCCAAAGGAACACTTCTCGAGAAACCCCGGAGGCAAACCCAGCCCAAAGAGATACCGTAGATCGTTCATACCTACCAACTCCCGAACACAGATCACCTCCAGGTTCTGGGCCTACTCATTATGATTTTAACGCTCTTTTTGAGCAACAATCACCGGGCGGAAATTTCCCCGTTATGCAATCCAGTCCCTCTCCGTGGATTGTGGACCAGAATAGTACACCCCACGCCTACCCTCACAAATATGCACAAAATACAAATCCACAATTTTCGCTTCTCTCGCCACCTATGGTGACCACTCAGAGTAATCCAAGCTGGCAACAACCAGCCTTTTCTCACCCACCTAATTTGAGTTCAAGCATGTCACATGCCCCACTTACAAACCAAGTGACACCGATTCTAGAAACAGCATATACACCTCCCTTTGACATGGCACAGCAGGCCAGTCATATATCGGATGGAACCTTTTCACATCATACGGTCCCAAGAAATACAAACGATAATACCATCAACGAGAACAACTATGCTACGATTGAACAGGGAAATGAACGGACATTTGACGATGATGAAATGAGCTTGGATAATGATCAGTGGGCTGATAACTACGAATATGATAGTTTCAATGCTCAGAAGAACATGGAATATGGCATTGGGCAAGTGATTGCCCTCCAAGCTAGACAGAATGCACAAGACCAAAGTCTTCGCTCTTTTACCTCACTGCTCGATCGATCTAACATGCTATCGGCTTACAATCCTTCACTACGGTCATCTCCACTCAATGACAGCATGACAGCTAGGATATTTTGTCATTTTATCAATGTGACTGGACCGAGTATTTCAATGTTCGAGCGGAACCCCGCCAATCCTTCTTTGATATTTCAGGGGACACCTGTGCCGTCTTCTCAACAACACATCTGGACTTATACGTTTCCCATGCTCGCCTTGAAAAATGAAGCTCTTCTCCACGCAATGCTCGCTTGCGCAAGCTTACACATTGCAAAACTGCAAAATACCCACATAACTGCATCTTTAAAGCACTACGCGATTTCTTTACGAAGGATTGCAAAGAGTGTATGCGTGCCTGGGCGCCGAGAACATCCTGCTACTTTGGCTGCAACAATGTTGCTTGCGTTCTATGAGTGTTGGTGTGCTGATCATCAAAAATGGAGTAACCATCTGCTTGGGGCAAGAACCCTTGTGAGAGACATTGACTTCACTGGCATGACTCGCCATTTGAAGGACATGCGGGCACAGCTACGTCACGAAGACCGTGCACACTATCGTCAGGAGCAAATACACATGGGCAAAACATTTATTGAAGAAAAACGTAAATTTGCAGCCTCATTAGAAGATGTGGACGAAAATATTGTTGGAGTATTGATGGGCCGAAGACTCCGCTACGATGACTTTGGACACATTATCGATGAAGTCTGGGAGGATGCCGAAAACAGAATTTATAGCCCTAAGGACATTGAAACTTATGAAATGCAACGCGACCTTGTGTGGTGGTACTTTAAACAAGATGTTTATCAGGGCATATTAAGTGGAGGAAAGCTCTTCACTGAGTATGACAAATGGAGTCTTTGCCCTCCGCGTGCGCCACTCGGTCGATTAGATGCAGTATACGGCACTTTTGATCATCTCATTCTTTTGATGGGAAGGCTTGCAGATTTTGCCGCCAAAGACTTGAAGAGGAAGACGTTGGCCATGAAAGCTGCCAACAACCCCATGGGTAATCAAATGCCAAATTTTGCAGGCATGGTACCAAACGTTAAGGAGCCGACTCTTCCTATGGGATTTTCACCAACACATACTTCATCTCCTCAAAGCTCAGAGGGCGGAGATGTGGATCTTGAGACTCAAAGGCTTGAGGCAGAAGAAGAGTGGCAGGATATTCGCAATGCATTCAGCGTACTTGAAGACCATTTTGGTGAAGACTTTCAACCTTTAGGCGACGAATTTTCGACCCCAGCTCAAACTCCTTTTGGCCCAGCTTTGCAATACCGAACATATGGTATTGCTGGCATTTGGATGAATTATTACATGGGTCTTATTTCTTGTCACCGATCTCATCCTTCTATGCCACCAGCAGCAATGGTAGCCGCAGGTATGGCGGCTCGTAAGACGGCGTTCTTTGCAAATGAGCTCGGTCGTATCGCTGCTGGCATTGCACCAGATCTAAGCATGACGCCTCAAGTCAACCCGGGAGTCGGCGCAGCACTTATGGAAAGTACAATCTGTCTCTTTATGGCAGGGGTTCAAGTAAGTCTGTAATATCTGAGTACTGTCATCTTGTACTGACCATTCGTAGTTTCAAAATTCGGACCAACGGACATGGCTGATATGCCGGCTGAACGATGTGGCTCGTTTGACGGGCTGGGAAACATCACTCGCTAGTATGTAACTTTTCCATTCTATGAATTCAATTTTTCTACCTCTACTGACCTCTTTCAAGTTGCTACCGGCTGCGAAACATCTTGGGTCAAGGCTGGAGAAATGGGGAGAGGTCCACCGTACACAAGGACGAGGGACGAGCGAGTAAATCCACAGAGGGTGAATGGTGCACGCAATGTGGAAAGAGTTACAGTACAACAGCAGCAAGCTACTGACCAGGGGTTTGTGATTAGTACTCATCAGAGGGTTCATTATGCTATTGGTATTCTGGGTGTTCAAGATGATCTGAATAATCTTGACTTGGATTAATGATCAACCAGGGTCCAATGATGTTCACTATTCACAGAGTTCGAGAGCCCAGACACAAATAAACGAAACTTTGCCCAAACGATGGATGTTCGGAAATAAAGTTATCAATAAGACGTGAATCCGAAGTCGACCAGATTCACGTTGGAACAAGGCCAACGGCTTGGTGTAATGACGCAGTCAATAATGATATCGACGGTCATCGCAGAAAATAATCGAGTAGCTCGTACTCGAGTCTTGGGTATCCAATATCTTTTGATCCAGGTCATGAGTTCGAGATTGAAAGCTAGATTATGAATTGGGGTGGATTGAGTTTGGGATGATGCCTTTCATCAGATGGGCTCGCACAAGCCAGAGAGTTCCAGAACCCATACAGTGTTATTCATAACCAAATATAATAATGATATTAGTAATACCGATCTGGAAATTCTGTAGGGATATCACGCATCACTGTAATGATATTCGTACCAACATTTGTGAATTGATGGATGGAGGATTTCGTGTGGTCAGGCAGTGACCATTAAACCTCTACATATTTTTATTGGGAGACACTATTCCTGGTTGAATGTTTTCCAGGAGAAATATAAAGCCCACCATACTATGAACTCAAGATGTTTTTGTTACCACCCGAATTCAAATTTGACAATGAAGTGGTCCTTCATGCTTCAGATAATCTGTTGGGACCTCGAAGCCTTGAAGCCCCGAAACAATCTTTGCCGTCTACATTGAACTTCGATCAGCACATGCTCTCTCACGTTTAGACACTTTGTGAAAAGAATGACTTTCCACATTGCTAATCTATCATTTGGATGAAAGCTTCATTGCCAAAAATATATAATCGAGGATAGAATCTTATTTTATAATTTCTCTGCCTTTGTACAGTAGTGTGCAATGAGTCTGAAGATTGACTACGCTTTCATTGACAAAAAGTCAAGTCCGGCAAGTATACCTCGCACCAGAAAGTTTTACGGAAAGAACTACTTCTTGAATAGTGTATAGTGTCTCCTTTCATAGACGAAAGGAAGAGAAGAAGAATTTCAAGTTCAGAAAATCTGGCAAGGCAAGAGGAATAGACGAAATCACGTTCTTTAGTTTCGAAAGCCAGAAGCGGATAATCAAGTCGTCATCAGCCCTTGGAATATTTACCAAGTCAGAGCTAGATAGTATGTCTCCATGTTGAAGAGGTGGCAGTCGCAAACATTGTACTTGCTATGTTAGGCAGGTAGGCACGGCGCACTTCGAGTAAACGAGTATACTACCACTTCATCATTCAAAACATCCAGATTCATACCTCAATTGTTCAACACACAACCTAGCAATCAGAAGTATGTTTTTCGGAAAAAGTGCCGGGAAAAAGAAGGCTGGAGAATTCTCTAGTCAGAATGAGATCCCTAATATGGCCCAGTGCTTGGCTGCCAATCGAAGCAAACGGGACAACGAGCACATAAATGCAATGGTGTTTCAAGACGACTACTATCGGGATCGTATGCGAAATATGCAGGCCACCTACAAAGTCAAGCTAGACAGTCTTCCCGGTCTAGGTTATGTTTCACGCATTAAACTGATCTGGGACCATGATCGTCTCTTGGGGACTTTCGAAATGGACGTTTTCAAAGGTTCTTTGCTTATTGATCCTGGTCCTAGTCAAGAGCACTTTAGGGCAGATATCGAATACTCAAAGTTTCACGAGGCACGAGCAAAAGATAAGGAATCGAGTGAAGAGTCTGGAGATGATAAGGATGACGCAGATGACGGAGATGATGAGATTGCTACTACTCGAGAGTATCGTTTCAAATGGCGTGGCATGAATTCAAAGATACCGCATAAAACCTTCAACTCATCCTTTACTATCGGAAAGATTCGATTTGGTAACGGCAAGATTTGGGGACACTTCGAGGCAATGTCTGGCGTTGGATTTCCAGGTGGTCGCTGTGAATTTCATGGCAAGATACCACATGGTCCTTGTCTTGTGGATATGACTATTCAACAGTTTATTGATAAATGGAATGGATATGCAGAAATTGAGGAGGATGAAGAACCACGATCTCCTACTCCAAGATCTACAATGGCAATGTCACAAAGTGAACGCGATGGTGCTGGTTCAACACCCTCACCAAAGGGTGATACATTACAGGTCGAGGAATGGACAGAGGACGATCAACATAGTTTTGTCGAAATGATTACGGGTATTTATGATATCACTAGTAAGGAGATAGAAGAGGATTGGTCATCAAAGTCAAAGGGTCTGATGGTTCGTCTTCACGTAGACCAGCAACAAGGAAGAGTTCTAGGTTTTTTTGACATTGGCATAGTTGAAGGCTTCTTCTGTTTGGATGATGAAATCAAAGACCTCGCACACAACGATTCAATGGGTTTCAAATGGCACGGAAAGGGAACATTCTCTGGATCCTCCGAGAAAGGTACTGGTACGATAACCATTCGAGCACGAGGGGGAAGGACAGTAGAAGGTGTCTTTTCTGGTATGCCTGATAAGAATGATGGCGAGATTGATTTCCGTGGTACAAAGCGAGTTCTCCCATTGGGAGTTTCGGGTCGTGGTGCGGGCTATTATCGCGCGCAATGGGTGGATTATACACGTGCTAAGCTGGATGTTCCACAGCAGATTGCTCACAAAGGACGATGGGGAGTCAGACAGGAGCTTGCTAAGAGAGTGAGCTGGAATCGTTCTGCTGATTCTGCTAAAGAGACTGGAGCACTGAAGAAAGGCTCTGGATGAGGAACGGTTTATGGTAGTCTTATACTATTCTTACGAATCATACATCAGAGGGGATATGTTAGCATCGGTGAGATTTTTAGATCTTCGTATGCCTAGATAGATGCATTAGATTAGAGTATTAGATGAGAAACGCTAGTCCGAATTATCTAAGTGTATTGGGTTTATTGTTCACCATCTTGACTGTAGAATATCTATTGATTGAGACAGCCATTCAAATGATATGATGAGAGATCTCTAAAATTTGGAATCATTACAAGTCTTCCTTCAAACAAGCTGAAATAATCATGGCATATGTTACCGTACACTTTCCTAATCATTAATTAATACGTGCTGAACTCAATGTGGAACTTTCGAACGCCCTACCTAGAGTCTGGAATTATTATAATCAAGTGATCTGGAATACTTGATGATAATCACAGACATGCTCATTCACTCAGATGAGACTATGCAGTGTTGAAATAAATTGGCATGGGAATGGATACCCGAGTTACGATTCAACATTTGTATATTATCAGTTGTTCTCGTTCTCGTTCTCGTTCTCGTTCTCGTTCTCGTGCAGAACGATGGGATTCAGTTGAGCTTTTGTATGCACGTGATCGGGGGGGTTTGGAGAGAGGGGGGTGAAGGGGGGGATTTGGGAGGTTTGGTGTGATGGGTGATGGGTGATGGGTGATGGATGGATTGATAGAGACGAATCTGTGGTGTTTCGGGGTGGAGAGCTAGATGTAGACTTGGCGTGTGTGTGTGGGAGGGAAAATGGTTCTTGTGCTGAATGAATACCTACCCTAATGAGAAGTAGAGGGAAGGAAGGAATGAAGGAAGGAAAGTCCATGCTGTGAACGCTCCGGGTAGGTTGTATACGATGTCGCTAATTTGACATGGTGGAAAAGGGTTCACCTGCGGAAAGATGAGTCCGTCATGGATGGAGAGTCTTGTTGGTTGATTGAGGTTGATTGAGGTTAGGGATGGAGAGATGAGATGGTATGGTATGTATGTATGTATGTATGTATGTATGTATGTGTGTGTGATGGGTATTGGTATTGGTATTGGTATCGGGTCGGCTCACTCAGGTCAATCGAGTTGTCTGCACTAATCGTATGCCCTTGTTATTTGTTATTTGGTGGTTTGTGGGTAACTAACTGACTAGCTAACTAATAACTGTTGTGAACTCGCTCGGCTGGAGTTATGCTTATTGTTGGATGATGTTTATCGTATCTTATCGGTACGATCTGATTGATTGATTGATTAGAGATGATGTATTAAAGGGTTTGTTTTATACTTGTTGTGTATGTGAAGACGAAACGGAAATTCTAGATCACGGAATGGAATGTGCGAGTGGGAGATGCAGCATCTTCTGCGGCACCGTTGTGGATAGGAGTATGGGGATGGCGTGGCGTGGCTTGGCTTGCACGCAGGATGCACGTACACGGTGGTGGATAGATGGATGGATGGTGTGAGTTGCGAAGATGGATGCATAGATGGAGCTTGGTATGCGTTTGGGGTGAGATGTATGGGATGATGGGTGGGTGGATGAATTGCGTATTTGGGTGCCGAGATTTCCATTTCCATTTCCATTTCCATTCTCATTTTCGTTTTTGATTGGGGAGGACTGATAGTAATAGTGATTGGAGGTTGGACTGGGCGGGAAAATGATGATGGAAAAGTTATGGGGTTTGGGAGAAGTTGAAGTTGTTAGTAGGTAGGCTTAGCTTTTGACTACTGTAGATGCGTGGGTGGGTAGATAGGGAGGTAGGTATCTGGGATTGCGCATGTGAGCTAAGAGGCGGACTGGTCTGTCGGGTTGTTACTATGTATATACACGACAGGCATCACACGAATGAATACCTTTTTTTCTTTGGCTGGAGGGCGTTTTGGATGTTAGTTTGGGAGGGGGGGGGGGAGGATTTGATTGAAAGAAAAACTCGTATTCGTTGGTTTCTGTGGCCATGAGCTATCTACTGGTAGGTTTGCGCGGTTGGGGTTGGATGAGGATGGCACGATGGGTGATGGGTGATGGGTGATGGGTGATGGATATGCTATGCAAGGTTTTAGAGAATGAAAGGAGAATAGTTGTAGTGGGTGGCAATGGCAATGTGTATTGAAGAGGTTTTTACCTGAATCCGTAGTATGTATTGCTGGGCAAGCGGGTACTGAATCCTGATACTCCGTACATCATCTATTGGTGGCTCACAATACATCGAAATTGTTTGCGACCAAGTGCTCGAGCATATGATATGATATGATATGATATGCAGGGAATGTTGAATGGAATTGACATGATTCATCCAATCAAAATTGATTAATGCTGATGAAACATAGGTAACCGATTAAAGGGGCAGTTGGCGCGTGTGTGTGTGGTGCTGTGTAGGGAGTTGAGAGTTGAGAGTGGAAAGAAGAAACAAGAAACAAGAAAGATGAGGATAATCAATCAGCTCATCTCTTCTCATTCACAAGTAAGTCGACACGGATTATAAGATCAAACATTAACCTTGGAACCCCCCTCCTCGCTTCAAATCACGAGAGGGTCGCCTTTGGGATTTTCTGATACATCCAACCTCCTGTGTAAAATTACTGGCAGTCTCTAGTTTCTCTAGTCTTTGCTCCGAGTTTCCAGGGACAGATCGCAATGGTGATGACATCAATTTGGAGGTTCGTAGGGATAGCATAGGACCGCGACAACCTCGCTTCTTTTCTGTTCTTGTTGATCACCATGTGTGTGAGATTGGGAGGTGGGTAGGTGGGCAGGTGGGCAGGTGGGCAGGTGGGCAGGTGGGCAGGTGGGCAGGTGGGTAGATAGTTATTAGATATTAGATATTAGATGTGCGTTTGGAGATTATTCAGATTCAGATTCAGATTCAGATTCACTTGACATGAATGATCATTACAATCTACATACCTATCTGGGTAGTGCAGTACAATACTGTCATACCTGTCATAGCATAGTCTTGCATTTTACATGGCTAAAGACTTGAGCTGTGACATAGTTAGCGCCACAGATACGGAGTAAAAGTGTCAGTGTCAGCATCGGTATCATCTAACATCTAATTCAATACTTCCATTCGAGTACCGCTGTCGTACATCACACTGGGGATTTCTATATCTGTATATATGCTAGGCACCTGTGCATACCTCCTATGTGCCCAGATATGTGCCATGCCGTGTTGTATATCTTCTCGATCCACCATGCTTCTAGCATAGCCTCCTCTCGTTTTTCTTGAACATGAAGAGTGCATTGAACGATCAAGTCTCGTCTCAACACATTGCTTGATTTTATTACCCTGCTTGTGTATTATAACAAGACCAAGAGAGAGAGAGAGAGAGAGAAAAAAACCTGTTAAATAAACTTTATAATCAACCCAGTCAAGCCAGTGATGTAGATGTATGCGCACTTTACCTTGAAGCCCGCTTACTACACTATGCTAGCCCAGCCCCTCGACTAAAATGACAAAGTAACAAACTTCTCGAACGGCCCACCAGCCCATATGTCTTCATCCACCAGTCCATATATGTCTTCATCCACCAGCCCATCCATCAGTCCATGGCCTTATCCACCAAATTCCAAGCCCAAACCCAAACCCAAACCCTCTCGACCCTCTCGACCCTCTCGACCCTCGCTATCTTCTAGAGTTTTGCAAGCTTACGTTCTAGCTACATTTCCATTGGAAAGCCCACCAGGTGGTCGTAATATACGGAGTACATTCAATCCAATCCACTTTTGTATTTGCTTCCCTTTCATGCTTCATGCTTCATGCCTCACACTTCACATTGATTTCATAATTTATTCTTTTAATTGAAGGGGCGATTCAATATACAATACGCTCTGGTATGGTTCAAGAAAAAGGACTCGAGAAACCGTAACACCTTGCTTGCCTTTACCTCGAGGAACTTGGATCAACTTTATCCCAAGAACAACATCTTCGCACACTCACACACGCACAATCCGGAGAGAACAAAACGAGACAATACTAAGAGATAACTTATTTGCTGTTGGCTTTACACTCTCTGTCTACTTTATCCCGAGAACATCTTCCCGCTCGGATTCACGCAATCTCAATAAATAACTACGAAATAACTGCGAAAGCTGTCGGCGCGCACCATTCCTCTACATGAAATCTCAACAATAACCACGAAACTTCTCTAAACCACTAATTTCTCAATTGTAAAGGAATATCCCTATTCGATCTACCTCCTCCAATACCAAATAAATTACAAGAATCTCTATTGAGCGACATACAACAACCTCAAGTCTCCATATCCGTTCCAGGCGGATTTCCCGCCGACTCATCCTCCATGATGGATCAAGCCGGGCATGCTCTCCTGGCTGCGAACCTCATATATGCTAGAGCAAATACGACAAATGGCACAACCACTACAGATGCGGACACGGAAGTTCGACCACCTATATATAAAGCAATTGGAATTTCATTGGCGGTGGCTTCGGGAGTATTCATCGGAATATCTTTTGTTTTGAAGAAGATTGGATTACTGAGAGCCAATGAGAAATACAATGAAGAAGCAGGAGAAGGATATGCGTACCTTAAGAATGCCTTGTGGTGGTCTGGTATGACTCTCATGATTCTTGGAGAAATTTGCAATTTTGTTGCATATGCATTTGTTGATGCAATTTTGGTTACTCCGCTTGGCGCACTCAGTGTCGTCATTACCACTATCTTGTCCGCAATCTTCCTCAAGGAACGACTGAGTATGGTCGGAAAAGTTGGTTGTTTTCTCTGTATTGTTGGATCTGTGGTTATTGTCATGAATGCGCCGGCGGAAGCTTCGGCAGCGACAATTCAAGAAATGCAACATTTTGTGATTGCTCCAGGGTTTCTAAGTTACGCCGGCGTCATCATCATTGGATGTACCTTTCTTGGATTTTGGGCTGGGCCACGATACGGAAAGAAATCCATGCTTGTGTACTTGTCAATCTGCAGTTTGATTGGAGGACTCAGTGTTGTTGCGACACAAGGTTTGGGAGCTGCAATTGTTACGCAAATTGGTGGTACAAAACAGTACAATCAGTGGTTCTTATACGTTTTATTCGTCTTCGTCGTCTGCACACTTTTAACGGAGATCATATATTTAAACAAAGCACTTAACATTTACAATGCGGCATTGGTAACTCCTACATATTATGTTATGTTTACGAGTTCTACCATTGTTACTTCAGCCATTTTATTTAGAGGATTCAAAGGAACTCCAACTTCTATAATTACGGTCGTCATGGGTTTCCTGGTTATTTGTTCTGGGGTCGTCCTTCTTCAACTATCGAAATCAGCCAAAGATGTTCCAGATGCTGCTATTTTCGCTGGTGACCTCGACCAAATGCGCATTATTGCCGAGCAAGAACAACCAGAAACGGAACCAAAGGCAGATGCCATTAGAGGAACCGCTGCTATTGTGAGAAAATTTTCTTCGGCTAGACAAAAGATGGAAATGGAGGAAGCCAAGCGACTGCATGAAGAGTCTCACTTGCAGCCACTTGGTGAAGATGAAATTGTTGAATGGGATGGTCTCCGAAGACGCAGAACTACAATTGGTTCGAACTATAGCGCGAGTATGAGATCTCGTGCTAACTCATCTGTTCCTCCTTTACCCGAAAACATGCAACATCCAACTCACAGAGCAACTCTTCCTAGAACACCTATTGCTCACCCACCTCTCGGTATGTCTCATTTCCCGGATCCAGAAGAAGACCGCGACGAAGAAGATCGCCCCGGTACCGGTCTTAGTTCTTCCATCTTCGGCACTATTCGCAACCGTGTAGCTCGTGGAAAATCTCTTTCTTCGGGCACAAATCCTGTTGTCAACTTACAAAGTCCTACCCGCCCCGTTCCCTTGACCGACATTCGTACCTACCGAGGTGGTGATGGCGATATTTACAAAAGCGAGAATAGCAATGAAGCTTACTATATTCACGATGATAATACTTTGGGTTTACCACCCGCTTTACGCGATCAGAAGACTGAGTACACTGGTTCGGGAGGCAGACATATTACTATTGCAGAAGATCTAGTCCGTCCGATCTCCAGAGCCAGTAATCTAGTTCCACCTACACCCCCACCTCACTCTGCCAAGAGACAATTTTCATTCCAGAATGTTTTCAGAAAGGGTGGAGGACCACAACATGCTGACGGACCTCCACAAGAAGTCCGTTCACCTGATAGAAAACGTATGGGTTCTCGACATGGAAGTGATGAGATTGTTAAGGGTGCAACCGAAGAAGAAAGATTAGGACTCGTCAAAGGCGATACTAGAACACAAAGTCCATCTGGTACATCTAGTGCTCCATCATTTGAAGAAGAAGAAGAAGAATTAGAACCGTGGAGTTCTGAAATCAAGGGATATAGAAGAGATCGTTCTCCTCCCCGAAGAGATCCTGCGTTGGGAGAGAAAGGTTCGTTTCTCTAGGGAATACAAAGGTGGAAATATGGGATATGATGGAATGATATGAATCATGTGGAGTTTTGGCGTTTGCGAATACCTAAGAAAGTTTTTCTTCCTGGCATTATTATTTGATTGGTTGACTGGATGGGTGGGTGGATTATTATTACTGCAAGTGTATGATCACAAGCTTTGTATATTGAAGAAAAATGAAGTGGGACTTGCCTAGAAGGCAATTTGGAATATGGAAGGAGGATAGAAGGTGAATGGAATTATTCGAGGAATTGACTTGGTGATGAAAGAAAGACCTGAGATACCTACCTAGAAACTATTATGGACTTGGTTGCAATCGTACCTAGAGACCTCTTCTTACCCATGACTGATATCTATCTATTCATTGACGCATCTATGATGTGATGGAATTTTCTGAATTATATGTATGTATATGTGTGAGTTTTAGGTGCATTGTGATGTTTTTGTTTTTGTTTTTATGCGAGAGACTCGCTTGCTTATTACTCGCTTGATTCTTGATCTACACTTTTGTGATGTCGCTCGAGAGCAATGAGACTCAAGCATTATTAGTGTACTTCTCAACGCCAATTGAAAAACTCAATGGTTTCTATTATTCAAGCGTTCTTTGAAAGTGTATGTATGTATGTATGTATGTATGTATGTATGTATGTATGTATGTATGTATGTATGTATGTATGTATGCATGTGAAAGCTTATATATACAATCTTTGAGACTCATATTTTCTTCGTTGCCATTTTGTATCTACCGTATTGTCATAGTTTAATATCATCCGTGCTTCTTAAGCTTGGATTCATTTTTGTGTCTGCTTTTGAATTCGTGCGTATATGGATGGCTATGGATAGATGATGGAATTTCTTCCCTTTGGTATAGAAAGTAATTTCACGTGAATTCAGATGCTAACAACTGTCTGATGAATTAAATTGCATGACATCATTCTCTCATGGCCTTAATTTCCCGTCTGAAAAATCCCCTTGCTTATTAATAAAATACGACGAAAATTACATCACTCTCTTCTAACTACCCATCCTCTCAACCTGGACCTTTTCCCTCCTCCCCAACTAGTAAACTCCAGCCCAAAATCTCCGCTGCCACGGCCAAACCTCCTCCCTCGCTTTCCACCCCCTCATCGCCCCCGGCACTTTCTTCCACTCCCCCCACCACCACTTCCAATCCTCCCTCGTCGGTACACGATACTCCATTCTCCACACCCCTCCATCTCGCGCAGATTTCTCCGCCCCAGAATCATCCCCCCGCATGGCGTTTCCGCCCGTCCCCATCTCGTCTTCGTGAACAGCCCATAAATACTCCCACTCGCCATACAGGTATGGTTTCTTCTCTCCCTCTCCCGCACTCGCATACTGGGGATCGAGCATTCCTAGAATCGACCAGTCGTCTACGCGTTGGTTCGGGCCTTCGGATTGCAGAATGAGAGTTTTGATCAGGTCGATGAAGGTGTGGGCGGCTTGTTCGTATGTTTTGCGAAGTTCGGGGCTGGGCTCCTGGGAGGTGTGGAGGCTGCTGTTCGTGCAGGTGCGACGCCGATTCATGAGTTGGTTTGCGAGGAGGGTTTTGGCCTGCTGGAATCCTTGGTGTGGGTTTCGACCTGTGTGACTGGGGGTTTTGGAGAGAGTATTGTGGGGGGCTTTTTTGGAGGGAATGTGGAGGTGGTTGGGTGTGGTGATTGTTTCTCCGAATGCTTGGGCCCAGGTTGTGGACCAGCGAGTGGACCACCAGGTTGAGGATTGTGGTGCTTCGATGCGGGGTTGGGAAGTGGATTCTTCTGTGCTAGTTTGTTGGATTTGGGACGGCTTGGAAAGAGGAGGAGTTTGTTCTTGGGTCCGTTGAGATCCTGAAAGGGGGGCCTGGGTGATACTTGTCTGGCTTTTCATGTCGGGAAAGTAGGCTTGGCTGGGTGGTGAGATGGCCACTTCTGATTTCTGGGTCCATCTAGCAGAGGCTTGTGCGGTTTTGTTGCAAACATTATCGTTGGTGTCTTTGGGGTCATCGAGATGGAGATCCTCGAACTTGTCTGGTCCGGCAAGGTAAGGACTAGTTGAGTTGTACGGGGGAGGCCTTTCCTCAGACCAGTTAGGTTCTTCTACGTCTGCGGCATGAGTGTTCAGTGGTGAGTTTAGTTTGGTGCTGAACATTTTGAATGGCTGGTCTGTGTTTTGTATATTGATGAAAAGGGAGCGTATGTCATGTGCAGCGAGGAAAAATTGCCGGCTTGTATAGATTGTAGATTGTCTCTTCAGGATTTGAGTAATGAAGACAGGGAGACTATATAATACCACATTGATGAGTATCATGAATCCTCTTCTTTTGCTCCTTTTACATGACTGGATTTTTAAGTGTCGACTATATGACTTATCCGAAGCTTTCGAATTTGAGTCAAAAATGCTGTATGATAACCATTGAGAAATCAACGTCGTGAATATTAACAAATCCGACTCGGACGGAACAAAAGAATTAATAAATATAGAATTGCTACGAAATACAGAGAATATGAAACTGTCCCTCAACATCAAATACCCACAGAGCGCGATCAAGTAAACACCTCCCTTCGCTACCGTCCGAAACTGAAACATAAAATCTTCTCAACTTCAACAATCCATCTCAACATTTCCCAACTAATGCACCTCTTTTGCCCCGCTTAGCTCTAATATTCGTCTCTTCCACCCCTGGCGTGATCCCGCTTCGCTTGTTTCTGAAGGCCTAATATCTAACTCGAGTTTTCCTTCTGCGACAGTCTCATTTATCTCCTTGGACTGCAGGTCATGACAACCGTCCTCGTCTGTGTGGTCTTTTTCCACCGTGATGCTATTCTCGGAGTAGTCGCGATTCTGCTCCGTACTTGCCCCATGAGCCAAATTACACGTAGATGCATTTTCGGGTGGAGACAAAGGCCAATTGGAATCATAGGCGAGAACTAGAGGGGTATGTTTGGTTTTGATTACTGCTTCAGCTGCTGCTGTGACATGGGTGTTTGTTTTCTCCTCAGTTTTCGTCTTGGGTGGCTCTTTGGAGCGTCTGTTGGAGAAAATACGAATTTTGGGTTTGGGAACACGAGCTCGAAAGAGATTGTTCATGTGTATCGACATCTTGTGTGTAATGCCGTCGGTTTCGAGAAGTTGGTCTTCTTGGACAAAGTTCCTTCTTACAGCATCCTCACTTCTCTCAACTCCTTTTGTTTCCTCGACCTGGTGTCGTTCAACAGTCGGGCATGAGACGTTATCAATTTTTTGCGTTCTCGATTTTCGAAGTCGGATAAGATGATGTTCGGGCAGATGCATCACTGGGAGACTTGATATTCCATCTTGAAAGACATTGCCGATAGAAATTGGGGGATCTGATGATACGCCTACTTTTTCTCGTATAGATTCTCCCGGCAGATGAATTGGAGATTTCTGCACTTGCTGCATAGGTCGAAAAACGTGTTTTTGTTTGTGGTAAAGAAGCGCGGCTTTGTGAAGTTCGAGTTGATCGGGAGTTTTCGAGAGGTGTTTGGAGAAAAGCATTTTTAGTACGAGAGGATGATCGACTAGACTAGATAGTAGATGCTTTTGTAATAGAGAGATATTTTGATGTGGAATTTCGGAGATAGGTCTTTCTGATTTGCTTAGGGAAATGAAGTGAGAATTGAGATCGGTTCGAAATTTTATTCAGAAATATATGTAGCTCCTGAAACCATAATTTACTGACTCTATAAGCTATTTCGAATCATTGAAATATATCTAGCAAGTAAATTTTCCGCTTGAAATTTGAAAGTAATAATGCACAGTCAGGAAATTTTGATTTTTTGAATCAATATGTAAAGATAAGAGAATGAAGTTGCAGTGAATATTCGCCCATAACCCGAGAATGAACCCGCTCACTCAACCCACAATGAAAGAAAAAGGCATAGTAATAATTCGTATGAATTTCGATAACCCCTTGAGCCGAATTGACACGCGCTCCACGCACCTAGCACCACCTCCCTCCTCAAAAGTCCCAACCTCTACAAAATTCACACCTCAATCATCAAGCAACATTTTCTCATGCACAACTTCCAGACGTACAACAATCTCCTTTCCATAAGTTAGCAACGAAATCTCCATTTAGATATAGAAAACATACCTAAAACATCGCAGATTCTAAATTCCTTACTTTTGAGGTGCCTCGATCCCCAGCACACTTTTGATCTGTTGCATAGCTGTAGGAAGAGGAGAGGCAGTAGATAGATTTTCTTGGCTAGAAGAATCGGGACGTTTTGGCTCTGCGGGTTCTCGTAGACCGAGACTGCTGAAGGAGGTATATTCTGGTTGTCGAGAAGCTCTTGGCTGTTTGTCACTATTTGTTGATTTGAAATCTGGTGATTGTATGTCGCTTTTTGTTTCAGTAGCTGAGTCCATGTCTTTTTGGGGGGTGGGAGACGGAGCTGGGTTTGAGGATGTTGGTGGAGGAGTGTCTGGTAAGTGGAGTTGGTGGTTCATGTGAGAATTTGTGGCTGGACTCTGCATAACTGAAATCGTAAGCTCTCGAGTAATGTATGGCTCACTGGTGTATAGACAGACTGCGTTACTTGAGAATGTGTAGAGAAAAAGTTTAGAAGCCATTCTTGTCTTTAGTGTTGCGCAAAGATGTGGTTCGATATGCCTGAAGAGTTATTTAAGGGACAGAAATGGTCGAGCATACAAATATGACACCATGTCTGAATGGATCATTATTGGCATTCTTGCATTGAATAATAATTCTTAGCCTACTTGGCTGTGAATGAATACTTCTTATCTACCTAAGCCATCAGACAAGAGTGAAATTTACTTAAATTCATGCCCAAATCTCGATGTCTTTGGGTTTACCGGGTGGGCATCGGCTCTATATTTGTAAATAACATGTGTATCTCAAGCAAGACATAAAATTTGGATAGAGTATCTCGGCCTTGAATTATTTTCAATCTGCATATGCCACACAGATTGACTATTCCTTTCGAACCCGACTAGAACCCAAAACCCAGACTTCTTACCACAACGTCTCGACAAATCCATCGAATCTAGCATGAATCTCTATGACACTGCTCGACATCATAGAACCAGAGGACAAACTCGTCAGAAGGTTGCCCCTTGCCCGTCAATGAGTATTCCTTCCTGATGATCTCCACATCTTCTAATACCTTTCTATCAATCCACTCCATACTAATCCCCATCTTTGCAGCCTTTTTCTGATAACGACTCGTGAGGGCTCGTATCGCCTGAGAAAAGTTATTTGGATTTGAGGCTATCGGGTTTGGGGCCGGGGCGATAGCTAAAGAAGTACGGCGCTTGGGTTCTACGTTGCTGAGAAACATGATTGCTGCTATGGAAACCTGGAAGTTTGACAGAGTGTTGCTTGCTTGAATTTACTTCGGTACTTGTGAAGAATATTTAAACGATTCCATTGAAGTGGAGAGTTCTCGTGCTATCTAGACCATAAAAGCGTAATGTAAATTATGTGTTGCCCACTGCCATTCGGATATTGTCCGTGGATAAGTTACAACAAAGAACTGTGCCAACCTCTATGTATTTTGCTACTATCAAGAAACAATTCGAAAGCAAGCGAAAGTCTCAGAAAATCTATGATCCTAGGTCGTGTCCAGGATTCCCAGGAGCCAGGACTGCATCTTGGCAATCGGAAGCTCTCAATTTGTGAATCAATCAGATCATTAAAACTGTTTTGAGATGTTGGATTTATTCTAATTACTAGACTGCCTTCAGTAATCAAAAGCTTATACCAGTTTCGGTCCAAATGATGGAACGACTTGTCTCCATATTATCATTATGCGTGCCTCCACCTAGCTCCAGCTTGCCACGCTTCGTATCTGAGCTTGTCCAATTCAAGCTGGTCCTTTCGAGCACCACAGAAATCGATGACAGCACTGTCATATGATTCGTTGAACCATTCCAACCATTCGAATTGATGTAACTTTGTGAGCTTGTAAGAAGCGTCATGAGTACTATCAAAGTCCTTTATCTGATTTCGAATCAAATGCTCAATCAGTCTATGCTTTGCATCCTGCAAGTCGTTCTTCATCAATAAGGTCGCACAGGACAGAGGAGTGGGCACCGTCTTGTCATTGTCGTTGTTGTTGATACGCGCGGAGAATTCTTGAAGCCTTATGACATATGAAGAATATGGAATGTTGTGGAATTCTTTGAACTT
>JAHXJK010000084.1:0-281454 GCA_019395245.1 Botrytis pseudocinerea | reverse complement strand
ATTAACTTTTATCATAAATATTATATCTATAATGATATTATAATCTCCCTCTGTATAACCTATAGAAAATAAAATATAGTCTTTATCCTTGATATCATCTTTTACATATAATTATTGAAGAGTAATTATTAGTTTTTTTTAAAGTAGAGAGCTTTTTGTAATCTTTACAAAGCGTAATATAAAACAAGATGAATTAACTATAGAAGTTTATACAATTTAGAAAAAATCCTGAAGATAATATTATATCACATAATAGCCCAATATAAATAAAAAAATTATTTTAAATTAATTTATAAAAGGATTATAGTATTGAAGCTAAAGTAGTCCAAAAATGACTAATATTTTTGGGGAAAGAATAATAACAAAAAACAATCAGGTTTCATAATATAAACTTATAACTATATTTATAATAAAATAATCAATAATAATATTTACCACTTTGCCATCTACAAAATGAAGTTCTCATCGATATAATAGAGTCCGGGTTAATATACTATTACTTTTGATAAAGGTGTGATCAATAAAAACTTTGCCTAAACATTTGCTATCAATAAGGCTAATTATATGAAAAAAAGAAATATATACTAGAAATATAATGGTTTTAATAAATAAAGATTTGCTATTTATAAAATTAAGTTATAAAAGCTTTGTATTAACTATAATATATTTAATCCAATCCTTGTTTTCCAATAACCTCCACAGGCAACTTATTGTGGAGGTGTTGTATTTCCTGAAATCTTATAAAAACTAGAGTAGCCCTAAAAAAAGACTGAGTTGTTTTGTATATTTTTATTAGAAATGCTTTTAAAAAGGGTTAGGGAGTCGCTTTCAATATAACCATAAAATATATTAAATTACTGATAAGATCTAGGGATATTATAAATATTATATTGATTTCTATAATTAATATTGAAATCTTTACAGTTTGAAGAGAGAAAGGACTTTTGTTTATTATTACAATTATTATAAAAACTATTATAGTATTCTACAATTTGATTTTATATCTGACATTGTGTGTCAACTTGTTTTTTTAATTTACAATTTTATATAGAATAATTAGATTTTTTATAATAATGGTAGAGATTAAGATATTATTTCTTCTTACAATTCCTATTTTTATTAAAATATCTCATTGTATCCAGCTTTATTGGGTTATTATTGGTTTGTAGTGGTATTTATAGATTAATAGAATGAAACTGATTAAATTGATTATATATATATTGTTGAAAATCTTGATTATTTTGGGTGTACACTGATTACTTAAAATCTCTGTGAATAGAATTCAGATAATAGTCGTTCTTTCTGTAATTTTAAAATCAATTAAAGAATTTCTATATCCAACCATTAAGATTATCAAGGTTGTATAGGTTGGGGTCCACCTGTATAAGGATTTTCAATTTATCAAAGATTTTAAGTTTTAATATCAAAATCAAGTTTCTCATATTATAGCGATATTGTTTTTCTAAATAATCAAAAGTAATATAAAAGATAAAAAACAATTGTCTATCCATTTTGAACTTATCAAATTATATCACTATTTTGTATTCAATATCAATTGTAATATAAAGAGTATCAAGTTTTTTGAGAAACTAAAACACAGATTCGTATAGAGACCTGTCACCCAGGATATTGTCAATATCTTCTCATCTTTCTTGCCATATATATTTTTTTATCAATAATACTATATAATATATCTTCTTTTCTTTGATATTGAAAATCAAAAGGTTAATCTTTTAGCATAGTTGAAGATCTTGTTTTTATGCAAGATATTTATTTTATCGAAATAACACAACACTCTTCTCAACCTTAAAAGAATTGGGGTTTTGAGAGGTCTATTAATATAAGACGTTATTTAATGGTTTTACGATTATGATTCGATTGAATTAACTATGTAAAAAAAAACTGAGTTGAAAATATATTTCAATTTGAGCACAAAGATCTACAATAACAATCTATTCAATAAATAAATTATAATTTAATTGATCCTAAACTTCTCTCAATAAACTAAAAATATAATTAATAATTTTATTAAAATAAATAAAATATTCTTGTTTTTCTAATATAGTAGAGATATAAGGTGAATAAAGATCAATATTAATAATCTTAGATAATTTGTTGGTAAAATATTATCAATCAACAAATGATATATAAATATTAGTACAAAATTCTTTAAATATAGATCCTATTAAAAATAAACCAAATATATCAAATATATTAATCAAAAACAAAAACAAAAACAAAAATGAAAATGAAAACGAGATTGAGAATAAAATCAATAAAGAAAATAAAGAATTGATTTTATTAGATTGGATTATTATAATAATAGTAATGAAATCTTTGGAAAATAGAATATATTATTATGGAATAAGGGATAGGATTTAGATAAGATATATAATATTCTATAAGAATGGAAGAAAACGCGGATGAACACCAACTATATAGGGCATGAATGCCTAAGGCATCCACAAGACTACGCTGTTGAACCCGTGACACTTTCTATTTGATTATCTATTTATAAATAAAAAGATATCAATAACTTTCTCTTAATACCTATAAATACTAATAAAATAATCCAGAATTTTGAAATAAAAAGTTTATCTCAATTCGAGATTATTTTATTTGATATTCCATATATACTTATTATATCCCTTAGAAATATATATATTAATTGTTTAGTATTCTATATTTCCTTAAATAATATTATATAAACAAATTTCATTAATTTATTTATTATATTAAATATTATATTATATTTAATTCCTATAATAGAATTCTTTGAGAATAATAATTTGATTATAAAGTCCTATATAATTGACTTCTATAATTGAAAAAGCATATCTGAAATCTGAAACTAATTATACAAAGTATATTATAATGATTTATTTTATATACAAATATTACAATTTCCAATAACTTCTTTAATTATTGTTTTTATTTATAGAAAGTAATTGATTTTCTATATTCTTATAAATATTCTTGCAATTCCTTAATGTTTATATATTAGTAATCTATATTGTTTCGTTACAAATTCCTTAATTATTTGATTTAAAATATATACTTTTCTATAAAAATATATAATATTATTTTTTATAATAAATCCTGATTTTATTATTTTATATATATATATAATAATAGTATTTTTATTATAATATAATTGAATCTATTTCCTAAAATAATTGTTTTCCAATAAATATATTACTATAAGCTATAATGTATTATAAATTAATGATTCGTTGTCTTTCTTAAATATAATATATAACTTATACATTTTGTTTTCTTGATATTCTAATTTTCAATTAAAAACATCAATTCTAACATTTTCTATTCCTTTAATATATAAAATTCTAAAATTATAATTAATTATAATTTCCAACCATCTGATCTATTATCTATTTAACTATTTTATTATAATAAAATAAACCAAGTTCTTATAATCTATATATATTTATACTATATATTTCAATCCTTTCAAATATACTTATTATTTTTTAAATATATCGATTATTGTTAATAATTCCTTATTATAAATTTCATAATTTAATTCAGCTAATAATAGCTTTCG
The DNA here is from genome assembly GCA_019395245.1 of Botrytis pseudocinerea. Lineage (NCBI taxonomy): Eukaryota > Fungi > Ascomycota > Leotiomycetes > Helotiales > Sclerotiniaceae > Botrytis > Botrytis pseudocinerea. The sequence goes on along the minus strand of JAHXJK010000084.1, from coordinate 277,892 downwards.
AAAATAGAATACAATTAATTGCTATTTCTTATTCTAATCTGATTGACTTAGAACTACTTCTATAATGAAATCTGAAAAGTTCGTTTCTATTATGATTTCTTTCTTTGAATCAAAAATCAATAATATTGGTTTTTCTATTATTATTTGTTTGAATATATTGAATGACTTTTATATTTTGATAGTTTATTCAAAGCTTTTTTGATCTTTTCTAATTAATATAATCAAAAATATAATAATCTCTAAATAACTCTTAATAAATCTTTTATAAAAATTAATAAATTCTAAAAAGAATTATATTTCTTTAATTGTAATCAATTGCTTTTATTCGAGTATTATCTTAATTTTATTTTTATTTATTTTAAGCTTTTAACTTGATACAATAAATCCTAAGAATTCTATTTCTATAATATAGAATTCATATTTGCTTAGTTTATATAGCAAATCTGCTTTGAATAAATTTTCAAAGATGTTACTAATATCCTTAATATATTAAACCTTATTGTTTGAATATATTAAGATATTATTCAAATAATATATATAATAAGTATTCAAATATTATAACAATATATTGTTTATAAGCTTTATAAAAATAGCTAATATATTGATTAACTCGAATAATATAATTTAATATTCGTATAGTTTGTATCTTATTTTGAAAATGGTTTTTCACTTTTTGCCTTTCTTTATTCTAATTAAATAATAATTATTATATAGATTTATTTTGGTAAATATTGTAGCTCTATTTAATCAACTTTTTAATTTTATAACTAATAAAAATGAATATCGATTCTTTTTAATAAATGTATTAAGCTTTTTATAATTCATAATTAGTCTATTGGGTTTATTCTTTTTAAATATTTATATAATTGGATTAGTTATTTAGAATACAGATTCTCTAATTCATTTCTTAATTAAATTGTTATCGATATACTTTCTAAACTTTTTTAATTTATTGGCTGATATTAAATAAATTTAAATATATATAGACATTTTGTTTTCCTTTAATATTATTTTATAATTCTATAGCTTATATTTTGATAAAGCTTTATAGATCTCTGATTTTTTGAAAATATATTTATATTTCTTATACTATTTTAATATTGTAAATCTTTTTTTTATTTCAATTATAATTTCATATTGTATTATTGATTTTTGTATTTATAAAAAAGATATATTAGTCTTCATTTTTAATAAAGAATTCTAAATGAAATATTTTATATTGCTAATATTATTCATATTCAATTTCTTTTGATATATATTATATTTTATAAATATCTTTAATATATTTCTATAATCACTTTTGTATTAATTAAATATTATAATTCCTTATATCCAATTTATTTTCGAATTATATACTTTTAATTATAGCATTTCTAAGATAATCTATTATTAGTTTAATAATATAATATTAAGTTATATAATCTTTGTATATTAGATTATATTTATTTATATTGAGATTATCTTTTGTGAAATCTTTTTATTAAATTCTATTAATTGTTTATTAATTAATTATAATCAATAAAGGTATTGTTTTATTTAAAATAATATTTCCAAATATTTTGCAGCTTTTGATATAATAAAATTTCCTATAATCTTTAAATCTATTATAGCTAATTATATATATTTATTTATCTAAATCTTATAATATATTTATTCTACCTATTCTATAATATTTAATTACTAAATAACTTTGCAAACTTTTTGCAAAGTTATATTTGAAATTAAATCCTTATATATTATATTATTCTAATAATTCTTTATCTTTCTTTTTTTTAAAAACTATCCGATTGCTTTTTTATTTAATTAATAGATTTTATAGAATTTATTATAATAAGCTATTTAGTTTATTATAATATAATTTGTTTTTATTTTGTTTTAATAATTTTCTTTTATTATAAAGAGTATTGAGGTTTTATAATACTTTTGTTTTTATAAGTCTATTATATTTATATTCTTTTAATTTTATAATAATTTCTTTAATAATTATTGGAATTCCTTAATAATAATAGTTTCAATATTTTCAAATTTAATTGAGTTTTTTGAGATTGCAAAGATAGCATTAAGTTAATCTTTACTGAATTTAAATTTGAAATTGCCCCTTTTTTCTTCTATCTTCTTATTTCAACAATTTATTATTTAATATTCTATTTTTCTATATTCAAAATATAAATTGTTTTCTTATCTTTATCTCTTTTTTAAATCATCATTTCCATTTATATAATATATAATATTTAATTTTATAAGGTTTCTATATCTCTATGAATTGTAATATAATCTATTCTTATTTTTATAATAATATTTTTACTTTTGATTTTCTTAGGATTTATATAATCTTTAACTTTATTGATATCTATAAAAACAATTATTTGATTTAATAAAATCCTATATTAGATTATTCAAATTTATATTCTTAATAAATCTTTTTAATTTCAATCTGATTTTTGATTTGAGTTTCTTATAGTAATGATTTATAATAATAATTTCATTCTATTTGATTGTTTTAATATATCTTCGAAATTCTATAATATATTTCAATATTGATCCTATTTGTTTGAGATTGAAGATCTTACTTTCCATTACCTCTAATTCATTGAAATTTCTAAAGATTCTATAAATCTCTGTTTTAAATTCTTCAAAACTATTAAAGATTATTTGAATAGATTGTATACAATCCTTATCATTATATTCGAAATAATTATACAAATATAATTGAATCCATTTGATTGTTTTACTTCGAAGATATAATACAGTCTATATACTTTTGAATTTCTTGATAATGAATTTATCCTTATTGAATCAAAAATAGATTTCAAATTATAAAAGGAAAGTATCGAGTTCTTATCGATTATTTTAATATTTGTTTAGTAAAACAATCTTAAGGGTTTTATTGATAATAATTTTCTTTAGAATATTAATTATTTCAATATCATTAATATCTTTAGTAGATTGATTTGTAATAGTATTTTTAAATATTATATTAGTAATTGATTATTGAATCGATACTTGAAATAGAAATAATACTTAAAGTGTTACAAAAGCTGTTTTTAGGATTATATAGAAATATTTAGAGATCTTTTAAAGTAATTTAGATTAAACTTTAAATAGGAATTCAATAAGATTATAATTGATTACAATTCTTATAATTATAATAATGAAATTAATAATTGTTTTTGAATATAAAGCTTTATATTATAATAAAATTCATTCCCTTTATATAAATCTTTATTCTTAATATATTAATTTCTAAATCCTTTTAATATAATAGATTGTAATGGATTATATTGTATTTCAAAAATGCTAGCGCTTTCTGGCGTTTTATTATATATTTAAATTATATGAATTCTAATGTTTTAGTTTATTATTCTATTTCTGAAATTAATCTTTTAGGATACTTCTAATAACTTTGCGAGAAGTTTGCAAAGTTATTTTCTTTTTAATTCTAAGCTTAATTTGTTGTCCCGTGACTTCTGATTGACCTGTTACCAATCCGTTGTAACAATTTGGTATGAATATATAGATTAGAGATATATAAAATTTGTATTTTTATAATATATTCTATATAATATAGTATAGTAATAAAGTTTTTGATTAAAGAATAAACTGGAAGTGATATAAACAATCTATTTTTTATTTCTTTTTAAGTTTTTAATTAACATTTTTTAATTATTTTATAGTTTTTATACTTACTTCTTGTTTTATTTAGTCTTTTAAAGTTAATATTAAATAAATTTCAATTTGTATTGATTTCATTTTTTATTAATGAAATGATTATTCTATTAAGAATAAAGAGAATATATTATTATTATAATATATACAATGAAATTTGTATGAGGATTTATATTGAATTTCTTTTTGTTATTAATATTGACTTTGCCAGTATAGGGTTGATATTGTGGACCCCTAACAATTGAATTTCTCTGCCACAGTGGCTTGTGGATGACGTGTATCACGTGGTGTGTAAAGCACCTAGGTACGTGTGAGGTACATGAAATCATCCGTCAGTTCATAAATTCGTACCTTGACCAATAGTATTCCCTACATCGGGTAGAAGACCCACCAGTCAGGCCCGGATTTCCAAAACTCATCCATAAAGCCAAAAGAATTTCGTGATTAACCTATCCCAACCACCTCTTTCATGACATCAAGATTCGGAACATGCGATAGCCCATTCACGCTTTCCAAGTGACCATGTAAATTATCACCGGTATTACTCATTGAATTAGCTATGCATGAGGTCATAATCTTCATACTTGGCTAGGTAGTATCTGGACAAGATTCAGCCTGACATTTTGATGTAGGCGTGAACATACCATAATAGAACACGATTTGCAAAAAGAAATCTCGTGATCAAGTAACCTACGTATGATGGTGCACGCACGGCGTAAGGATACTTCTCACCGTATGCTTGTGGGTCGATGTGGATATTTTGTCGAATAGCCATGATAAGCTTAATTTGAATGCGCTGGAACCCTCCATCTTAACCCTGCCCTGCATCCATACTCAGTGCCAAATACAAAAGTGATTTACTGATCTATTTCCGATGCTGGGTCAATTCTATTGCCGCTTTGAACTACATTCATCATGGACTCAATGCTTCTTCTTTTCGAGTATTTTTGGATGGGGCCCCCATACCCTAGTCCATTGGCCCCTCAAGCTCACTGTAAGCGCCAGCTTCTTACGTGAGGACCTAATCTCTGCATATCAAGCCTTTTAAAATTTCAAAACCCTTCAAATATCTGGAGAACCCTAAGAATTGGCTGTAGCTCAAAGACAAACTTTCCTCTTCAACAAAATATCTATCAAAACCATCTTGGCGTCGACCGCGACGTTCCAGATACTCATTTGTGAGAAAGGAAGCTTTACGGAAAAACAACGGTGACGCATGAACCTGCAGCATAATCCCACCAAGTAATTCTGTCATCATGGCCGACAATGTATCCATTATCATCGCCGTTGTTTCCCTGGTGGGCTCACTTGTGGCAGCGGGTTTCACAGGATGGATCTCATATTATTTGGACCAAGCCAAACAACGTAAAGCCACTAAAGCCTTGATTCACAAATATCGAGATCCTCTCACACTTGCTGCATACGATCTTCAATCTCGAATTTGGGGTCTTGTAAATACATTACTTGATTATTATGAAGATGAAGAAAAGCAAGAGAACATATATGTTTACACCGCCTTTTTAATTGGCCAATACCTTTCGTGGACATATATTTTACGTCGACAGGCACAATTCATGCAATTTTCCACGGAAAAAACAAATCAACAGCTTAACAAAATTCTGGACGCTATTACAGAGCAATTCAGCTGGGACAGACACGCAGGAGAGGATCCATTCATGCTCTGGCGCGGACAACAGATGGCCATTGGAGAAGTAATGACTATGCAAGAAGAAAAGGAACAACTTTATTGCATGGGATTTGCTGCATTTGCAAAGAAATACCATACCGACGCCGATTTCAAGAAGTGGTTCCTACCAATTGAAAGGGGTGTCAATATGCTTGTGGATGCACGCCGACGACAAGATCCCATTGCCACTTTCAGACTGCGTCGATTACAACATCTCTTGATTGATTTGGTCCTTCTTTTAGAGTTTCATCGTGCGACAAATGGATCAAATACGCAATTGAAAGTTGATGCTGCTGCATATGAATGCAAGTGCGAGAATTGTCCGGGTGTTCTTGCTTCACACCCGACTGAAAAGCTACCAGTATAATGCTTTGATTTGGAAGCGGCAATTGCTTTCTCATCCAGGGATCCACCGAATCCCAGCTCCCTTGGATGACTCTGAGGAGGGAGATATGGGCAATTGGCAGTTTTTGGAAATTTTGACGATGAATACAACAAGAGGAGGATCCCATTCGATCATTTGATACGGATCCATATGCTTCAGCAATTGCTGGTGATGCTGTCGACGGTACTGATGATTTGCGTTGAGACAGTTGATATGGTACAATACGAAGTTATGAATATGTTAGTTTGCACACATTGTGTTATGATGGACTTTGAGGAGTTGGTGATTTGGGATAAGATACCCAAGTATAAGGAAGGAGATGAAATGAGCTCAATATGTGTTGGTGAATTCTTTGCTTGAATACCCACGTGCTTGTGTGTCTGTATTGTGTTGGTGATGATTCAAGAGTGATATGAAACCCTCCGCATATGTAATTGATGATCTGTGATGTAGAAGAACAGTACGTGGATATATGCTTATGTAACCTTAACATTTCTCCGCCATTCATCCTGAAGGTGAATGACGATTCCAACATCCACTTGGTTCTGTACAGATTTTGAGATGTGCAACAAATAGCCTTACCTCGATCTATCATGTGATTATCACATGTCGAGAATTTGATTAGCCACACAAGATGGAATTCTTCGAAGCTTCATTTGAGACTACAAATTCTCCATTCTTCAATCCTATTGGCCATTAATTGGCGAATCTTAGACCCCAGGCATATTCTATGACTACTGTTTGAGATCACGATCAATAGTTCCTATCATCGTGCCTGAAAGGCAGGAAGGATATCGATGCAGGCGTGTTACCTCAACAATCCAATCAGGGATCACAAGCTTTATGCCATTGCTCCATAGAGGATGTTTGTAATCTGCTACGAGTACGAAGAGCATCATAGGATGGTTTGGTCTTTTCTAGGAAACAATCAGAAGGCTGAGTTTTCGACGTGACCATCTCCTCTCCCAAACAAACTCTCTTGCGCATTGGTGATTTGCGAGGGATTCTCTGGGAGGTTTGTTTCCGCCGACTGTCTATTTCCTCGTCTTTCAGATCGCACAGCAATTACCATGTACAAACACATCAATAAGCGATGATCAGTTACTATGCCAATATTGGATGCAGTGGAAATCTCGATTGCATTTCGATTATTCGTAAGTTTTGATCGATTCTTTCAAAACTACTAAATATGTATCTGCGTATTCGTCCAGAAGTTTCTTGAAAAACATGATTTTCTACCAAATGAACTCTCATGGCTTTTCGGAATGGCATCAGAACAACTTTCGAGGTTGTTCTGTGTGGATAGTGGTGTATTTTCTCGAGCTTCTTGATATTACCAAGTACTCAATCGAGTAGCTGAGCGTACATCTATCTGAAAGCGTAGCTAGACCATATCCTCACATATCTCTCTGATCTCTTTAAGCAAACGAGAATGACAATTGACCTTCTGTGGTTGCTCAAGGGCGGGTCATCTACATGAGCTCCGGTTTTCTCGACGTCATCGTTATCCATCACAAAGAGGGATGTCATAGGTTTCAGATTCCCTCTCATTCAGCTACTTATATAGCACGAAAATTATTCGAAAAATCAAACATAAGAGCTGTGTTTTTGATGTTCTTGATGCTTCTTCTTAACGGGGAGAATCGCAAGCTGCTTCTCAAAAGATAGATAAGCTTTTGCAAATTCTATAAATTTCTCGAAACACAAGCAAAAACACTAGGCTAAATCAGTATATTGAGTCTTGAATGCTCTTGACCTTACTTCGGAGTTTATGAGGACTTTCTAAGCTTGCTAGAATGTAGCCTCAAGCATCGCAGTTTTCCAAATTTAAATGAATAGATAATTTCTCTGAGGTTGTGTAAATGCTTTCAACTCCCACTTTTCTGAAGTCATTTATTGTATTCGATACCTTTAAGAAGGCTCGGAATGTAAGCTTACAAGTCGCATGATAAGCTTTCTTCAGTTCACTGGTTATTGAAGTTGGAACCCTTACCCCTCAATCCTTGCGGGATCAGCAGTCAGCTAGACTCCTTCAATCAATCGGCATATGCAAGTGAAAGGAAAAACAAAAGTCGACAAAGGCACCAGCTCATCTAAAATTATTTTAGTAGACAACTGACTTCAAATCTCCATATATTCTTTGGGTACAAGTTAACCCCACCATTCCCATATCCAGATATACTATGCGCCATAAGAGTCGATCTCTATCTTTCCCGAGTACCGTAAGGTTACTCCGCATTAACCTAAAGTCTTACATGTTCAGACCATTTGTGCTTACTTCATTGTAATATTTAATATGTAGCGAGAGCCTGTGCAGCATGCATAAGTTTTCTCAGATCCATTTTCTCGTCAACATGCATTTTATTCGACTACAATGGCTTTGCTTATTCTTGTTTTACGCCACAATATTAACGGTTATTGTAAGAGCGACGACACTACAATCTATTCAAGGCTTGGTCAATCTCTTGAAACGACGACTACCTGCTCATGTTGGTGACTTTGAGTTTCATATACAAAACAATCATACGCTAGGAGTAACAAATGATGAATATGTTGTATCTCAATCTGCTACAGGAAAGATTTTGATTGAAGGGAATTCAATAAGTGGTATTGCTAGTGGGTAAGTTGGTCTTATCAAGTCTTTATTTGACTTTCTAATCAAACGGATAGGCTACGCAGATACTTTATAGATATTTTGCACGTGGATATTTGGTGGTATATTGGCTCTCAGCTACATCTTGCTCCCGAAAGTTTACCGACTTTGAATTCGATCTTGAAAGGGTCAAGTATTGTACCATGGCGCTATCATTTCAATACTGGTAGGTTCAATAACCCCCTTCCGAGCGGCTCTCACTTAAGGAGTATGTTCAATAACGATCGTATCCTAACAAACGGTCCTTAGTCACATTCTCGTATCAAGCCGCTTTTTGGACATGGGAAGATTGGGAACTTCAATTGGATTGGATGTCCCTTCACGGTATTAATCTCTCTCTAGCCTGGGTGGGTTATGAGAAAACATTACTTAACACACTCCTTACCATTGGACTCACCACTGATGAGATACTCTCATTTTTCTCCAGTCCTGCCTTTCAAGCTTGGAATCGATTCGGCAATATTCAAGGGTCTTGGGGTGGAACCATTCCTCTTGCTTGGATTGAGGATCAGCACCTTCTCCAAAAGAAAATTGTGCAAAGAATGGTAGAATTAGGTATTACACCTGCTTTACCCGCTTTCAACGGTTTTGTCCCAAGAGATTTGAGACGAGTAGCACCCAATGCAAATATTATTAACGGAAGTGATTGGGGAAATCTTTTCCCATTCGAATATTCAAATGATACGTTTCTATACCCAACCGATCCTCTTTTTAAGACTCTGCAACATACTTTTCTTAGTCTTCAGTCCGAATACTATGGAAACGTATCACATATCTACACACTCGACCAATTTAACGAAAACCTTCCTGCATCTGGTGATCCCTTGTATTTAGGTAACATATCACGTGGTACTTACGATTCTCTCCAATCCTTCGACTCAAATGCTACTTGGATGTTACAAGGATGGCTTTTTTACGCTGCTTCATCATTTTGGACACAAGATAGAGTTGAAGCTTATCTTGGTGGGGTTCCAAAGAATGAGAGCATGTTAATACTTGATCTCTTTTCCGAATCTTTTCCGGAGTGGGAAAATACACATCAATATTATGGAAAGCCTTGGATTTGGTGTCAATTGCATGGTTATGGTGGTGCTCCTGGTATTTATGGTCAGATGTATAATATAACAAATTCCTCGATTGAAGCATTCCAAAATTCTGAGAAGATGGTTGGGATGGGAAATACAATGGAAGGGCAGGATGGAAACGGACTGATGTATGAATTACTTTTGGATCAAGCTTGGAATTCTAATCCTATTGATACTGAGGATTACTTCAAAAGTTGGGTAGCGAAACGATATCATATCGCTGGGTTTAAGCAATTACCATCGGAGATATACTCAGCATGGGAAACTCTCCGTACAACAGCCTACAACAACACAAATCTAACTCTTGCAGACAGTCTTCCAAAATCTTTATTGGAAATGCAACCTAACATTACCGAAAGCCATGGAAGATTAGGCCAATCTTCGACAATCGATCTCTTTAATCCTGCTGATTTATTTAGAGCATGGGGATTATTATATAATGCTTCGATATCCGTTCCAGAACTCTGGTATGACAATGGATGGAAATTTGATATGGTGGATGTTACAAGACAAGTTCTGTCGGAGAGGTTCAAATTGGAATACGTGGATTTGATTGAGAAATATACAGCGGAGATTGATTTTGAAGCAACAAGTGAGAATTTGAGCAGGATTTTGAGGAGTTTAGATGATATTCTATCTGCATCTCCTCATTTCAGCTTGGATACTTGGATAAATGCGGCCATTGCTTCTTCGCCGAACTCTTCCACGTATCCTACTCGCTCATCCGATGGTTCTTCGGAATTGAATATCACACAGACGCAACATTTATTCGCCTACAATGCTATTAATCAAATCACTATCTGGGGACCAACAGGTCAAATCAATGATTATGCATCGAAAAGTTGGGGAGGTCTTGTACGCGGGTATTATTTGAAAAGATGGGGGATTTTTTTCGATTATATTGAGATAGTCAGGTTTAACGAATTCAATGCCACAGAATTGACAAGAAAATTGGGAGACTTTGAGTTGGGCTGGCAATGGGATGGCTGGATTGGTGTTTTAGGAGAGAGTGGTGAAGAGGGTGGTGAAGCGGATGATGGAAGAGATTTGAAAGAGTTAATCGAGAAGTTATATGAAGAACTGAATGGTGAGAGTAACTTTAGCTAATTAGTATATCCATAAATCATCAATAAATATTTGATCACAATCTAGTCTTCCCATATCATGGGGACTCTCCTCATGTCTCTTTATATGTCTCTCAAGGACGACAACGTGACATTCCCCTAATTTTAAAAGTGAAAGTTGAAAAATAAATCTTCTGATTTCCACAGCCTATAACAAATCGGTATATTTATTTTCCCTGGTAAATTACTCACTCATAACACGTCATAAATCGGGTTGGTTTTAATAAATTTGGTGCTCTCAATACTATTATATAAGTCCATTACCCCACATCCCGGCCACCCCCTCATTTCAACCACCTCAAACAAATCAATATATAGATTTTAAACTTCAATAACTCCATTATTATTCAACTTTTATATAATACCCTATAGAATCGTTTTCTATATTATTTAAAGATTCATTTATATCAATTTCACGATTTCCTATATCAAATTATACTTTTCTAATAGTTTTGATTTTTATAAATTTCGAATTTGAACTAGTCTTTATTGCTTTTCTTTTTTTGAGAATAATAGATTCCAATTTGTATTTTAATTGCTTTATTTGGTTCTCTAATTACATAAATTTATAATCTTTAGTATCAAAACCTTTTGAAATCTTACAAAAAAGTAAGCGTTATATAGCAAAATCAATATCTTTCTCCTAGGTTATAATATATATATATTTTCGAATATCAAATGCTTTTTGAAAAGTTTTCCATTCAACAAAAAATGAATTTATATTTCAAATTAATATTGAATCATTATTTGAAATAGGATTAAATAATAGTATCTCTATATTACTATTCTCAAACAAAAATCGATTTATAAAAGGTTTAGCTATATTCTTAAACCATAAATTATTAGCTCTTTATTCTAATTTGATATTTCTTACTGATAATACTTTTTTTCGAGCCTCTTAATAGTAAGAAAAAAAAGAGCGCTTTCCAATTGATATAGAATCAAATAATACACTTAATTTATTAAATACATACCAATATACGTTTTTTAAACTTGAGAATATTGATAAATCAAAAAACTATAAAACATATGATATATATAATAATAAAAATAAAAGATATATATTATTTTCAAAGTATAACTTTATAAATAAAATGGTTTTATAACTTCCATGCCCATCCAAAATAAACAATCAAGGATTACCGAGGATTACTAACATTATAAAAGGGATAAACACCTTTTTTAATTATTTTAGAGTTGTTTTATTAATTATCCATTTATTCTTTATAACAATAAATCTTTATTCATTATATAAAAAAAGATCTGTAGAAAATCATTACTATTGAACACTTTTTCCTTTAAAAATAACTAATAAATCAAAAACTTTTCCAACAACTAAAACGTATTCAATAAAAGAGATTCATATTTTTAAACCAGGTTACTTTTTTTGAATAACTTTTTGCTAAAAACTTTCTATTATTAGCCCATTTAGACCCTAACCTTTTATAATACCAGTTTTGTTTATATTCTACCTATTTTCTAACTTAATATACTTGATATCAAAAAGATCAAGCTTTTTAAATCACTCCTTTAATATATCAATAATAATACCTATAACTCATGCTGAATCGATTCTAATCTAATATTTGATTCTAATCTTTAAATTCCTATGAATAAAATTTTGTATCCATTGTTTTCCAAGTATTGGATCCTTCTCTTGTTGAATAAGAAGAATCTCGCCAATCTCTTTTATTTGCCAATATATAAAACTAACTCCCAATACTTCTTATATCAATATTCAACTTGCTAATTGTTTTTCCTGAATTGAAACTATCTTTTACTAATTTTGAATACTCAATCGATACAATAAATCTCTATTTATATGATCTTAAAGAATAGCTTTTAATATATTATAATTTAAAGTAGCTTTTCATATTAATTGATTATTTACAATTACACCAAATACCATTACAATATTATCTTCGATATATAATTTCATTATAATTTAATTAATAGATATTCAAATTTTCAGATTAATTGATTAAAGAGTTATAGAATTATTAAGATTTTAAAAAGATAGATTGCTTTCGGCAGTGTAGATTTCGAGGTGGCCGAAATGAGGGGGTGGCCGGGATGTGGGGTAATGGACTTACCCCACACAGTACTTGACTTGGTTCTTCCCACCCACAATTCCTTTTATTATCAACCCACAAACCTCAAGACTCCCAAGCTCAACACCGTCTCACATAAAGAGCCAAACAATTTCATATCATTTCCAGCCTTCATTCTTCATTGAGATAGATCTTATCATGTTTTCAATCGACGTCTCAGCTCAGAAATCATCTTTGTGGTTCGCCATCGATCTAACTCGGGCGGTCAAAGTCGGTCAAAGTAAAATCACAGCAGCTCAGAAACAGAATAGCGGAACTTGAACTGAGTCCGCATATTGAAACCTACTGATCTCACTTCAGACGTCTAACTTATTTCACTCGCGGTGCCTAAGACCAATCTTGACTGTATGTTGACTCTTCTTGGATATCAAAACTGATTCAAAGCTTACAAATCGTCACAGCAGAACTTACCAAAACTCAAATCAACACCATGTTCAATAAGAGACTTTCACCACTGCCAGTATTTGAGACCCTGGCTCAAGACGTGTCGAATGAGAACCAAAGAACAACAATTCCCAATTCGGAGACTCCAGTTGAAGCCGTCGGGAGCATGGAGAATATTGAGGACATGGAGAAAACACAAACCATACTTTCATCCCAAGCTTTGATCAATACAGAGATCGACTACTAGCAAAGAGTAGAGCTGCCACAAGAAGCTCTTTGCATGTTTTGCTCTCACGTCGATCCAGACGAACTTGGCAATCTTAAATTCTTTTCGGAGGATTTTTCTCTTGTAGCAGCAACTCCTTTCTTCAAAGAAATTTCATTCAAATTCGAAGATTCATCATTTCAACATTTATTGAACATCGCGAAAAGTTCTAACCTTCAAAACCACGTTTTCATGATCACTTGTCCACCACAATTCACAAGTGATAATGAAAGGAAATACTCTTGGAGTCAACAACATGGTGAGTATCACTTTTTACGTCAATGCGAATTGGTAGAGACTCTAAAGCGGCTACCAAGTCTCAATACTATTCGAATTCACAAGAAGTTCTACAGTTCAGTAAATTCTCTGTTTGAAGATTCCCTTGTCACCAACGGATTATTTAATGCATTTTGGAACTTTCTGAAATCAGCACTTGGTAATATTTCCAACTTAACTACAATTGAAGTAGAGACATTCAGAATCAAACCCAATACCCATGACTGCAAACGAAGTCTTACAATATTTTCTTAGAAGGAGATGGAAAGTCTCGGAAAGTCAAGGCATTTTCACACTATAAATCAACCACCCTACTTTCTAGCTATTTTTGTTTTGAGCCACTCTTTTACACCAAAAATTGCTTTTTTGGTTATTAATATCTCTATAAAAACACAATATAATTTGATAAGATTTTATATAAATATAATTTGAATCTTTCTAAACTCAATTACGAATTTTCAAAACTTTGCGATTTTTTTAAATAGAAAACTGAAACCTCAAAATATCGATTTTTTAATTTATATATAAATCATATACAAATTCAAAATTCTATTTAAAACTCTTATAACTTTTTGAGAAAAATTTCTAAAAATAAATTAATTTTTTTATTATATTATTAAGTTGTAATTAATAAAGTAAATTTAAAAAAAAAATTGAAATTTTTATTAAATAAATATATATATATATAAAAATACTTTCAATATTATAGAGATTAATAATCTCTACAAAAGATTTATGTTTATAACTGTAAAATTTTAATAATTCTTTTTGAATTTCTATATAAATATAAACTTAAAACTATTAAAAAATTAAGCAATTTATTTTTGTTATTATTTTATTAAAATTTCAATTAGAATTTTGGATTTGTATATTATTAATATACAAATTGAAAAATCGATATTTTGAATCTTCAGCTTTCAATTCAATAAAATTCTAAAATTCTAAAAATCTAATATATTACTAATATCGATAATGTGGTTTATTAGTATATGGGCTATATCATTATGTGGGCTATCTGAAAATATATCAAAATTAGATCTTTTTCAATATTCTTATTTTAATAATTAATTATTATTTTGAAAAGAAAAAGAGTATTAAATAATAATAAAAAATTAGTTTTTAAATAGTTTAATTTTTAAATGAAAATTTCTATTATATTCTAGAAAAAATGAAAATTGTTATGATTTTCGTTGTAAAAATATTATTTCTGTTATAATTATTTTAATAATTATAATTTTTAATAAATGATTTAAATTTTATAATTTTTCTATAATTAAATTTTCAAATTTTATAATTTTATAAAATTATATTATTAAATGAAGAAAGTGCATGGTTATATATAAACGAATTTTGTATATAAAAAGGAATGGCCTATATATTGATATGGCCTATATACTAATAAGCCACGTTATATAGATTTATTAATGTAGTTTAACACCGAGTGGGCTATGTCACTGAGTGGGCCATTATAAATACATACAAAATTCGTCTATATATAACTATGCACTTTCTTTATTTAATAATATAATTTTATAAATTTCAAAATCATGAAATCTAATTATATAAATATTATAAAAATCTAATTTATTTTTCAAAATTCTAATTAATATGAGAGTTATTATTAATATAATATTTTTGTAACGAAAATAGTAACAATTTCTGATTTTCATAAAATATAATATAAATTTTCATATAAAAATGAAATATTTGTATAAGAAATCTTTTCTTATTAATAAACTTTTTTTTTTCTAAAAAATATTGATTAATTATTAAAATGTAAATATTAGGAAAAGGCTAATTTTGGTGTATTTTGAAGTGGCCCACTCGGTGATATAGCCCACTCGGTATTAAACTACATTACATTAAATTTTATATAATAATATTAAATTTTGAATAAAATATTGATAAATCGAAAAAGCAATTTTTGATGTAAAAAAGTGGTCCAAAACAGGAGTGGCTAGAAAATGAGGTGGTTGACTTATTCAACAATTTCTTGAGCCCTCAGCTTTCCGCGCTTCTTAACTGCATGCAAAACCTTAGGTCACTTTCTCTCAGCAAACTACCTGGTTTTCACTTCGGAAATTTGGAGTGTCCGACGGATTTTTCAGAGTTGGTTAATCCAAGCACGATGTTTCCGTCTTTGGAATCTCTCACACTGAAAGATTTGAATTTGAATGAGCAGTATTTCCAAGAATTTTTACTCAATAACGCATATCCTTTACGTTTGCTCAGACTTCACAATATGAAGATTGAAATCACTAAGAAAGAGTCAGAGCCCAAGGAGTATCTCAGAAGCAATTCATGGATTCGAATGTTCTACTTTTTTCATCGATCATTTTATCTGGAGAACATTCAAATATGTGGAACTTTGCGTGCGTCACGTTCAGGATATTGGTCTTCGAATTGTGCTTGTTCCAATTTCTGTATCATTGATACGCCTTATTGACCATCAAATATGATATCGAGCCTCTACAGCTTCATCACACATGTTGAAGGTTCATCATTTCCTTTACCGCATTCAGATGAAGACCTTAGGTATGTGGATATGAAAGAGTACCGCCTTTGTTTTTCAACCAATAAATATGAAGAGTGGAGAAATTCGTTTATTGGAAAAAGAATCATTCAAACATTCTGCTTTTAAGGTATTCCTGCCATGGACGAAATCGGATTCAGATGATGATGATGATAGAAGGGAGGAGGAGAAGGGAGAAGAGGAAGCGGGAGAAGTACCGAGCGAACTAGAAGACAAGTCTACACGGCGCGCCGCATCTAATTACGTCATGACTGAAATTCGAACCAACAGGAGTTGTTGGAGTGACGAGGAGAAGGAGTCGTTGATAAGTACCTTGCTCGAGGGAATTACAGAGGAGAACGAGTGATTTCTGGATGCTGCTATGATCGTTGAATTTGAAATCTACCGATAGCTAGAATGCAACCTCCAGATGATAAAAACCCTCCCAAACTTGCTTTTAAGCAATCGTATAAAAATATTATGATTCTCCAACTAGAAAAAGAAATCTTTTTCAGCATTATGAGGGTCGATAGCTTTTGTTCCCGCACTAAGACCTTATCAGCTTATTTTATTCCGATCAATTCCATTCTTGTAGTTATTTTCATCTTTAATATCTAGGATATTTATCAAGGGCAAGGGAAGAACATTTCGGCTTGGACTTGGACTTCTTGATGGACGAGGGAATTTCGTTTGTACTCAAAGGCCAACATGGTTGACTGTTTCTTTTCCTATCAACAATTTTCGGAATGTATAGGATGACCAAAGGCTATGGGAAAAGGACACGTGTATCATCATGAACATTATTTGAAAACCAAGACCGAGCGATCCATAGGAATTCAAATCAATAGAATATCATGTTCCACTAGTATGTCTAAGTATCACATGACTAGCTCCCGTTCTCATAATTTCATGTGTGAAAATTTATTTGCGGAGAAACTATTCGCTGTAGAAATATATCTGTCCTGGAAACTTTTTTGCCGAGAAAACTTGCTACTTGTCACGCACGGTACGAACATAAAACAGATACGGTAGATGTTTTGGAATAAAACTTTTGAGCTCAACCAGATACCGTATACTATACATATGTTACGGTGGGCCTCTGTGAAGAAGAGAGAATTTGCTGATAATACATCTTTCACTCCGCTTTTGCTCGCCTGAGTAGATAAATGCGATCTGTCAACGGTAGATCGACCATGAAATTATATTAAAATAGAGAGCCGTATTGTTATACGCTAATACGCGCTAGCTGATAGTGACTATTATTACGGCACCTAACACGCTCTTTTGCCAATGATACGGTATGAACCTCGCAACTTTCTCCATGATCTCGATGTATTGAATCTCGCTTATATACCCGGCTGTATTTTATGATCGAACCGTAACATCTGCTCATAAGTATATAGTCTGTTTTTCCTCCCAGCTGCAACTTACTTTCTTCTCATTCTCACACAATCTTCCTGAACAGAACACCCAATCTGCAAAGGATACCATATCAAGCAAATCAATTTGGTATTCAATCAACATAAACCGTCTATCATCAATCTACCGATACCATCAACGTTCATTTACAACAATTAAGATCCTAAATTATCAGAAAATATGGTTCAATCTGCCTATGATATTCTGTTCAACAAGAACACGGCATCTAATGGACCAATCTCCACAACCCCAGCTGTCACAAGGGGCAAGCTTTTTGAATGGCAGAAAAATTCTCCTCTCAAGTAAGTATTCTACTATCCCCGACAGTGTTTCACATCATGCTAACTAGTTTTATTAGACTCGGAAAACAGATGATCACCATTACCGTCGGCGCTGAAAACAACAAGTTCCTAGTTCATGCCGACCTCATCACTTGTCAACCTCGTATTTTTCGTCGTCTACGAGTCTCTAGATCGGTTGACACAGGCTTATCAGTCGGGTGGTTTGATGTGTTCCAACCCATATCGTGTTCTGTGTTTGCCCGCCTTCTCCAGTTTGCCTATCATGCTAAACTCTTCCCTGGGATTTCGCTCGATACATTATGGCATCTATACATCTTTGCCAACAAAAACAAAGTTTTAGATCTTGAGGATATCATCATGAATCGGATTATGGGCGCGTATCGATCCGACAAACAGTTTTTTCCTGAGCCAAGACATATCGAACTTGGGTATAACAGCACCAAGGAGAATTCTGCTGGAAGAAAGTTTCTTGCTTTGTGTTATGCTGCCATGATGCATGTCAACACAAAGCTCCCATTGACTCCCATCTATAACAACGGAGTTTTATTAGAGTTGGGAAAGAAATGCGATGGTCTTTTGACTGATGTTGCTAATTTTACGAATGGCAAGGGGTGGATAAATATCAAATATTGGGATCCAAGGTATGCTCCTGAATGCCTGTATCATCATCACGCATGGGGAGTAGAATGTGAGAGCCTCAGTTAAAGGGAGGTAGGGAGAAGGAATAAGGCGGGAGCTTAGTCGGGGGTTGAGTTTGATATATTCTTACAGGAGAATTGACAATAATCAATTTCGGGACAAAAAGAAGTTCATGAATCATCACCTTTTAATATCACAGATATTATCAAATTTGAGTAAAAGTTTTCTTTCATTTTATTCGAATATAGCAAACTCATGCTGAGTGAGCAACGGTGTTGAGGAATTGTTTATAAAACCATATGTGAACCTCGTGTTAAATTGAGGAACATCTCTAAACCACAGAAAATATACTTGTGAAATGCTAAAGTGTCGAAATATCATTTGATACTTTGATCATGTCGCTGCTACAGAAGAAGAGAAAATCATGTTTGCATCATTAAATGTTTCCACGAGAAATTCGTATACCTCTCACCACCCCCCCCCCCCCCCTCTCAATATCATGTCATTTGACCTATTAGTATGTTAGTAATATCAAGCAAACCATCAAATCTGATGACTTACCATACCATATTTCCCCGTCACCATTGAATTACTTTCCCGCCTCATTGTTCTCTTCACCAGCTGCAAAATCCTTCATTGAATAGTAAGGTAACTTGTATTGAAATAATTCTTAATGTAGATTAATCATTTCACGAAGCAGTAGAAATGATCATGGTCAAAATTCAACGTTAATTCAATAATTAATCTCTAGATAAATAAAGCCGCCCTTAATTGAGCCGCCCCAAGCATAACTAATATGCGTTGATAACATGTATCATTCCCTTTATAAGTTGCCTTGCTCATCATCACCCAATTTCTGTAAAACTCCGCCATTAAAACTTTTAAAATCAAAAAGCCAACTCTCTTTTCCATAATCTCAAGACTTTCCTTAATTATTATCATTAGAACCATCATATTCGCCCAAAAGACGACCTAAAATAGATTCGGCTTCCTCCAACATCTTTTCAGCATTATCAGCATCGAACTTGCCCTCCGCCAAAAGTTTGTCGAGAAACTTCTCAGCTATATTGTTACGAACCCAGTCATCAAAACTTTCGTCCAAGAATAATATAATTATTTCTTGAACCTTCTTCTGACCAAGTCTGTGAAGACGGCTGAACACCTGTAGTAGATTATCGATGGATGAAGGGCATTCGGCAATAATGATCTTGCAACATACATGACGAAAGTTAATACTGTGAAATTCCATAATAGGCATAATAAATTACTTATTAATATATTACCAATGTATTATTATATAATATATAAATAATATAGTATCATATTATATATTTATATAATAATGATATAGTTATATCTTTCATCAAATTGATTAAATTTGATTAGTTATATTTTCCTTTTATTATATAAAATGATCCTATAAAATTCTATTTAAATCGATCTTGATTATAAATACAAAAAGCATTAGAATTGTATTATAAACAATATAAATCAATTATATTCTTTAAAGATAATTTTAAAAAAATAAGCAAACTTATCTTTATTTAGATTTAATACACAATTTGATTTCAATTATATTATATATTCAATTTCTTCTTTACAAGTTAAATCCGACTAACTCTTCCGCAATCACTTATATCATAATATAAGATTTAAGCTCCAACAAATACCATAATGTCCAATTAGCAATCCTATAAGTATGACATGAAAATCATGATCAGGGTCATTGAAAGCTTCAATGGCCTTACGTCTGTCGTCTGCCTTGTGTGTGGAAAAATGTATATGACTTTGAAACGAAGCAGGTGAAGTTCACTCTCTGTGGCGCTGAAACATTATTAGTATTGTATTAAATAGGATTTAACTTGTAACTTACCACTGAATCATTAGCCAGTTGAAAAATATCAAGCATCTCTCCCCCTGAGCCTTCCACTTTGCAACTTGCGAAACAATGACCTTCAACTTTGGTAACAATCCCATTGATATATCGACCATCTACAATCTATTAGAGTGCGGGGGTATATATAATGACTCAATAGGACAATTTCGATAGTATTTATAAGTAATACCGTGATCATCGTTACGATCATACCAGGTTGAAACTTCCTTGGCTGTACCAGCAGGTACCTCCTTGACTGCTCTCTGTATCAATCCAGACAATTGAGTATCAAAATCGGAAATCTTTAAGCACCGATACGACTCCATATTTATAGTATCAGTAGCTTCAAGATTATGCTGCTTAATATTATGTATTGGACGACCATTCTAGCTTGGAACATAAAGCTTCTTCCGCCATTCTTCTGTAAAGCCCTTATAGATGGTTTTATATGATTTTGTCATTCTTAATTTGACAATCCAAAACGTATAATGAGGAAAAATTTTTCCAAGCGTTTCCATTTTTCCGTTAATAATCTCAGATTTATTGTTCATTAGACGTCTGCGCTGTATGTTTTGAAGTATAGGTCGTAAAAGAAGCTTCGGCATCCCATTTAGTATTATTTACGATTATTAAGAAAGCCTTAGGGCAAGTTATATGCAACGGGGTGCCTGTTTCAACCGCCTTGTACAGCTTGATAACTTGTGGATACTGTGACAAGGGAGGACGGATCGAGACAGCGCCTTTTTCTCTTGGTAAGTCAGTTCTTGGGTCGTAAAGAGACAACAATCCATTCAATGTCTTTGGAAGGATAAGAGTATAAGCTCCTTTACTTTGAGTAACTGAATCAAAAGACCCCTCAAGCGCCTAATACGATTGATTATAAGTGTGGCTGATGGTGTGGAGCATTTTTAAATTTGAAGTTTGTATATGGATTTCGCTGTCAACGTACAGGGGTTCTTGTGTTAACGAAGTGAATGACTTCAATTCAATTACCACTGTAATATAGCTACTGTAGTAAAGCCCTAAGCGAATGCGAAAGAGACTAGCTCTTTTAGTAAGTCTATATGAGACTTACTACTTTCAATACGTGCTAGCTCTTTAGACAGAATACAATTAGACAATTGGGACCTACACATCGTGGGTACTACGTCTTCCGTATCCTTCTCGTACCAACGGTTCTTGAGTATGTAACCCTCATTCGAGATGAGTCTACCAAACTTACAATAATGATTGAAGCTTAGCTCAAACTTCTTGAGTGACTGTTCATCTTGCTCATCAACTTGACATGCCACGTCTTCAATTTCATCTTCATCACTCATGTAATTGACAGCGCTTTCTTTACCCTTTCCTTTAGCGCTTGCCTCCTTGATTCCCAAGGCAGCCTTAGAGAATGTAGTGTAAGATGTCAAAAAAAAAAAAAATGTCCTGGAGGTCTAAAATAATTAGTCGGGTCTTTGCTGGCGCAAGGGAGTTAACTCACGTCTGAATTGGTAATGTCTAGTACTTGCAATTCTTTCTCTGAGTCCTTGATCTGGGTTGCAACGAAGCATTTCTCCCGGTTTGGATCATTAGTACCAGGTGTTCCATGGAATATTCTGCAAATCAATGCCTCAGAGAAGAATTTCACGAAATCCGTATACCAAACTTCAACAACAGCCGAAGGTACAATGATCAAGGTAGCACGATGTTCCTTGCTACCCTGTGTCGTCAACTTTCGATGAACCATCAATATTAGAAGGAGCATAACTACGTTCTTCCCAGAACCGGACTTAGGGGCCAAGATACCACCCCGAAAGGCACTCACTTCCATGTCCGCCAGCCACGCCACATCTATGAAAGGTTATGAAAGAAATATTGGAAATTCAACTTACCTATGACTTGATGAGGATATGGTCTGAGGTTGGTGCCTTCAATGACGATGTTATTGGGTTCTGTGAAATCAATTCCATGAGCTTTACATGAATCGACGAATGGTTTCGGAATAACGTTCGCAGATGGCATCTGTTCTAGAATTGCAGGGAATTGCTTCTTTCCATTCTCGATATCTTCTTATTCTGCTTTCGAAAGTCTGAGAACTCCATAGATTCTTTAAGCATCGAAACCTCGTCAGGGTTTCCTTTAGCTGGCCCCTTAATCGCCTTTGTTGCGGTGAAATATTTCTCTACATGTCTTTCTAGCATTCCGAAGTAAGCATTTAACTCTTCTGATCTGATAAGATCCCTGGTCTTTTTTTTTTCTCTCCATAATTCTTCGGTTTGGTTCCCTTTCGATGTTGCCTGTCTTGTTCAAATCGGAGTGGAACACTTCAGTTTCCTTAACATTCTGTATCTCAATCTCTCCATCAGATCTCTCGGTTCGCGAGATGTTTCCATGTTCATTTATTTAATAAAGATCTTTATATGGATCCTTTTAATACAAGCATATGATGTGTTTCCATCCATAGTTTTATCGATGGATGCAACCTCGTTAGCCATCCACAACGAAATTATCCCGAATCTTCGAGAAAGACTATTGACTCTGGAGACAGCTTGTTTCTTATGAGTTTTCCAATAGAACCTAAGCGTTGATAAGGCTCTGAACCAATTCTCTCTTGAGTGTAGCTCATTGGGTACCTTTGGAGTATCATCAGGGAAATGTTCGGGGTATGTGATGATCACCAAGTGCATGGCATGCAGATAACATAGGTATCCAGGTCTTCAACGGCTCTCTTCAATCCCATCATCTGAAATGTAATTGGAAATACAGCGCCAGTGACAAGCCCAATCAATCGAGGGTTGAGGGATTTCATGTGCTTGAAAATGTTGCTCGCGGAGAAATCCTTCTCTGAGGCCCTGCTGAGATTCTTCACTGGACATCCGAACGAAGTTTGCTTTGTCGTACGCCATGGAGTCAAAATACGTGGTGAATTTTGTGGTCCCTCCATCCACTTTGCAAGCACAACGTTATCCTGGAAGTCGAGATACCCGGCAAGGTGACCAGCATTCTCTGCCTTGAAATTGACAATAAGGACACCTTCGGAATTCTTTTTGACTGCTTATTGAATGCACTTGATCAAATCAGATGTATTTCTAATCAGATGTATTTCTAACCTGATTTTTCGTTGGTGCACAGTAACCGAAGTTGTTCTCGATATAACTTTGGTAGTATCCTGCCTCTCCAACCAATCCGGTAAAATCGGACCACAAATAATCTGCTTCGGCTTGAATCCATTTATCGACGGAGAATTTCTTCATCTTGGAAGAATTGACTGTGAATACTAGTAGTTCGAATGATTTTAGTTAGCAGCATCCTCTCATTATTTATGGTGTGAATATTTGAGAGCGGAACCCCACAAAGGTATGTTCCTTTGCAGCATTTGAGAATTGGAAATTCCTAAATCTGCCTCTACCGCAACGGAACCGGTGGTTTCCAAGCCCGCCTCTATATTCGTAGCAGAACCGAACACTTCCATGTCTGCTACCGTGGTAAAGCTGGATACTTCCAAACCAGCCACGGCAACAGAGACAGAAATGGATAATTCCACACCCACTTTTACAATCTCGGCAGAACTGGAGATCATAAAATCTGCTATGGTAGCAGAGGTGGAGCTTGAGACTTCCAACTAGCCTTTGTAACTGTGGTAGAAGTAGAGACTTCCAAATCCGCGTCTGCTACCGTGACGGAGCTGGAAACTTCTAGACTTGTCTCTGCTGACCTGCGACACTTGAATTTGAGAGGCATATGGAGTCAGAATGATTTGAAAGATCCCAGAAGCTGCTAAATAACAGATTAACAGGGAATCTGCAGAATTATAATACAAAATTGTCCACAAAATTGCGAGATATCGTTTGGAGGTTTATAGAAATTGATTACAAACAAATCTTTTTGATGATCCAATTGCCCGAGTTGGCTGCGAGATGGTGTAGAAATGGAAAGAAAGATATAAAGTTCTCAGATCTCGCAGAGAAGTGTGGAAAAGGATCGTAGAGTTATTGGGTATGGGAATGGATAAGACTTCAATTTCAAAGGCGCAGATTTGGAGATATTGAACTCATTTTGATTTTGAAACCGCAGAACTGACCAATACAACGTTGGTGGACCTCTACTGCATTTTGAATAAGGTAAAGAGTAAGAGAGCTTGAAATTTTCTTCGATACCTCGAAGGGTCTGTGTTGTTGTTGTTGTTGTTGTACTGGATTGAAGGTCGAGAAAAAAAAGTTGGGAGAAAGAAAAATAGATATACTCGTCGGTGGGGTAAAAATAATTCTTGCTGACAAGTAAATATGACTAGAAAGTGAATGGAAAGTGAATATCTCCTAATTAGGAAACGACGATACTGTCGTGACGCGTGTACAGCTTCGCTAAAATTTGTCGCCGCGCTAGTGGTTTTCCATATCCAAATCTTCTTCAATTTTCCAATTTATTTCTTCTTCTCCGTTACAACTTATTTTCCTGTTTTCTTACTTTTAACTCTCGCGGACCGACAAAGGATCCTTTCTACTTGGATCTCTTCTCGCTCCACTACACTTCTCTCGATTCCAACCGCCGTGAGGCAGCAAAGAGAATTCCAAGCCAAAAATCCTTTCCATTCTTATCTTGATCAAATCTTCTGGAATTTACGACATCAATTTCTCAACTTCCCTACCTTGACAAAGGAGGTCTCAACTACTAATTCACCTTCATCTGTCTGCTACTCTAAACCCTTGCATGGAACCATATCTCCACTAGAGTTTTACCATACTCAGTCGTCCAAGTACGTGAATAAGAGCGCCTGAAAACTCTTCTTTGCTTCCATCCGTGCAACCCTGACTTCAATTCCTCATTATGCCATACACTAACTCGTTGAACCAACTCTAGGAAGCTGAACGACCGATTTCAACCCCCTCTGTTGACTTGCGTCAGTTGCCTTTCTGAATAATTGAAATTATATTTAGTTTGACTAAGTCATTTAGTCAATCCTCTCTAAGTATCTTGCGTTAGCAAAGGGAACTTTCTCACCGCATCTTAACGCAGAATGGCACCGGGTCCAACTTTCCTGACTGTCTTCTTCGCGAAAGCCGACCAACTCAACGGAGTTAATGCAATATTGTTTTCCGGTCACCAATCTTCTGATCACTTTTCCCATCTTTCTAATTCCTATATGGAAAGTTTTAAAGATGGCAATGGAATAACTTACAGTTGTGGAGAATCGTAAGTACACCCATCATTCTTGCATGAATATGCTAATATCACAACTAGCTACCTCCAAGCAGGGAAAGCTTATCAAATTCAGGACAAGCACAAGTTCGCTCAGATCGCCCATGCAAAATATGTTTACGAGGCCAAAAATTTGCGAAACGGGATAAAAGAACTAGACGTCGCGAAGCAGAACCAAATGTCCTCAAAGGTCATTCAAAATGACCTATTTTTCAAATACCACAACAGCCCAGATCTCAGAGAGGACCTTCTCAGCACAGGAAATAAGTGCTTGGTGCAAACACTGGATAATCCGGATTGGGGTACCGGACTCAAAACTTTGGCTCTCGCGATATCCACACCAATTTACCAGTGGCTGGGTGAGAAGAAATTGGGAGAGGTATTCATGAGAGCACAGGGATTTTTCAAAGCTCTCCAAGATCAGGAGAATGAGTCTGATAGGTTTATGGTTTCTGCACTGTAACAACGATAGAATAGACTGACGTGTGTCAACAGAATATATTGACACGGCAGATGTAATTGCAGTACAGACAAGTCAGGAAGACCATGTCATGGTGAAGGATTTGCCATTACTTTAGGAGAGTGTAGACTCCGAGGGAGGAGACAAAGAGAGCGCTTCACCATTCGAGAAAATTGAAGGTCCAAGCAAGTCAACGGAGAGGAAGCAAAGCTTTGATACAGCATTAGGGGAATTGATAGAAAGCTCCAAGACCCTGTTGAAAAAACTTAAAGCGGGCAAAGGCTCCGAGGATTAAGGACCTAGGGGGAGGTATCGATCTGAGTGTTTTATGGATATGGTTTGTTTATAATTTTCCATGGTTTATTGCATTCTTCCTTGATAATCAAAACATTCCACTGGCTATCTAACTTCCAATGATGGTGCATTACGTGGGTTCAAAGGGGTTGCATTAGCTATGGCTTCGACATCAAAGTTTGTAGTTTCCTCATAAGATGGTATCACAAAACTTCCGTGCTTTGCAGCTATTCACCAGATATTTCCCCCAGTCATACAGCTTTTCAACATTACCTGTCTCTCTTAATCGAACGGTGAAGCTTCCACGCATTAGTTATTTACAACGAAGGTGAAATGTGATGATCTTTCCTATGGCCAATGGAAACTCAATGATAAAATTACATGCTCTTTATGTGAATAGAGCGGGATACTAAACTCGATGTTTCTTCATAGTTAGCTAGTAGCCATCAAGTAATTTTGTAATTCTACAAAGGTTACCAGGCAAGTAATTACAAAATCATAGATGATATTGTCCGTGATTTTTGATTGTCGGGGCTCTGCCACACAATTACCCCGCCATTTACACCGCCTTTGACCCACTCTTGAAACAAAAGGATTCATCGAGCATGATTGGCCCCGAAATTATAGAACTATTGCCGCCAGTATTTGAGAAGTAAGACTTCTTGAATCTAATACCTTGACATCTTTTTATCATTCTGACATGGTCGACTAACAAATGAACATCCTGAAATGTAAGGAGAACTAGGTGTAGATTCAGTCTCTTCGGTTAAGTAAGCGAAACAGAAATCGTTTCGAGATAGGTTAATAAAGTTGATGTGGGAGAGGTGGGGGTGGTAGGTTCTATCCAACAACTTCTCAGTCAAAGACATGATTAGCAAAGTGGATGTTTACAACAGGCATGATGAATTTGATATCATGGTCAAGATATTCGAGAATTATTTATGAGTGTAAATCGTTCATTGCCTGATCCACGACGAGTTTCCTCCTTCATTATAGGCTTAATTTTATCATCTACGCCTTGTGAAGATGAGATTTCACTGGCATTTGGGTCTTTTGGTTTCTCTTCTGAAGATTTGGAGGATTCGTACTTATCCTTAACTGGCGTATGTTTATACGATGTAAAAATTCTATTGTTTCGATTGGAGGATGGATGCGATACAATAAGAATGCTTGACCATATTCTATCAATATGAAAAAGAGTTCTGCAAGCACAATGTGGATGTCAGTGATTTACCAAAAAAGACTTCCCATCTCATTTGGCATTGATGTACAAGAATTCGAAGCTCTATGGCTTTGTTTATAATTGGTTAGAATGTGGTATTCTTCAATCTGGTATGCTCACAGATGCACGGATTCTCGTTAACCCCACCATTTTTTATGGGTGAAGAAAACCCTGCTGCAGTTCGGTTCTACAATAATGGAGGCCATTGTTACAGATATGGGATACGCTATAAGCATCGAGTTTGGGTTCCGGAAGTTGACAACTTGAGGGCTAAGTTAATCACAGCACTTGGACAACCAAGTGATGCTAAAATGTGGGTTATATTAAGATAAAAATTGTATTGGCCTAGGATGTACAAAGATGTCTCACAGTAGGTTCGCAATTGCCACACCTGCCAAAGGACGAAACATTCACGACAATCATACCAAGGGACATTGATGCCACTGAGTATCTCTCCACAACCATGGCAGGATGTTTCTATGGACTTCTTAACAGGAAATTCTTTGGATTCAGGATTTCCTGCTATTCTGATAGAGGTTGACCGCCTCACTAAAGAACCACACTATGTTCCTTGTTTTGCAAGGGAGAAGAAGACTTTAACTAAGAAGACTACAGAGCTGTTGATCCAGTATGTGTTTCTGTTATATGGATTATCTGATACAATACTTTCTGATCCGTCGCTAAAGCAAAATGTTGAGGAACGGATAGTACCCATGGTTATTGATGATAAAGAGGAATAAAAAGTAACGCGGATTTTAAAATTTAGGTTATATTATGGTTAATTCAGCATAAAGCTTAGTGGTTCGATTACTTATCAGACAATATATTTTATTATGTAACATGGTTTGTATATACAGAAGAGGGAGTAGAGATTTTTCATATCATCATAGTGGTGGAAATCGCAAAGCAGAATTGGATTAATAGAATGATGAGAAAGAAATGAGATTATGGAATTTTAAAAATATTGATATTAAGTGTAGCATATGTATCACAACGACAATATAAGAAGAATGTCAAAGATCAATAATCAATATTCAGATAAAAGGATTATGTCAAGGAAGAAAAGACCTATGGAGGAATTGATTGTGCGACTACCTATTCATCATCCATTAGATAAGGATCTAGGCTGAATAAAGCGAGAACATGTAATCTCTAAGGCTTTCTGTTCCTCAACCAAAAAATGAGAGAAGTATTCTCTTGGATTACAATCCATTTTGTGTATCTCTCTGTAGTTCCCTCTTACAAACAAGCTCTCGTCTGTTGCTGTTGTTTTCTTGTGAAATGTATAAGCACGAGGAATTTTTCGATATAGATTGATATACCCTAGAAGAAAGTTAGAGATTTTCATTATATTTTAAATTCGAAGATACTTACACACGTTAACTCAAAATAATTCGAGCAAGCGAGCTACAAATACCAATAGAATAGCTGCTAATATAGTCGCGAAGTTATAAAGTTCATTATTCTCGAGACGGCCTTCTTGAAGTCGAAGGTTTTCTCTATGAAGTTCATTATTCTCGAGACGGCGTTCTTCTTGAAGTCGAAGGTTTTCTCTATAAAGTTCATTATTCTCGAGACGGCGTTCTTCATGAAATCGATTCATCTCGACATGGTGCTGTTGATGAATTTCAACCAATTCGCGAAGGTTGACCATTTCGTCACTATCGGATAGGTATTCTTCTTCTTGTTCTTGATCACGAATAGCTAGAATTTGGCTAGGATCTGATGCCTTAAAGTTATTAGCAAACATGATATCGAATGAGGTTAAAAACAAGAAAGATAACGAGGTATTGTAATATTGTTGAAGTTTGTGTAGTTGTTCAGATTTATTTGTGATCGGTTTAAGCAAATGAATTGTTATATTATATACTACATACATGACAATAAGACAAAGGTTGAATCCTTAGTGTATTAGGGGTATGAACATGTGCAGTTGTTTTTTCAAGAGTCACCTGACCAAAAAAAGATTTCTATGAATTTATAATAACAGTTCTTTACTAGTCTGAACCGATTTGGTTAGTAGCTACTGTATTAATTTCGAAGATGAGCTGTATTATCATACACTAAAACTTCCAATGCATCTGGATTCTCATGATTTCTTATTTGATATAGAGAAGTGTATTTAATTGAATATAGATGAATGCTTTTAATTCAATGGTTACTGTACTACAGCCATAAGCGAATGTGAAAACGCATAGCTTTTTCAGTAGCCTGTTGGTACGAGAAGAATACGGAAGACGTAGCACCCACGTGCTTTGTAGGTCCTGTATGTCTAACTGTATTCTATATAAAAAGCTAGCTATGTATTGAAAGAACTAGTCTCTTTCGCATTCGCTTAGGGCTTTACTACAGTAGCTATACTACAGTAGCCATTGAATTGAAGTCATTCACTTAGTTCACACATAGCCCTTATTTAAGACCTACTATCTCCTATAGAATAGCTGGCACTTTAGATAGAATATAGCTTTGACAATTGGGAACTACTAATTGTAAATCCTGCATCATCCGTATCCTTTTCATATATACAATATTAGGTACATCAGTCCAACTCCTCGTCTAATCATTCTTAGCATAAAGCTATCAGATCACAGATGGACTTTGAGTACCGTTGGCAAGTATTTGGTCGACATCGTGTTTTGGTAAGCTTCGAATGGAATGAACCAAATAGAGGACAGAGTTGAGTACCTCCGAAATAATAGACTTGTGTCCGGGGGCCTTTGAGGTAATTGAAACATAATTCGGTTATGGTTTAAGGAATTCCACCGCCGCGTCCATCGTTACCTCCATGCGCATTATACCTTTTAATGTTATGCTTCTAAGCGTAATGAAGTTAACCCCCGACTCATTACTGGAATTTTCTCGGTATTGTTGGGGGCGAAGGTCTTTTAGAGTTCGATATCATAGGATTCGTCTAACGGCAAGACTTCAAGTATTTCATTCACTCTTTTACCACGTCCCGAGGTGAACTGACCTGTCTCTGTGATTTCCATGC
Organism: Botrytis pseudocinerea; assembly: GCA_019395245.1. Taxonomy (NCBI): domain Eukaryota; kingdom Fungi; phylum Ascomycota; class Leotiomycetes; order Helotiales; family Sclerotiniaceae; genus Botrytis; species Botrytis pseudocinerea. The sequence continues at coordinate 247,365 of JAHXJK010000084.1, read as the reverse complement.
TGTGGTGGATTGCTTTGTATCGAGGTTCGAGGAACATTGGGGAAGCGGTAGCGTTGCATCTTGAGGTTATTAAAGTGCTTTGATCCTACATGATAAACGTTAGCTGGTATTGAGAAGTGAAACGCGTCTGCTAACCTCTTTAAACTCGGATGGAGCTATTAATACACAGATGTGTTTGGAGATGGGAATGCCACCAAATCTTCATTGCGTTTCGGCCAGGACTGCTTCTGATGAATTCCGGCAATTAGTTTTTGTATTCGTTTATTCCAGGAAAGAATACTTTACTGGGATGGTTCCTCACCGAATTGGTCATATTATTACCCCCACTATCCCCCTTTCATTCATCCACCTACTCGATTGTTTCATCTACTGAGCCCACGATAATTACACTATCCAATCATCTGTCGTTGCATTCAGCAGCCGGGGTACTGTGGACCATGATGACAGAGAAACCCCTTTAGTGTATGCTTTCATAGAATTTCCTTCGCCGTGGACATATGTGGATTCCGCAGATTGTTTATTTGTCTAGCAATAATGTTTATCTTCCATTAGCAGCCGTCGTTGATATTCCCACCGCTACAAACTCGATTTAATGTGAATTGAGGTAGTCAACATCTTTGGGACTGAGAAGAAGGCGACAATGATTTCTAAAGCAGGTTGATGAAACATTTCAACAGTATCGCCCACAATCCGATAAATTCACGAAAATGGGCTGATCTGGAGAAAGTCACTGAGTAGATATTGGAGAATGAGATGGGGTACTGAAGCGTATTAAGTCGATGAGGAAATGTCCGATAGATTTGCAGAAAAATAAAAGTGGTGAGAAAGATGGAGAACACATGATGCAAGGGAAAGGTTATGTAAAGTAAAGAATGTATTGTTCGTATCCTAGGGTCCTTTGTAAAGCTTGCTGTAAGCATCTGCGAGGACACTGTAGCGTTGTTAGGATTCATGTATCGAATACATTCAACGTTCCTCGTCCGCTTCTTGAATATCCTGACCATACCACCTACCATCAAAGTTCGAAGCCAAGAGATTTCATCATGTCGCCATATAGCACCCCATTTTTACAACTTATATAGAAGTTTGGAGCGGTTTATTTTTGCAGAAGGGGTGAGTATGATGGGATCAAGGGATTTAAGCGTAACTAGAGCTACATCACACACAGCTGATCACACATCGTGTTCAGTAATATGGGTTGATGTAGAGACTAACTTATAAAATAAAGGGCTGCAAAGCTCAAAGCTCAATTCCAATTTGACATTGGAGACCAAGGAAGAGAAATGGGCTACTTCAGAAATGGGCTACTTCAGAAATTGAGATGATCAGAGTATGAGTTGTGCGAGGCTGGCTTTAGGTATACCAAGAAATATATAAGCCCCTCAAATCAATATCCGGTTCTCGTATCAATCTAGAGAGCGGATGAACATTCTGGGAACAATATAATTTATTCAATCAATCTACGAAAATAAAATATTAATATTTATAGCCACCTATTGATTGGTAGGTGTAGCTTTTTTCATTCTTTAAGCCATCTATAGCCGTGGGTACCCATAGCCAGCCGTACTGTCCAAGTCACTCATTGCAACCACTGGTCCTAGTTCTGTGTTTGCTAAAGACTCTTGACTAAAGATGGACTGGGAATTTATAGTCATGGGTATTGAAAACGCTTTGATGGTACTTAAAATACATTCTCAGTTCGTTGTGATGAGCTTGGAGAGCCATGCTTCACCAAAGAAACCTTTCAAGATCACTGTACCCTGTGTTGGGGCTTTAGCCTAACGCTAGTTCACGAGAATATCTCAATTGTCAGCAGGCATCTTATACTATCATTTTATGACCCATAAATTCATATTGATTTGCTAAAAATACAGATCCACAAAATTGGTGCGAACAAGCGCTATGAACTCAAAGCCTTCATGGGTATCCTGTTTCCAGCCGCAAGTTCTCCATATCACCCAAAAAAATATTAGGATTTCATATAGTCTCTCGGGTGCTATCAAGTGAAAAGAACCTGTAAGATCAGAAATAAAAAATGCAAGAAGTCACCCTCGGAGTATCTGATCGGACTTGTATTTTTTCTTAGTCTAACATCCATTGTACATCATAGTGTCTCCAACCTTCCTTGCTCAGTGCTCTCTTCTTTCCTGAGTACCCAAGTCCTCGAAATCCTCAACGTATTCGTGGTCGGCGAGGTTACGCTCTCTCTTCTGAGTGCCCATAACACTAGGCACTGGAAACTGAGCTTGAGATTGGAGCATTGGATCAATCAAGCTGTTGGGAATTGATTGCATTCCTCCGGGTATGTCTTGGGGGTATACATGACCATTCGATCTGAGGACCTGCGCGTTTTATCCAGATAGATATGATGGGATGCTGTTACCACCATTTGCCATCGTTGAATTCGCAAGATTCATTTCAACTTGATGTCTCAACGTTCTGGTTCCAAACATTGACGCAGCTCGGCGCTGGGAAGACTGAGGCTGCAAATTACCAAATTGTTGCATTGATTCTACATTTGGTGGCGGTGGAACATTACTTCTGCCGTAGCTAGCTCTAGCCTTTTGTTCGGACTGACTATGGAACGACTCGAAGTGCTGGTTATGGCTGTAAACTGCCCGAGTTTGGTGTGATCCGTCATATTCAGGGCGGCTACCTTGGCCCATGGATGGATACGCAGCACCGTATGTAGGCATTGAGTCCAAGGCTCCATTTCGTATCATTCCAGGGCTCATCGCCCCACTTCCCAAAGAGGTGTCAGTATAATGAATGCCGATGTGATTGTTGTTGCCATAAATATTGCCATAATTGTTATTGATATTACTATTGTGGGTTGGGCCACTGCTGGTAATCCCCTGATTCATCTGCTTAATAGTCATGGGGCTTGTATTGGAATATGGGTCGTTATTCATACCACGATTGAATCCATCGATTGCAGGCATCGAACTGGCGTATGCGTCGTGGGTTAAACCCTCATTCACCCCTCTAGTTTCGGAGTTTAATGCGAACCGATTGCTTTCTTCTAGCTTCAGCTTCTTCGAGTCAGGTTGTGGTTCTGCCCCCGATATCTCGCGACCCTTTCTCTTCCTGCGAAGCTTGGGTTTTTCCAAAAAGAGTTCACGGCCTGACTTCCCCTGGGCACGACGGCGACTAAAGTATTAGGGTTAGCATATATTCGTCAATGAAGTACATAATATCACGGTGGGGACTTACTTATTTAAACTTTCCTTCTCCCATACTTCAATGTGGATACCTCCTTTAAATGGCTTTTGCTCCTTGAGCTGAGGTCTAGGCATACCCGCCTTCTCAAGTGCATTGGCTTCTGCTTCATTCTCCAATCTCTGCTCGGCAGCCTTCTTTCGCTGATTTTCGAAAACATCACGTGGTCCCTCGTTTGGTCGCAGCCACTGGAATTCTTCCTCAGTCATTCGAACTCTAGGCCTAGTGGCATCAGGCCGCGTCTCCCAGCTCGGTCGTTTCTTTGGACCTTGGTTAGTTTTACCACCGTGGTCATTTCCACTGCTTTGAGATGCCACATTGCTGGTATTATAAATTCCGTCCTCTAAACCACCAGGTCCGTTGCCCGCTCGTTGCGTTGCAAATCCCACTCTGAGGTGAGCGTTGCCAGATGCTTGAAGGAAGGGGTGGGATTGCAGAGTTTGAGTCGTGTTGAAATTTCCATACGGTGCATCGAAATACTGATGCGGTGGTGGAGCATGTGTCCGATCATCTTCATTCTGCATCTCCGTGACCCGATTGTACTTTTCTCGGCCACCTAATAAATTGTGCTCAAATCTAGTTTGAGCGGCTCCAACTTCATTCTGACAGAATTCTGGCTGCTGGACTGACATCACAGGTTCTGATTCCCGAATGTTGGTTGGTGATTGAGATGTTGATCTTTGATGATTCCTTGTGGCATTTTCATCATGGTTCATTGGCGATGATGGTATGGTCTGCGCCGGAAAGAAAAACTGATCGTATTGATCAAAGTTCACAATACTCGCTGGAGACTCCTTTTCAGTTGATTTGGTAAACACATTCAATCGATCTTGTGTTGTGACTTTGTCTTCGGGTTTAACGGGACTAGAAGTTGGATCTTCGAGAATATCCGTGTTGCTCGTACGACCTAATTGTTCCGAGCCTTGAAGAACAGCATCCTGGGCAGTCATAGTCTCCGAACTTTGAGAACTAGTCATGTTCAATTCATTTTGGGCTAGGTACTTCACGGAAATCTCATTAGCGATCGTTGGTCTAAAAGAATCCAATATGGCTTGATTTTCATCGGTGAATTCGAGGATTTGTTCTATATTTTCTTCGGAACGTCCATCAGAATTTCCCTGGGTGGCCACTTCGTTGGCATACCACGTACGGATCTCCTCGGAGCCGATTCCATTCAGAGTATTCAAGAAATCATCTTGTTGTTCCTGACTCCATTCAAAGTCTTCAAGACTTGGTACTTCGGCAGGTGTCGTATCAACGACATTTCGCTCAATTCTTGGCTCATTTGCAGAATTGGACGATGTTAAAATAAGATGCTGTTCGTTAATCGTGATAGGGGAAGCATTTAGATCTGGGTTTGAACCAATCGCGTTTGATTGATCAAAACCTTCGGTTACTTGCCCCGCCCATTCAGCGTCGAACATTGACGCGGCATCGAAATCAAAAAGAGATGAGTATTGTTTGATTTCGGTGTCGGTAAAGCTTGGTGCTGGTGTAGGGCTAGGCATGGATTCTGAGCTTCTCTTCAGTTCACTGATAACGTTTTCATCTGTCTCCTTCATGGTCTCGAAGGTCAATTCTGAACGAGGCATTGCGTCTTTGTCTGAAAAGTTAGACATTGGCAAAATTCTTGAACGATTGTTGAAAAGATTGTTAATATGTGTTATTCAAGTTTGACATTTATTTGTTCTTCGAAATTTGTTGACTCTCTATCAACTCAAAGATTTGATGGAGTTATTTGGAAGTAGAAATCAGGGGGGACGCGGTCCTTTTGTATCATCTTCACGCTCATCAAGAACCGTCCCTAAAAGTCTTAATACTGTCACTAAATGACCGTGATGCCATCAACGACCGCCCAACAAGGCTTGTATACATTGTCTACACTGTTCAATACAGCATTGAATTGGCTCGCGGTCTTAATTCTGTCACGCGCGAATTAGTTTTCTATTTTCGCTACCCTAAACGCGTGGAAAAGTTACCGTACATGATTTTGGCCGAATAACAACTGCCTATACGGTCGATGCTTAATAATAGTTGGCATGTTAGCACTTCAATAATGCGATTGTTCGCCGGAATATCTAGTGGATATACTGATGTTACCAAGTGAAGGAGTAACTAGGGTTCTTTCCTAGGCTACAGAACTGGCGGTTGCGACAATTGATCATTTCCAGAAGTCTCCAGTCTGTTAAAATCTGTCCGTTATCATTGTGAAGAAGCTCTTTCATCCCTTATATACTACACAATTAGAATGTCTTTTTTAAAAATTTATACTTTGCTCATGTATATACCAAGAGCCTATACGATTTTCTGTTGTGGGTTTTCTTTCTTTTTGTCATTAAGAGCTTTGTGACGAATTTATGAAAGTTTTCGAACACTTCACTTTTTCTATCACAGAAGTATTATTTCACGTCAATGATCATTTGAGAGAGAATTTGAGATACATCTTCACGATATTCAAAATGATCATGCTTACGTGTAGAAAAAATATAGGTAGAAACCTTTCACTATTGTCTCGCCCACAACAAACACCCTAAACTACTCGTTATTCCACGAAACATTCCTTAATATCAAAAAATGGTTCGTAGATGGATTCAAAAGCCTAATTAAATGTCAAAAGAAACTTTTTGCGTGAATTTGAGCCTAGACAAGATGTCTGGTTACTGGCATTCTAACATGAGCTTATGTAATTAAGCGAAGTTATTTGAATAAGTTTATCACGATTTTACTATTTTTCAAATTTTTGGTGAGAAAAATGAAAAGATCCGAGGCTAAAGAAAACTTCCAAAGAGCTCGAAAATTCAACAAGATAATCAATTTGTAGTTTATTCACTGAGGGATTTCGCATATGCTCAGACTGCGCAAAAATTATCTATACCTATAAGTTATCTGCAAATAATCCACTCTACAAATATTCATCAAAGATCCTACCCACTCTACGAATTACCCATCCAGATTTAAAATTACCTGCCCTATTATAAATAACCTATAGATTATTTACAAATAATCTATCTACCTATAAATATATAAATAATTTATAGATTATCTATAAGTATATAAATTATTTGCAAATAATCTATAGATAATTAGATTATTCTCTACTTTTTCATTTAAATTTGAAGCTATTCCCAAATCACTTTATAATTCAAAAATAATTCAAATTTATATTTATATTAATTTTTATATTAATTATAAAATTATATTAGTTTTATAAAAGTTATATAATATATGGGTAGATAAATGATCTACAGATAATTTGTATCTATCCCGCCAATTATCTATTCCAAATTTTGAATTATCTGTTTCGCCGCAGGTAACCCGCAGGTTACCCATCAAGGTCATTACCCGCCCTATGGGTACTTTTTGCGCCGTCTACTTATGCTATGCGTCACTATTCGTGTCTCTTTTATCAATTGCATCTGTTTATTCGCCCCCTACTTGTTCGACTCGTTTTCGGTTTTCAGATAGGTAGGTAATATTGACGGTACTCTGTAGAAGTTTATAAATTTCAAAATACTATCATTTCTTCATCATTTCAGTACAGTAGTTTGCAGATAATAATCACTTAAGTACAACATAACGGAATGATTAAATCCTTATTTTCTAGTTATTATAAAGTTGAATTGTCTTACTCCTATAACTAATTTACTCACGAGTGTTGCTTTGTACGCTTGAAGCACTTATTGTTTTATTAATTGGCTTAGCAACAAGTTTTGAAGATTTGGAATTCGCAAAAACTCTAACTCTGTTATCGTAAGATTGCGTCTCCTCTTCCTTTTTTCGTGCCACTTGAAAGGCTTCAAAATCCTTGTGCTTTTTGGGTTGAACCTTGAAGTCTCGAGGAATTTTTCGACCAGTGGGGTTCTTCTTTTCTTTTTCTCTGGCCTTCTGACGGTGCCTAATTTATGTTAGCAGTGATATCTTGGAAATTCTCTGTGAAACTTACGCATTAAGTAGACTAATCATTCTTGTGGACATTACGATATTTTTCATCCCAGCCTGCCTCGAGAATTTCATTCTTTCGGGAAGAAATGCTTTGATGGGATGTTCATCATAGTCAGGATCTATGGCCTTCATCTCTTCCAATGACACGCTTACTCGAGACATGCAATAGGCACGTTGCTCAACTCGTGGCTGATAAATGCGATTGGTTTTGGCGAATTTTTTTCTCTTTGTGGGGTTGTGAGAACCGCCATTAATCCCACGGAAATGAAATCCATCTTCAAGGTCTGATGGGCCCCCAGCAATATTTATAGCATCGGCTTGTACTGCTGTAGTCTCTACGCCAAGGGTTCGAGTGCGCTTTCGAGAAATGGGGCCGTGATTTCCTTGTTGGTAGTTTTCTTGACTTCGCTTTCGGGGGACTGGGACCTGATTACCATGATTCTCATTTTTACTCTTACCTCCACAGCCACTACTTTTCACATTGAAGTATTGGGTTGTTTGCTGTGTCGAATTCATGCTGTGTTCTGCGGATCGATCGTTATTTAAATAGTCGTTAGGAATGGCCCTGTGGCTTGCGGACGTCCAATTCTCGTCTGATTGTGGATAGTCCGTGAATTGATCGTGAAATTGCGGAATCTTTATGGACTCTGGAATTTGATTATCAAGGACAGGCCTTCCATATTGACTGCACAATTGCTCAAGTCCAGTTGAGCTATCTATGGCTGATAACCCGCGTCTGAGAATCTTCTCTTGGTTGCTTCCTGATAGGCCTGCCATCCGGTCATCGAGACCAGTTCCATCCCATGTTTCATAACGGTTTTCTCTCAATTCGCCGTTGCTTGTTTGAAACTTTGAGCTACAAATATCACTCAAGATAACTGATTGTCTTTCATTACTGAGAGGCAAAGCTGTCTTAACTTGTGATGGCACGATAATACCACCTCTGGCTGCAGGAAGTATTCCCCAGAGACGACCCGTCTCCTCTGGACTTACAATTTCAAACTTGCAGTCATCATCCTCTGTGGACTTGAGAGATAACATGCTTTTCACAGTAATAAAATTAGTTCCATTTCGGAAGCCTTGGTCTTGGTCTACGGATCTTGTATTTAGCATTAGTGTCTTTATTGTCATGTTTGGAATGCGCTTACCATCTTTTTTAAATACTGTACCAAGGGAATTAAGTAGTCGTGGTCTGCTTTGAGTATTATCGAGATCAGATGCTAGATCTTCTTGTCTTCCTACCCTGATATTGTCATTAAGGGAGTATTGATCGATTGTCAGGTTCATACCAGGTTCATAGACCCCATTATCGTTTTTCATGTTGAAGTTGGTATGAATCTTGATTGACAGATGGTTTCGTGGAAAAATTATCAAGTACTTCACAAGATGTCTTATTGACATTTCTTTTAGACTACCCAGCTAAACAGAAGTTGGGCTTTAGAAGACGAATTTATCATGTTTAAATAATTTGGTACCATGAATAAAATACGCAAAGAGATAGAGAAGCCGTATAGACGGGCTAACGCACGCGCTACTCAAGCGAGATACCGTTGCCTACTACAGCACCTATTAAGTGCTTCTAATACACGTATATATGTCAAAGATAACATCATACGGTTTTTTGGCGCCGCATAAATTGATAGGTATGTTCTTGGTTAGTATTGCATATTGCATAGTTCTCGTGAATTTTTGCTTTTCAATCCTATAATTCCCTGCAAGCTATAATAGAATCTTATGATTCAAATAATTGAGTGAATGACTTTGGTAATTTAAGTCACTTATCAGTAATCTGTAGCAAGTCATTATCTCAAGACACCAGGGTCTCTGTAAATTCTCGTAACGCTGTCGTGAACTTGTTCAGTTGATAATTGCTGCCATCCCATTCCTAACTAAGATAAAAGACAATGGGCGGAATTTAAGAAAGCCACGGAATTGGGAAACGAGAGTTAGAGAGAAATAATATAGATTGTAAAATAATAGTAGAGTATCGCTTGTGTGGCTCTATCACCGTTTTTCAATTTGCGTATCTAGTTGTAAATTCAATCACTTGAATTTGGATGGAATATTCAATCTGAACTCGTGTCGAGAGATGAAAAAACTTTAGACGATCTATTAATCAACGAACTTATCTTTCTAAAAGTCGAATATAACATGCTGCGAGTAGAGTCGAAAATGATTTACGATGGCCACAGAATTTTTGACTTTTTCTCTTTGACATGTTATTTTTTACCAGCAATATTTGCCCATGTCGAGACAAGCAAGATGGCAGAAAATCATAAATATCTCTACAATATACAGTACTAAATAAAAAAAAAGGACCGTAATATGAAAACACACCAAAAATAGCTATTCTTCAACCTTTTTATTCCTATATATTTAGAAAGTGATGTGATTGATTATTATTGTTTTAATCAAAAAATAATCAAAAAATAATAATATAATATATCTTTTGTCTCTTTTAAAAACACATTCAATCTTATATTAGCCTATTATATAATCAAATCACATGATCGTCGATTGTAAGCTTACGAAAACGGCTAATAAATCCGAAAACGACTATTTAATCCAAAAACAACCACTTAATCCGAAAACAGCAATTAAATACGAAAACGACTATAAAATAAAGGATATAAAAAGAGGCTTTATTTCGAAAGAATGGACGGATTAGGAAGAGATCTACAAGAGATTAATGAAAGCGGAAAAGCTAAATTAGTAGGAAAAAGCATAAAAAGAGGCCTTTTTCCCTTGAATGTAAAAAAAAAAAAAAAAAAGAATAGATATAAGAAACAGATTCTTTAATATCACACCGCTTATATAATCCATTTTAGTCGTTAATCAGAGCCAGCTTCTATTATACACTGATAGCCTATGACCTACGATAATTATAATGAAATGTTATTATAGTTTAAAAAATCATATAAATTTTAATAAAAAATAGATGCATTAATTTCGCAAATTATTTCACTTTGATATAATTGATTAAAATTCATTGAATTAAAATATTCAATTTTGTAACATTTTTTACTAGTAAATTCATCGTATTTGGTACGCTAACACTAGCGCACCAGAGTACCCCACACCTATAGATAGCTTCTATATAGTACAATGAGAACTTCGTCCTTCTTTCACACTTTCTTCGTACCAGTATTTTCGGTTTTTTGAATTTTTTCGTTTTTAAATCTAAATATCAAAATCAAATAAATCTCTAAAAATATTCTGTTCATTTTTAATTGAAATTTAATTGAATTATGACTATACTTGATAGTTCGAAATATAAGCATCCTATTTATAAAGAATTATAGTTCTTTAAAAACACTGAGAATTAACATTTTTTGGTGTGTTTTTAAGCTACGGCCTTTATTTTTTACAGGTCACTGTAAATCTAGTAAGTAAAAAAATCTTCTCCCTCAAAATTAGCTTGGTTTTTACAGTCAAGATCTTATGAACACAGGAATTAACGGGCAGGCAGACTTTTAACATGAAATTTTAAAACAATCGGGTTATAAAATTTTATTCTCTCTTCCATCAATATTATTGGAAAAGATAAAAGATACACGGGAATTTGTATTAATATAAGAACTATTAACTGTTCGGTGAGATCCCTAGGAGGCATCTTAAGTAGACAATTTTCTTTTAATTATTCAATTTCATCCAGCTTTGGCTGAAGCTGGATGAAAATTACCTTTACCAATACCAATTATTCCTCCCTGTTTCTTTTGGGCCGGAGTTTCTTAAAGTATAGCTTCTAAGTTTTTCTCAGAGAGATAACATCATTTGTCTTACGTAAATTTGAGTCTTCTGGTGTAAAATTGTAGAAGGTGATAGAAGTCACACAAGAAAAGCCTTCGCATATACAATAGTCAATGTAATATATAGCTATTTATAGTGAATAGAGGTGAATCCCTATATAGAGGTAGCGAGGTGTGAGGATGAATCTGAGGCAATAACATATAATGCAGAGGTCAAGTTAAGAGGGTAGAAAATCAGGCTTGTTTAGTCTATAGGAAGAAAAACTAAATTATTATATCACGTGACCATCAAGTCACGTTTTTCCGTACACACTGGACTTCCGGCCACGATTGTGTCCAGGTGATATTTAAGCTCTGGATTTGCGATTCGATCAGTTATCGCATACTGATCTCTAATTAATTGCGATGAGACTACGGGATTGACTCACGCTTTAGCTCAGGTTTGTACCGTTTATGATCGGCCGTTCTTCTTATCCGATTTGTCCAGGAATCCGAAACTTCTCCCATTTCCTTCTTTCTCAACCACTCATCACGACATTCTCGAAGTCTGCCCTTTGGGCAGTAGATCTTAGGCACAAAATTTGCTACGTATGTTCCAGGAGCGTAGCGCTTCATACGCTCATTCTCCTGATGCACAGCATTACGACGGTGTCTATAGATTGGTTAGTGACGGAACTTTAAGGTAAAGGGCAATGAGACACACAGGGGGAAAAAAACATAAAGATTACTTACTGATTCAGTATCTCTACCTGATCCCAGTTTATCTGGAAAGACTTCATTCCATTCTTAGCATTTGTCATATCTCTGAAGGCCAGTCGAGGATTTTTCTCATATTCGGGATCTATGAGCTTCATTTCTTGTTCAGTCATCCAAACACGTGGATAAGCGGACTCAACACGCATTGTCCAAGGTGTGCGCTTTCTCTTAGTTGTTCCCCCATTCTTAGAATTTCTGGTCTCTGGGACCTCGCTATATGAGCACTCCGATTCAGAACATCCATACAGATCGTCATTCTGTGTGCTATGCACTTCTCTATCAATCGAGCTTGGAATCTCATTGCTCTGGTCTCCCATCGTAGTGGAGTGGTTGCTATTGTAGTTATTTGCCGCAATAGATTCACCAGCTACTGCTTGCGATATAGCAATCGATGCTTCGAAGCTTGCTTGTTGTGCTAGGACTGGAACATCTGTGCTATTCAAGTTGTCTTGGACATAATACGGGTATGTGGGTGCTATTTCACTGTTAGTTCAAGGATTTTTAGAAACAGGGAGCTATGCTTACCATTTGAATTTGATGGGTCCGGATACGATCTTCTCAAATCGTTTCCAATAGGCGATGAAAAGTCATATTCTTCGTCCCGCTGGTCAGTCTGGCTAAGAACTTCCGGTGAAGCATCTATCCACCGTAAATTTTGGCTGTCATACATGACATCACTCGGATCAACATATCTGCTGGACTGATATTGTGACAATGGATTAAGATAGACATTCTCCAGAAACTTTTGATTATCCTGTATTCTTTGCCCGGATGTCATGTCTCCATCCATTCGTTGTCCATAGTTGGTGATCTTCATATTTTCTCTTTGGGAGGGCGCTGGCTGAGAAAAATGCGTCGAAGTTAATTGCAGTGAAATATGTGATGTATTGAGAGTAATGAGTGAAATTCTTGGTGAAGTTGTTCAAAGTCGTTAGATCTTGAATGATAATAATGTCGATATATGTCTGGATGAAGCCTTATATGTCTATATGGATGAAAATTGTACGGCCTCCGATGCTAGAAAAAACGATTATACTAGGGTAAATATCTAAGAATTGATTAACGTAAACTATGGATCTATGGTAGCAATGATATCGTACAGCGCCGTAGCAAAATCGGCGAGCGAATTAGAAGAGCATTTGTGGATGTAGAGAGACATATACGACTCTACAGTACACGCTCATTTCATCATAAATGGTTATGGTAGCACATAATTACGGCTAGAGAGTTGCTGTTGTAGTTCAAATCTTTTAGTCAATTGGATTATCATAGAGATCAGAAAAAATGTCAATTCATGGTCGCTTACGATTAATTCTGAGATGACCTTACCCCATTGCCATACAAGACGTCTTATTCCTGTCACTTGAGTCGGATACTTAACTGCTTAACTGCTTTGGATCCTTTCCATGTGTTTCTTCATTGGTCTTGTTTCTACCTAAGGCTTGGTAGTTAGGAAAATGCTCCAGGTTCTATAAAGCTTGGATTTATTGTTTGATAAGACCACTGGAAGACAAGCCATAATTCAAAGTTAGTAGAAAGTCTCTTTCTCTGAAGAAAGGAAATATAAGCGATCGTCGAGTTGTAAAGTGAAGTATCATTATTTCCATATACCTGATTGTGCTACCCAGGATTTATCATGCCATACAATACACCTCAAACTAGCTAGCGGATTTGACAAATTGATCCTTTAGAATACATCTAAGTGCCTAGGAAGACACGATGTCTCCATCAGAAAAGTGCCGTCGGAATAATTCAGCTCGTTCCGACTTTGATTTGTGTAAAAGATACACTGGGGGGTTATCATTCGGTAAGTAAATCTTCTCATATTCATCCAATTGGTCCAATTGGTCCAGTATGCGTCCTGGAGAATTTTCGGATAATTAGATCAGCTTATCAACACCGATATATGTAAAGGGTTAATTGAAGCGCAACTTTTCATTTGGAGAAATGATAAGAAAATTGCAGACTCTTCGTTGAAATGATTGCTGTTCTTATTTCTCATCTCAACGCTGATGATATGGAAGGTGAGTTGGATGCTATTAGTCTGCGACATAAGAATTAGGCCTCAACCTAACCTGGAGGCTGAATCATCTATAATTCAGCATAAAGAAACCCGTAACATTTAAAGACGGACCTTTAAACTTTATAGCGAGATAATATTTTCGGACAGCGAGCTTTGAGATCTTAGCCACGATCAGATATACGAAAGAATTCTTTCGAAACTAGGCACTTTAGTTAAAACATCCGAATACGATTTTCATGAATAGTTCTAGAAGTACTTAACCTAGAAAACCTCGAATCCCCTGGCAATAAACTAACGAGCTCATTTAGATGACCCCGCATTTCGCTAAGAATTTTCGCAAGTGTGATTGGTCATTTCTAAAAAGTTGTGTGATTGGCTAGCAAGATCCCCCTCTGCCCCCCCTTTACAAAATTTGGCACAGGACACTAATAAGAATAAGTTAGAGAAGGGACTTCAATGAACTGAGAGTGTTTCTGATAGAAAAAATCGCTCAAGGTCTAAATTGCTGCAGGCCAAGGTTGTTCAACTTAGAGCGAAGAAGAATCCCATTCGCCGAGGAGGAAAAAGTATTCTGCACTGTGATTGGCGGATCAGTCCGGAAGGATTAGGGTAGGCATCAGCTTATTTTTCAATTCTGCGACGACATTCAACAACAGTTCTAACATCACACCCAAATATTAAATATCAAGTGGTGGTGATCGATGTCATTACCTCAAAGTTAACTCCGAAATGTCATCACCAATCTCCAGCCCAATTCTTTCACTTGCAGAAACTCGAGATGCCCGTGAATTTTCTGCTATTACGACCAGGGCTTTTGAAGAAAGCGACACTATATATCCGATTATATGGGGAAAGACCAATCCTGGGGCTCACGATACCGCTGCAATGTTGTTGTTCAATCCGATGCAGAGTGAAACTGTAGTTACGTGGAAAGTAGAGATCGATGGGAAGATCGTGGGTTATGCTCGGTGGTCGTTACCTGAAATTTGTAAAGTCACAGAGGGAAATGTGGGTGGAAAAAATGATGAAGATGATGAAAGCGCCACAGCACAACACAAGAAGAAGGTAGAGGAGGGATGGAAGACACCTGATGGTATGAACTTTGATTTATTCATAAGAAAGGTGAAGAGTACGGTTCAGTGTAAGAAACGTGATTATAACGCAGAAAAAGATATGTGTAAGTGAATCCCTAGTCTCTTTTAGCTTTCACGTCTTTTCCAGGTTTTAACGTACATTGCTTACCGTCTAGTTCTTCATCTCTGTTTCGTTGATCCAGCGCACCAGAAACAAAGAATAGGAAATTTGTTACTACAGTGGGGACTGAGTACGGCGGATAGAAAAGGCAGAAAAATATATTTGGTTAGCACTCCCCAAGCTAGGGTTTTTTATGAGAAGAGTGGATGGCTCGTGAAGGAAAATCTAGTGATAAATCTGGAAGCATATGGGGAAAGTGGAATTTATCAACGCAGTTGGATGATCAGGGAAGCTCGAGACAAAGATGGCTTGTAGGTCTTAGATTGTGTATCGTTATGTATCCGGGCTCGCAATTGAATTTTACAAGATACTGCACCTGCTGATAATGTGTTTCAAGCGTGGAGATCTTCTTATCCGTCTATTCAGATTATTTGCTACCATTCCTTGACTCAGTAGAGCTTCAACAATGACAGAAAGGGAAACCTAAAACTCAATCCATCAACGACATATTTACCGCATATATTTGCGAACAAAGTAGACATGAATCATCTGGATTGAGAAATATCACATATGCTAAAATCTCAACAAGTTGCCCATCAGAGATAAGAGAGAAAAGCCAGTGTGTTATAATGATATCACCAGGAGCGACCAATAATCTAGTGAATGTGGAATTTCGGCAGAGTTGGGGGTCAATATCACGTGGCACCAATTCACGGAGAAAGCTTGACTACATATCGATGTTTGATGGACTAAGTAGATGCAAATCCTTGTCTGATATAAATAAATAATTGAAATATTACTCCGTTAAATGAAAAAAAACAAGAAATCGGGTAAATAGAATAAACCACCCATGCAAAGACTTCAATTCTCCAAATACGTTCGAATCCATAACCTCATCTGGAAATCCAATTCAAACTCATACTCAGAAATCTACAAAAGATTCAATACACCTTTTCCTTTATCAAAGCCTCAAGCTTGCCACAATGAGTCGTTTCTTTCAAGGGTCCCCTTTTTTCTCGTTCCCAAATACACTTATGAACCTTCCAAATTGCTCTCGGACGATTTGGGTGACCTGGGAATATTGAATCGAAGTTATGATAAAATGCCAGATCTCCGAGTGCTTTTTCCAATGTATCAATGTAACATAGAGTCGAGGAAAGCTCCTGAATTCCATTCTTCTCATCCGAAAAATCATAAAGGAGTTCTGAAACCTGTTTCGTAATGTCGGCTAGTGTTTGCTGGAATTGGCGAACTGAGTTGGGCATCTCCACTTCACGCACATTTTCACCGGCCGCAAATTCATTATCGAGCCAATAAGTCATATAACCGATTGTATCATTGTCATGTCCTCTTCCAGTTCTGCTGTTTGAGCGTGGAATAAATGGAAGCATTCTTAAAATCTCGGAGCGAGGTACAAATGCAGGATTTGTCAAATTCTGATCTGTCAAGACTTTGTAAATGCCGAACTCTACAGTGAATCGTAACGCTCGACTTGTATCTTTGACCTCTTCAAACTTGGGCAACAATGCATTGCCTGTCGCGATAATTTCATGTAACCCCACGGGTTTTTTCAGATGGAAATTTGACTGCGGTAGCACATATCCTTTTTGTAACCCTTTCAGATATTCAATGAATATTTGTCTAATCAGTCTTGATCTTATTGGTCTCTTGGAAAAATATCTCCAATAAAAGCGGTTGATTATCCGTTTTTTGAAATTGGAAGTTTTGACGAGTCTAACATCAGAAATAAGTTCGTTCAAATCCTCTATCACGGCATTTGTGAGTAGCATTGCGTCTTCCGTGTGTCGGCGAACCAGATCATAATATGCCATATATTCATGATATATCTCGTCAGCATCAGCTTGTACATCCTCAAATAGTTTCGGGAATTGGCGGCCTTGCGGGTAGTCTGGCATCTCATTAATGTACCTGTTGAAAGTCAAAAGCGTGTTACCTGGAAATGTATCCAATTGTCCCCGAAATATGTCTCCTTCCTTTTTGGTTGCGTTGTACGTGATATCCTTGTATAACAATGGAATTGTAGATACACAGTTTGGGGTGATGAGTTTGACATTGTAACCACTTCTGAGTAGTTTCTCGTGATGGATCCATCGGGTCATATAGGGTATCATATATGCCCAATTCAGGAACAAAATCAGCAGAAGGAGTCCTATCCACATCATTCGAGTTGCGTGAGATTCTTCAAGCGATGAGCCGTCGGAGCCAACAGGGTCTGTTTGTGTGCCTTCATCTGAACTAGACTCAGACTCACTTGCACTTGCGCTTGGGGTTCGTCCCTTGCGTTTGGACGAGATCTCTCGAAGGGTTTTGGTGGGCATTGAAGAAGTAGTGAAGCTTATGTGGCTCAAGTATTATGTATTAACTTTGCAGCTTGTAGCTGTCTGCGAGTTCATGGTAGACTTGAATGAATCGTTGATAATGTGCCAGGAGAATTTTGTGTATGTGATGGCAATCCGTTGAAGTCAGAGGTTGATGGTGATCGTAGAACATTATAAACTTTGTTTTTTTTATAAAGCCTTCTTTGGATGATACTGGAAGATGGAGCTTAGGACGTTCTTTGTCTAAATCGACGAGAATTCCAAGAAAATTCGAAAAGTTTCCATTGTTACGTTGTGCGCTCGGATGTGACAAAGGGACAGTTGTTGAGATAAAGAAACTCTATACCTTTTGACAACTGTGATAAAAGACGAGTTTCCAGAATTATCGATTCTCGATCGTGGGAGGCCCAAGAAATAGATAGCCCTTGGTCTGAGTCAAATTTTGTATCACAAGTAATGACTATCATATAATTGTTTAAAGCTAGGTAGGTTCTGAAGAAATTGATACAAGGAAGTAAGAAGAAGGACATTTGAAGGAGTTCGGGTTTTTCCACAGTCTACAGAGAAGCCTCCTCTTAATCCTGCGTAAGAATTAGTTCATGGGTGGTTTTACCATTATGCTATGTTAAGTAGCTTCTTCTGTTGTGGAGCTATCTTGTTGCCGCAAATATTCCCCTTTCGAATAGACTGTTAACTGTAAGACTATACCTTCACCGCGAAACATAGAACAGAATAAAAGAAACCGTGGTTTATGTTAATTTTCACTGATTCGAGAGAAATACTTGCTTGTAGTAGAACAGATCGGAAAATGTGTGGTGTTGAAATATTCAGACGTAGAAGAAAATTGGGGGATAGATAAAGCTGAAAATCTCTATGAAAGGTTCAGGAATCATGATGTCTTCAATATCATATGTAAAATTGTGTAAATTTCAAATCTTATTTATGACATATGGATCATTCTGAAATTAGTTTCAGGTCAATCAAATATCGAATCCATGCAGCTGAGATTTAGGTGCTGAAGCCGATGTCCCTGATCAACTTCTCCTCATCGAATCCCCATCTACTCACGTCCATCTGTCCCTTCCAATTCGGCTTATCGCATAGCTCATGCAGGAGACTGTAATATCTACCCATATTTAAGTTGAATCCCAAGATATCCTTCTTTTCTGCCATTAATTGGATATCGAATGCTAGTTCCTGGAACATGACTCCGTGTCTTTGCGTTCCCAGTTGCTCCAAAGATCCATGATTACAGCAGCGTCCGACACAGCTGTATATGTGGAAAAAGGCATGACACATCTCGTGTACTAATATACCGAATAGCTTTTTCAATCTTTCTCCATTGAGTGGCTCAACCTCCGGTCCAACAAAGATGGTAATGGTGCTCATTGGCCTGAAGCGGCATTGAATAACATCTTTTCTGCCTCTTCTGTAAACGGCCTTGGATTCTTGAGACGCGTGGCCTTGACAACCAGGTAGAGTGTTGCCGGGTAAGGAAGTAGTCAGGGTGATGTATTCGGTCAATGTACCTCCAAAGAAAAAATCATCGAATATGTGAAAGTATTTTTCCAGGATTGTTTTCGTTGACATGAGACGAAGATGATTTGGGGTGTTGAGGATATCAATCACCTTCCACTTCACAATCGCCTCTTTCTGTAGAGGACTTAATTGTGAATCTGGATTGATATGTTTCCAAACAGCTCCTACAAGACTTGTAGGTCGATGCTTAAATACCTTTAGGCGATTTAAAGTCAAAGGTCGACGAAAAAATAGTCTCCCTGAAAGATACCCCAGCTGTGGATTTGCTCGTCGAATGGTCAAAGAATGCGGAAAGTAATTCGCATCTCTGTCTTGAGCGAATAGCTCTAGTTCAGGCCGGCTTTCACGAAGTACCTCGCCGTCACATCCTGTCACATTTGTTCCTCTGCCGATTCCATTTGACATTTTTGAAGGTATTTGACCCATCGTGCGAGTTTTTCCGATGAATTCTGAATAAAGGTCAATATTTGGAAAGTCGTATGAGGGTTTCTAATGTCATGGAATTGAAGTAATTGTGTCTAGCCAATGCGTGTGGTGATAGATATAGCAAATGCCACCACTAGTGATGACTATCTTGAGCATTAGCAACCGTAGTAACCGTAGCAATAAACCCGTTCAAGGTGATGGATCTCCTTCCCAGCCGTACCTGAGGAATGACATACGATGTACGGCATCTCATGATTGCAACACTATTCAGATTTGGACATCCAACGAACGACTAAGAGTATGTACTTATATTCCATGCTAGGACTGGCAGCAAGGTAAAGATTCAACTCCAAAAGACACGAGCAAAATCAAAATAAGTCAATAGATAAGTGGACATCGAATATCTCAAAAGTTTACGCATCGTACCTAAGGTTAAGCAACACCGGAGAACTACTCAAACTCATGTTCTTAACAACCCCAAGCCCCCGTCTTCTCTTCCAGGACGAAGGAATTTCATTATGCATTTGAAAGGGTAAGATCAACATTTCTACTGATGTCCTCCGTTAATAGTCCGGATAGAAGACGAATTTTCTATACTCCCCAACATGACCAGATTCCGTAAGCAACAATAGTCATATATGTAGCTGTACTACTGACCTACATCCCTTGAGTAGATAGTATAGAGGTCAGGAGGCTTTCTGTGCCGCCTTCAATATCCTATCACTGATCGTTATTCTTGACATGGATCTCATGGGCCAAAATTGATATATCCATAGGTGTGTTTGCTTCAATTTGCCTTTTAGTTTTAGGATCATTCATAGTAGTCTTGTTACATGTGACTACCAGAACCGTCATCAGACCTGGAAGCAGGTAATGTGCTAAGTGCATGCGTCAGAGCACTGTACTCAATTTGTTCGCGATGGTCAGAAACATTGTGAGCAGCATTCCCAGAGGTGAGAGCCCAAGATTTAAAACTTTTGTCATTGATTTTGTCTATCGTTCTCAAGAGCCAGAAAAACGCATACTTCTATAGTTTTATAAAGGATCTAACATCTTGACATCATAAAAACTTTTAGGGGAATTAGTTTGAAGGAGCTGCGAGGTTTCCTCTAACACCTCCCTTCTCTCCGACTTCACGTGCAGTAACAGTGACTGACAAATCCTTGCTAATGTTGATCATGACCTCGATCTTGCTACCCTTCTTAACACCTCTAACTGCGGCTTCTGCAAGAACATTTCCGACCTTCCAGATTTTTTCACGTTGCTCTTCTTCTTCCTCTTCGCTATCATCATCCTCAGAATCATCAGAGTTTGCATCCTCAACCTTGGCCTCAGTTGTCTTAGGTTTTGGCTCTGGCTTAGTGACCTTGATGTGAGATCCACCCTCGACAATCTTGACTAAAACATCACCACCTTCTTTAGGAGCGGCAATTTCGACAGTTCGGCGGGCTGGGACAGCAGTTTCGGCAGCAACAATTGGTGTGAAAACACCCTTGTCAGTCTCTCCGGAGATGGAAAGAACTCCAATGGCGTTTGTAAGGTGCTGAACGGTAGTGACGGCAGCGTGAGTAGATTGCTCAATATCTTGAGCATCGAATTCTTGAATGAGAGATGCTTGAAGAGCAGCTCCACGGGCTTGCAATTCGGAGGGGTTGATTGCGGTAGGGCTGGTGGATGGAGCAAGAACTGTGGCATTTGGGTAGATGTATTGGACGTTGGATGCGATTTTTGGGGTGTGCGATGTACCACCAGAAAGGATGACCTCGTCAATTTCCAAAGCATCCAATCCAGCCTTCTTAACAACACCCTCAATCAATCTGTTGAATCCTTCAAAAACCTTGCGTCCGATAGTCTCATATCTAAGTCTGTTAATGGTAGAAGAGAAATCAATACCCTCTGCCAAGCTCTCAACACTGAAGTTGGAGTTTTGTCCGATACTGAGTGCTTTCTTGGTAGCTTCGGCTTCTGCCTTGAGTTTTGCGAAACTGCGTTGATTTTCACGGGGATCGATAGAGTTCCACTTGATGAATTCTTTGGAAAAGTGATCCATGAGAACCTGGTCCAAGTGAACACCGGCGAATTCGTAATCGTGTGCAGTGGCCAAAATGGTGTACATGCCACCTCTTGATGCGATAACTGCGACATCTGAGCGAGTTCCTCCGAGGTCTGCAACAATAACATTCTTATCCGCAACCTTGGCCTCTGGCCTTGCGTCATATGCCAACAAAGCAGCAACAGGCTCATTAATGAGTTGTAAAACCTCAACACCTGCATCGTTTGCTGCCTTTGTCAAGGCTGCCTTTTGGTTCTCGGAGAAATTTGTTGGGACTGTGATGACAGCCGAGTTAATTTGCTTTCCAGTGTAATCTGATGCGGATTGTGCGAGACGACGGATAACTCGAGTTGCTACTTCAGAGACAGAAACGGTCGATGGTTCACCCTCCTCCTTATCTTGAATTTTGAATGCGATCGTGCCCTCGTGGTCCAAAGGGTGTGCAGAAGCATGGCTGTGTGTAGGATCTATCGACTTGAAGCTATGCGGGGTGCGGGGCACAATGTTAGTCGACCTTCTCTTGGAATACACCTGGGACCCGAGGGGGAAATTGAAATGTAAACATACTCTTGTCCAAGGAAATCTTTGAAATAAGCAACAGTGTTTGTGCTGTTTCTAATAAGTTGTTGCTTGGCCTGTTGACCATAATATTCGTCTCCGTGGATGTAGGACAGAATGGTAGGGATTTGACGGTCTGTGGTCAAGATCAATCAGTCTGCCTCCCCATCCTGTTCGGATCTATCTTCGAGCGCGGTTTAGTAACTTACCTCCATCCTCATTGGCAATGACTTCGGCTTTATCCTCAACGGTGGTGTAGGCGATTGAGCTGTTGGAGTTTCCAAAAGAGATACCAATGGCGTTTCTCTCACCAGCAGTGCCGTTTGATGCGGGGGCTTCAGCTGCCATTTTTAGATATGTGAAGGATTATAGGAGAGAAACAAAAAGTCGATGAATGAAGTAGAAAAAGACTTTGACTCAAAATCAAAGGTTGTTATAGTTCTGTGTAAATATTCAATGTAATCAAAACCATCCAGAACTTTTTTACTTTTTCAAAATCGCATCGAGAATTTCACTAGCGCCACATCTTAGCCACCCCACATTTTGAAGGCGCAAACGCAAGGCTGAGAAATCTGAACTTTTTATCTAAGGTTATTGGAGCTGGACTGGAGCAAGTATTGAATTGAATATACTCCATTAATATAGTCAATACACGAACAATCACACGAGAATTCACGACGACTACTATATCCTGAGATATCCTTCTACTATAGAAAGCTGCGTCCAGCTAATCGTTTGCTCGCCATACCAGAATGTCGACAGAAACATTCGTGCTTCCCGGCGATCATATTGCTTCAGAATTACTACCTTCTCACCCAAGTTTACCATTGAAGCTCGGCCCTGGCTTAAGGCACATTCCGCCAAATACAATCACTTCAACCGTAGCAGGTCAATTACGAACAGATTCGAGAAAGAATGCAGTGTGGGTTGAATTCAATGCTGGTCGAGTAAGAGATAAAGTCACAAATTTCTTGTTCTTCGACGCAGCTAACCTTTCCCTTAGTACATTCCAACAGTAGGAGATCTCGTAATTGCTTCCATTAAAAAATCAGCAGGAGACGTCTTCTATGCAAACCTTAGCGACTTTACATCAGATGCCAGTCTACCAGTTCTCTCCTTCGAGGGAGCCACGAAGAAAACCAGACCGCAGCTTGAAAAGGGCGCACTAGTATATGCACGAGTTACTCTTGCAAACAAACATATGGATCCTGAACTAGAGTGCGTATCGGCATCAACGGGTAAATCAGAAGGCTTGGGACCATTGGAGGGAGGCATGCTTTTCGACGTATCTCTCGGAATGGCAAGACGAATGATGATGGCTCGCCCCGCTGATCAAGGTGGTTTGACGATACTTGAGGAATTGGGAGAGGCTGGCGTTTCGTTTGAGATAGCCGTGGGAAGGAATGGAAAGGTTTGGGTGGATAGCAAGACAGTGAAGACTACATTGGCGATAGGAAAGGCCTTGAAAGAAACGGACGAAAAGGGTCTGTCACCGGAAGATCAAAAGAAACTGGCTAAAAAGCTAGGACGCGAGGCTTAAAATACGATACCCTAGAATAGAATAATTACGCCATTGGAGAAGCTTTACAAAAGGCTGGAGCAGAAGAAACGACAACCCCGTACAACATTCCTGTCATATCAGCCCTTACAGGAGATGATACACGATCGCAATCCCTTCCCTCACTCCCTCACTCCCGCCACCCAAAACTACAATAATTCTTTGCAAGCTTCGCTTAGGTTTCTCTATAGCAGTACGTATGGAGTCTACAAATGCTTCCAAGCACGTATTATCTATACCATTGTGCAAGCCATATCGATAATCAATCGCAATGCATTCCAGTTGCCCCAACTTTCTCGCCAAGTCTCCGATTGATCAGCATGCAGTGACATGATGAAATTGGGAGGCAAACTAGGAAGTTTATATATTGATGATGTACACCATGCAAATTTTATTTCCTTATGCGCTCAGAATATTCATCATGTTTCGCTTCACTACTACAATCACACTGGCTATTCTCTACCTAACCGAACCATCACTTTCGAGACCTATCCCTAGAACTGAAAAAGGAGAACTTAGTAAGATCTCACCCTATCTACTCAGTAATCAAACAACTAATGCTTTACTAGTTGATATTGGTATTCAACTCATACCGGGACTAGACATTGGAGTAAATGTTGGTCGTGGTGATAATGTTGTGGATGTGAACCTCAAATCCATGCACCTGCCCTCAATTCCTTGTACAAACACCCAGAAATCGATTTCAACAGCAGGTGTGAAGTTGCCATTGACAGGCAGAAATATGAGAATCAAACGCGTGGACCCGTCAACTTTGCCGAATGCTACTGGACCTGTGATAGCCATAGATTTGTCCATCCCAAGTTTGTCGAGCACCTCACCGCCAACATCAACTAGCACATCAGATTTCATCGGTCCCATTACAGCTAAAGATTCGACGATTCCTAAGTCTTCAATTGCTAGCAAATCTACCTCGACAAATATCTACTCAAGATGACCCAACACACATCATCGTACATTGGCAGCCGACCCCCCGCCTACCATAATCATAGAAACTATTCCTACCTCGACGAATCGACCCAAAATAAAGCATACTCATCACCGGCTAACAAAAACTTCCAATGCCATACAGTATACATCTGTACATCCTCATCCGTTGCCAGCTCAGACCCTAATCAAGAGATTAGAAACAACAAAGTCATTGATAATCAACTCGCACACAGCTAAATCAATAGTCACCTGGATCTCATCTCCGCAAACAAGATTCTTCATAATACCAGTTGACTCTATGTCACGAGGAAAGACTATTTTGGCGACAAAGGCTTCGGGAAGCTTATCGATTGGGAGGGCTACTTTACATCCGCCCACAGAGACATTATATCCTCTTGTGGTTGGGCGTGGAGCACCGAATAAAGGTTGGAAGAGAACAACTAGGTGGTACACATCTGCCGAAAGTTCGCATCCTCCTGTAGTTGATCGCGGATTTCCAAATGAGGACCGGTGAATTGACGGATAATCATTAGATGAGTTTTACGTCCTGGCACACCTGTCTAACTTATGCCAAGTGTGTGTCATTTTTACTTTTCCTTGTCGCGCCTGGTGGCTGCAGTCACCAAATCTAGACAGTCGATCCTTATTATACGAAAAGCTGTAGGTGACGGCCAGCAGCCGTTGTGGTGTCAATAAAAATATGTTAGTTCTTCTCTGCAAGTTTACACCACAAATCTATGTCAAACAATCTTCTGTCGTCAAAACAATTTTTTGTGTTCAATACTATTTGGGAATTTCGAATCTTGAAAGAGCCTTTGTATGTAGCCATTCATACACAAAAAGCCCGATGCTATATGCGTGTCAATGTTCCTCTTAACTACTCATTAAACATTACTCCTCGTGTCCATTCACTACTCAATAACCACTCTTGATCTATATACCAAGCCCAATTTATACAGAATGCTAACCTTCAAAATGCTTTACTTCCGCTTGTGGCCATCACGAATATCCATACATCATCTCACCATCATCGTCGTCATTATCAGGTCGATTCATTTCCTCGTTATCTGCCATCGGCCAGTCGTAGAAATCTTCTTTCAATCCTTGATCTTGGTTATCACACATCGTCAGTCCCTCGAAAATCTCTTCCATCACCGCCCGCCCATTCTGGTTTCCTTCTTCAATGATCTCTTCGAATTGGCGACCTAACATAGAAACGAGTTCATCGTCATAATAATCTCCCCCATGTCCAATGATATAATTGAACAGATTTATAAATCCTTGCTCCATACACCAGCGGTCGATTTCTCGATTGTTTCTAATGCTATGTGCTATGTCTGACACAGAAGGACTCGCTGTGGTTTGTTCTTCGTTGAACTCGGCCGGGTTGGCATTTCGTGGAAATTCTGTCGCATCTCCGAGTCCTTCACTGATGAGTGATTCTCGTGTAGCTCTTTGCTCGTTTTCGTATTCTGCATCATCTTCCGCAGCTATATCTTCAATGCCCTCCTCACTCTCAACATGATTCCTTTCCGCTTCAATCCTAATTGAATTCTTGATAATATCCCCAACCTTTTCCACATCCTCGTCGTTCGCGAAATCCAAAGTATGATAGTTCATATATTCTTCAAGGCAAGACCATCCGCGCTTCAGAAGCCACTCATAGATTCCTTCGTCTTCATTCCGGATTCTGTAAATGTTTTCGAGTTTTTCTTGGTCGCAAACTTCGATATAGCGTATTAGATTGCTTTCCCTCGATCCGGCTGGGTCTTCATCCTCTTCATAGTCCTCCCAGTCGCTTTCGTCGGTCATCATATCGAGGATTTCGTCTCTATCTTGATCACTATTCCCGTTCTTCTCTCGGACACCATCTCCTTCGCCGTCTTTCTCTTTCATATCCTCGTCCATATCCTCGTCCATATCCTCGTCTTCTGCCATTGCCTCGCAAAGGAGCCTCTCAAATCCCTCATCCAGTTCTCGATCCATGCCATTTTCCTTTTCATCCTCCAGATCCTTTAGTTCCTCGTCGTCTTTCTCCTCAACTCCCCAATTCTGCATCTCCTTATCTGCAAGCGGGTCGCTGCCTCTGTAATTGCACAAGACTTCTTCCGCTTTCATGTAATCTGCCACACTTGTTGGATCGTATTTATGTGTAACCATGAAGTGTTTGAAAGTTAGCCAGCCTCTTTTGTTGAGCCATTCAAGTCGAGAGAGTCTGTAGCTTGGTCTATTCATTTTTGCTAGAGAGTTTTGCAGACGTTTTGATGTCTTTAGTTATGCTGAGATCGTTTTTTCTTTGAGTTGAATTCCAGGGGAGTAGCATAGAAGTTGGGAATCGATAGACTATGTATTGATTCTAGATAATCAAAATATGACTCTCCAAGTTCTGTCAATATGAATGAAAACTAGCTATCTAACTTGAAGAATTTTTCAAGGTGAAATTCGGAACGCCGGCTTCGGGTAGTGCCGCCAGGTCATTGACCAAAAATGGACTGGCAATAAAATTACAAGATGGTTAAGCTCTCAAGGTGAATTGCAGCTATCATAATGGCCAGTTGATACTTCAATTTTGTAAAATATTATTTGAATCACCAGCATTCACTTTATTTCCACCAAATATAGTGATTCCATTTCCCAGTGTGCAAGTAAAGAGTGACCATCTTGTGAGAGCATAAGACAAGAGGCTCTTACATGTATTATCAGTCTTTTCCAGGTTCTCCAAGCTATAGGAAATGAAAAACGTTTTCTCAAATATCTTTTCATTTGATGTGTACAGTACATTCTATGATATGGGACATTATTCATACAGTAAGTACCATTTTACACAGCACAAGGCATAGTGAAAGAAATTGATGTGAAACAAGATGAAATAGGTAATGGAAATAGGCACAGGAAGTACATTTGTATTCATCATTCATTGTTCTGTGATTTTCATATTCTATTTTTGTGTTGACCATATGAAAGAGCGCTAAGATTCTCCAATCCTCAGTTAATTTTCAGTTGAACAAGGTAAGGCAAAGCACACATTCTTTTCAATAAGTTATAATGCGCAAATTCTGTAAGACGTTTGAATACTTCCTGATGTCTCTATTGATAGTACTCATACCCAGCAAGTATCTAGGCATATTTTCTGTTTGTCTCGATAAAGAGCTAACCCGCCATCACTCTTCCGTCACCTCTGTTCTTCCCGTTCCGTCGAAACCCTGATATCCAACACTGCTGTTCTAAGAGTCCTTCACCTTTAATCTGGCCAACGGGTAGGCTTGAAAACAGCCCATAAGGTGTTTGATTGAATGGTGTTGCTCAAGGATGCCGAATCAAAAAGCAATGTCTGATGAGGCATTTGCCAGCATCATATTATATCGCAGACATCTTTCTGCATCACTTAAAATATCTTCACATTCTGCCACATTGCCAAAATCCAAAGGACCGATCCTATAGCAGTCATATAGCCCGTCATCCTCAGTCTGAATCTCAGATCTCCCATATCCACATACCACATTCTCCACAAATTGCAAACCCATAGCAGATAAACTCTTCCAAGAAACAAAAATAATGTCGCTTTGATTCTCGCTCCGCAGAATACAAAGAACGCGTAGGCTATTGGAACGCAAATGAATAATACTGCTATAAAAACAGATACCAGGATGTGCACAGCAAGGATCATGTTGAGAAATGGTTCGGTTATCGTTAGAACTAGAGAGCGAGGGTTCAGGCTGAACTTTAAGCGGGGTTTTGGGTTCTGATTAATTTGACGTCGATTGTTCCGGTCGCCAAGCTCGATGATGAGTTCTCGTGCGTGTCGATCCATAGCTAGGCCAAGATCTGTTCGCTGGATCTCTTGGATCCAGTTTTGTTCCTCTCGGATAGTATGAAGCCGAGCTTGTATGTTTTGCAGCTGCTGTCGAAAGGTAGGCATTTTGGTAGTTGCTTTTTGCTGTCTTGTGGAATTCTTTCTGTAAAGAAGCTTGGTTGATGGAGTCTTTGAAGTATTTAAATAGATAGAATAGATTTTTGCTTCTGTTGAGCTGTCTGCGGCAATTCTATATATACCAGAAGCTCTGCGTAGGAAGTAGCATACTTGTTTTGGTACGGCTGTCTGAACATTGTCTCGACCGTACCTACTGTTCCTCCAGAAACGCAAGTTGAGAAACGGTCTATGGTACCAATTCTTATCGCCGTATCATATAACACGTAATACCGTATCGATTGCTCTTTGAAGGTTTGAATCTAACATCGTGTGGTGGCGAGTTGTAAAGGGCTTCTCATTCAGTGGTCGTATGTTGAAGAGTCTCGAAGATGAGAACATCGATCAGGCCACCTATTGAAATAGTCTAACATGGCATGGCAATTCGACATTGACAACACCGATCCGATTCTCAAAAATTGTGTGTATGTAGAAATGAAGATTGACTTTCTTAGTACTATGTGACCATGACTAGGCATAGTCTCTCAAAGAGAAGTCATTTCCATCTTTGTTTTCTCTTCATCTCATCTTCTCCACTGCCCAACATATTTATTTCTCAAACAAACCTTATCTTTTTCTTGTTAATCATAGCATCTGAATACCATACTCTATTGCGATTTATTGAAAAGCCGCATCAAGGAAGAAGATTGATACAGCAGAGAACACTTTATTTCTCATGTGTTCCTCCGACCATACAAAGTTTATACACCAGTTGAGAGCCAAGTGAAGCAAAAGCCTTCTCCCAGTATGGATCACAACTTTGATCGCAGCCTTCTCGGAAACGCCACAGCTGCGAGCAATTTAGAAGGATGTGAATGTTATCATGTAGCCCCAGATGAGATCTGAGACAAATTGGATGGTTTGTCTGGTAAGATATAATTTGAAGAATGAAGAAGATCTTCCACGAGTAGTATTCAATTTGAACGCAATTAGGCCGAGATTGAAGATTTTTGTTCGTGCTTCCCTGACGAGGATATTGAACCCTTCGAAAGAGTAAGCTCGTGGCCATTTTTCTAACCCCTCCTTGAAATCGATTGGGAGTTGCATTTGGCAGGGCTTTATTAGTGATGAGTGAGTCCAAATTTACCTTTTAGTGTTAAAAATTATAAAGTTTGACGCGAAAGACGTCGACAAATAATCTGGCAGGGTGTATAGGATAATGGGACGCGAGATGAGAAATGGAGTAAGAGCTTATCAGGTGAATAAAGGAGGCGCGCGTCCGGCTGAAAATTCTACTTCTGGGGTTTTCTGGGGTATCACGTTGTTTGCAAATATTATGGATTGATAATCTTAATTCGGAGTCCTACCATCAACATACGGCGGGAATGAAGGGATCAGTTGAGTAACGACGAATAACTTTGTGTAGCACTCAAATCAAGATGTTGTTTTCAGTCAAATTTTTACAATCACAAATGACTTGCTTCAAAAGGACTCAACGGTGTAAACAAAACTTCTTCATTGGGTGATAGCTAGAGTCTATGACTTATGTCCCTCTGGTGTCAACACCAGTCTTCCGGTTCACTTTGTACCAGTACAATTCTTAAGTATGTCCTGAAGCATGATCTCCCAAATAATTATATCCACGCAAAGTTTGCAAGTCAAAAGGATGACCTCAGTCTTTTGCTGATCCACCATTACCATAAGATGGATACGACTACATCACTAGTTAGTTATCATAGACATTCTTTAGCTATTATTAGTGAAACATACCCTCAAAGTTCCCATGAATTCAACTGGTCTCTTGTCATCGAGGCTAGTCCCACTTGGACCAGTGCTTCCACTTGCTAAATGCTGCTTTCCATCTTGATTACCGAGAGCATCCAAATTTTTTCCACCATTATGATTTATGGCACCATTAGTCTGCGTCTGTTTTGGAGTGTTCGAAATGCCGGTAGATCTTTCTGCGTCGGATGCCGCTTCGTCTCGTTCGGCCGCTCTAATTGCCGCCAGAATAATCTTGCCCTGTTCGTAATCGTTGTCATTTTCCATTTTGAGTTGGTAAGAAAGCATGAAATGCTTCATCGACATCCAACCTGCCTTCTTGAGCCAAGCGGAATCCGTCAATTGAG
Source organism: Botrytis pseudocinerea (assembly GCA_019395245.1). Lineage (NCBI taxonomy): Eukaryota > Fungi > Ascomycota > Leotiomycetes > Helotiales > Sclerotiniaceae > Botrytis > Botrytis pseudocinerea. Next base: position 217,025 of record JAHXJK010000084.1, on the reverse strand, counting down.
GTGCATCATTCGAAGAACTCATGATTTCAAATCTGATCTCGTTCAGGAGAAATCTTGCGAGACCCTGCAGAGAACTAAGGTTGATTTGTAAGTGGAGTTTTGATTTCAAGATAGATCGCTCTTCAGAAAGAAAGCAGGTGGCAGTCTTATAAATAGATGTCTCGGTGAAAGGTTTGGTGCGGCACGGCCGTTTTTTTTTCGTATGCGATAGCATTGTCTGAACTGCGGCTTTCTACAGTAGTTAATGGAAATTAACACTGCGTATCATAGTGAATCATTAGATTATTGAGTTTATTTCAATGAATCATTGACCAGAAATTCATGGTTTTACTCCAATTAATAGAATCAACGGTATCTTTCCATTTATACTATCCGAATTGTATACTACTTTCGGAGATGATATAGAATTCCATAGTAACTGTCGGGATATTGATCATGTGATCATACCGAGGGAGCTGTAATAGCTAGCGCAAGCGCTAGCTTCTACCTATAAATGTGCATAGCTTTCCATAGTAAATTATTAAGAACAATTACAACCATAATAGACGAAATTGTTTTACACTTATCAACCAAATTGATACCAACAGTAACAACCTCAAAAGCAATGCACGAAATTGCAGCAAAAGTGTCCATCGCGGGATAACAGTCGACCTAGATTTGTGAATCCTTATATAATAAGAGCACTCATAGTTCAGAGTCAGTCTCCTACTAGTACGTTTCTATTAAACTGTGTTTGTCATTCATGACTAGTTAATAAAAGTACATATGCCGCTCCTCGAGTATGTATAACCTTCATTAACCATCATAGTCACTATCAAATCACACTCTGGGCTGTTATATGTATCCATCAAGGTCTCGCTCAATAAGTCATCAGATCTGACAAAACTTTGCGATGTCTTGAACTTGCACGCCCTTTTCAGTTTACAGGAAGCCATCCGATGGTAGTATGTAGTCTGCTCGGCCACTTTCTAATAATGAGGCGGCCATGCTGTCTGTATGATATTTGTTGGATGAGAGACTTACAGTCTCTATTAGATATTACAATGATGTGTAGAATATTTTTGTGTGATTTTGGATAAAAAATTTCAGGGTCGCCGGACATTTAGTGTAGTTGCATGAAAGGGGAAGGTGCGGTCTAGCCGAAGGAACGTATCGCTTTGCGAATTCCGTTCAGATACAATTTCTTGAATTTTAAGCAATGAAACCCTTTTCTCAGATTTGACTCTTTTCTAACATGCTGATTTCGGTGGCAAATTTGCGCAAGAGATTGAATTTCTAGATTTTCGTGCCCTGTTTCTTTCCAGTCCATTCCTAGGTCGTCGTGTTGTGGGGAGATGCTTCGCGTGTGTCTTCAGAGTTCATATAGAGATATTTGAGCTGCAAAACACTACTTGAGAGCCTAAAAAGACTTAAAATGTGGAACTAAATAAGATGACGGGGCTTTAATCTCAAGGAAAAGGCTGACAAAAGCTCTCCTGAAATTTCCCAGAAGTGCAAATTCCAATTTAGCCAGTCAGATAACATGGGAATTTTTACCCTAGCAGGATCCTCGTCGTATTGCCCCTCGAAACGATAATTATTGGCGTTACCGATGTCAGTGAAAAGCCCGCAAGTGGTCCATAATCGATACACTGGCTATTATCGTAGTTGAGATCAATCGAAGCATCAAACAATTCTGCAGCTTTCAGTTCCATCGTTATCCATCAATTAAGTGATGTTGGGTGGCGAAGCTACTGTGATAACACGTTATCAATATTGTTGGTCATCAAATCAATCTCCCATCAAATTTTTTAAGGTACTGATACAACATCTAAGATGATCAAGAATTGGTAATTTTCGAAGTCGCCATCTAAGACTTTCAAAAAAAAAACCTTATTTGGGTGATGAAATGGTTGGGGCGGGAAAGTATGGGGAAATGCACAACAAAAGATACTCTTCGATATCGATCAAGATCCATCTATCATGATCACTGTTTCACAACATTGACAAACAGTGATAAAGATGCAGGAAAGTAAAGAAGCGATAAGGTTAAGGTTCTAGCAAAGTGAAACTATTCCCATTTTTGGATTCTTACCTTAACCTTAATTTAAACTTCATTTTTCTTTCATAACTAATCGATGAGATCACGATTTTGCTTGATGTTGAATTTGTTTGCATTAACTTAATTTTATACAAGGCTATTATCAGTCAGAATCGTTCATAAAAGATTGCTTTAGAATGTCGAAGAAAGCTGAATCGAAAGGCGCTTGTACTCACACACGTAATCTAACTCATTTTTTGCAGTGGTTTTTTAATAGAGTGGACAGAAATGAATTCAATGGAGAGATACAGCACGGATGAAACTGTAAAAGGGGGAGCAAAACTTTAAATATGAGGGGACATCGAACAAAAGAGGGCTGATGTGTACAATCGAGCATCTGTAGTGTGGAGTTGTAATAGAGATGGCTATGTGATGCCCTCAGGATCTGTCGCTTATTCGTTACTCGGATTATATAGGATCTGTTCTTCGGTCGCTTTGATCGCATTCATGCGGCAACGAGTTCTCATCACACGACTTTGTATACGTACATCAGTGTCGCCGTGTCGAACTTTATCTTCCTTATATATGTCCCTTTCCACGAGCTGGCCCCTTTCTTTCTATACGCAGTTTTCCATGTACACGAGTATCGAAAAAAGCTAATCAAGCACCAAAATCCACCTTATACAGAATCTTGAATATCAAGATTACCACATTATTTAATAATGTGCATCGGCTTCGCCCCTCCTTCTCCGGCCCACTCCTCTCTCGATTTTACCCGGCCCGCCAATCCTACTCCTTACCATCCAGAGAACGTTCTATCAATCTCATCCCCTTTCTTTCGTCCATCCAACCCAACTCCCTATCATCCACAAAACCTTTCCCAGGATCTCGAAGAAACACGATCCATTTGCCGCGTCCTCAGAGAAGCTGGGCTTGTCGATATAGAGCAGCTCATGGATTCATATGATTTGAGAGATGATGAGAAGAATCGTATTTTGAGAGCCTGGGAGTACAATGAGGGAATAAGAGAGGACTGCTTAGTCCAGAATGTGAAGGAGAAGATCTTGATGCGGAGACAAAGTGGGGTTGAGAGTGAGAAAGAGAAGGAAAATGAGGTCTTCACCTCATGCGCTGGCGTTAAGAGGAGTGTTAATACTGAGAAATCAAAAGTGTTGGGAGAGACGAGAAATTTCATCACTAATCGAGCACCCATACCGCAAAAGACAAAGGAAGAGATGGATTATAGCTTTGATGAATCTTATTTCTCTAATTATTAATGGGGACGAGCATTCACTGGAATAATATCAAGGATGGAGCGACACGGAGGACTGGCTAAGAGATTCCATCGCCGCCGGACAGAATGATACCTTGACACAGGTGGTCAATGAAAACATGCTACAAGTTCTGATGCTGAAAAGCTCAAAGCAAGGCACAACGATACTATATCTCCGTGCCTGCAACAAAGACAAAAAGAATTGTTGCAATGAGTGTACTTACACTCTCGAATGATTTCGTTGTAAAGATAAATGGTTACAGCGATGGGTTAATGAGATCACTGTCTCACCTCGCAGCCATCAATTCATGGGATCACTGATTACTCAGAAGTGGGGGCATTAGTTGAGTGCATGACGTGCACGTGGTATGGTTTTAGTTGGTTAATACCTAGCTAGCGTTAAGGAATTGAGCATCAAGCGAATGTCATCGCCAAATTGAAACATCGATCTACCAACTTTAATTTTCCAAGAACTATGATGTGATTTTTGGGAAAAAATGCACATTGGTACTTCGACCTTTCTAGCCCCCTTCAGGTTTTCCGCATACCCTTGAGCTAATAGGATAATGTAATTTCCCCAGTTTCAATATTCGATATCTAACGTATCAAAGCATGAAGTCCCCTTCTCAAGTCTCCATCGCCTACATCAACACTGCGTGCGATTTCGGAGCTTTCTCCATCTTTGGATCCGTTGAGTGGGATATGAGCTACAAAAATGAGAAAGAGATATGATTTCAAGGACATATACATCGAGCTTTCTAATGAGATCAAGAGATTCCGAACGAACGTGAAAACTGTGGCCAGAATAGTTGTGGGGGAGATGAAGTTTATTTCTCTACCACCAACCTGTCAAAGGGCGCTCTTGGTATCATATGTTTAACCAACGAGAAATCAAAATTTCAATTTGATAGTGCTCGTCATCTTGATTGCAAAACTAACTATCGTAGAAAAAGTCATCTTCAAAAGCATTCTCGAAATCATCCTGATCATCGTAGAAATCCGCAAATCCAATTGATTCTACTGCACTATCTTCTTCGAAACTCTCCAGTTCCTCTTCCGAGCTTTCCAACTTCCTCTACCGAGCTCTTCGTTTCCTTATAACTAACCACTTCCACAAGACCGCATGTTTCTACTACACGGTCTTTTTTATCCCAGCTCTTCGCTTCTCCATAACTAACCACTTCCACAAGACCGCATGTTTCTACTATACGATCTTCTTCATCCCAGCTCTCCGCACCTCGATTGCCCTTCACATTCTCTTCGTCGCTACCCCTCCTAAACTCCAGTCTCCTCAGATTCTCCACCGTCAAGTCCATCTCACGCATCCTCTCAATAATTTCCTTTGCCTGCGCTAGATGTCCATCATTATGTAATTGCAGTCCATATGAAGCCATGATATGTGACATGCTGCGAAATCCGGCATCTCGGATGATTCTGTTGATTGATTTGAGGTGCTCAGAGTTTGCTGAATCGGTTAATCGATTGGCATTTTCGGTGGATTGAGAGGCGTCCATCTTGGTGCAGGTTTGGTATTTAAAGTGTGCGCGTTGTTTTGGTGCATTATTTTTTGTCGTGTTAGGATTTTGGATTGGATGTATATTGATGTTTATTGGTATTGGGGTTGTGTTGTGGAGATTTGGTCAATGGTGGAATATATACTGGTCGCTCTTTAAGAAGCATCATTGGTTGATAAGGCCTGCTGAAGAGACGGAGAAAGGCGGGGCAGAAGATTCCACTTGGGTGGGTTTTGCTTGCGAGTTGATAAGCCCGAAAAGTTAAAAAGGCATTTCAATTATACTCGTAGTTATGTAAATGAAAATCAAATAAAATGTGACCCCTCTACAACTTGCGCGAGCCAGCTCCTGAGTTTCTTTGATCCTAATATTATGGTCAGAAGTAATTCACTTCAATGACCAAAAGAATCTGAAGATGATTATATTCATTTATATCAAACTTGGTATCGTGAACACAAGATTGATTTTCATATCTCCCTCATATAACCTATTCACCTTACCACTACTCTCCAGAATTGCTACTCTTCATGGACTCTCGAAATAATGAATCCCATCGGTCAAAGCTACAGTGATAACTTGCGTGACCTCCTGCCCATCTGCACTCTGATCCTCCGGAAGTCTTTGTAGCACATTATTCGTAAAGGCCTCATGTCCCGCCAACAACAAGCCTAGACCAGCCACAATGGCACCATCCAATCCTTGCTCCTTGAACAATGCCTTTTTTCCCTTGAGGGTATTTACAGCAATAGGGTTGTCGATTGCAAGAGTAACGTTGACATGTTCAATGAGTGATTGCGCGTCTGATTCTGACATTGAAGGAGGTAGCAGAGCGGAATCTGTGACGCCTTGTAGAAGTGAAAGGTAGACGGCTGTGAGAGAGCCAAGAAGGGGAGCGGCGGGGAGGAGACCACCGTTGTAGAGAGCGGTTTGGGATGTGAGAGCTTGAACATTGTTGTCGAGGGTTGTGATGTCGTTTTTTACTTGGGTGACGGTTGTAAGGGCTAATACAATCGAGGGCCATAAGAGGAGGGCTTTGATAGATACCATTTTTAGTTGAAAGAAGTAAAAATATGATGGATTTTGAAAGTATATCAAGCTTTTGACATGGGTGACTCAAAAGATTAAGCTAAGAAGATTGCAAGAAGTACAAAGACTGAGTGAGTAAAGAAAGCATGGGAAAGATAAACTTTTATAGAGAATACTTATTGAGGGATAACCCACTAGTAAGGGATCCTTCATCAATCGTCAACCATTACCAACCTTGGACTAACGTCTTTCCAGATATAGTAACTTGCATCCAAGCCTCGATGCTCGTCAATGGTAGTTATCAGGTCGGATCGATTTAATTATAGATTGAGATGTAATGATATAGGCTATGGATAGAGCCTCGAGAGAGCCTCCGGGTGGTTGACAGACTTTCGATGTAGTTGACAATAAGGTACCAAGCGATCTTCCGGGGACTTGGCATCGAATAGCGTTGTGATGTGCAGCGCTATTTGATAGACACCGAAACTATTTGCAAGCCATTGCTAGGGGGTTGAACGAGCCGCCTGGGCCATTCGACACACGTGGCTGGCACGCGAGGCACGTGTCAAGGATGTGATAGCGATCAATTGTTCTGCAGAGGGTTTCGAGCAATGTTGGAAGAGCCAATGATCCTCACTCCATCTCTGTACAGTCTGGAGGAGATAGAGAGGCCGGGATCCTTTTCATGGCGCAATCACCTGTTTGCTGTCTCTGTACGGTACCTGGCCCGAGGCACACGGGTACCTTACCCCGCGAAGTATATTCGACCCCCAGAACTTAGAATGACGGGCTCATCCTGGGGCTCCCGAGCATCTCCATGTGCTTTGACATGTCGACTGGGAGCTCGAGTGACCGATTAGATACAGGCACTACTTCCAAGTATGCGCCTGTAGCGCGGTGGCGCAGTGGCCGCGGTGTGAGTTCTTAGGAGATAAAGCATCCGTGGCACAAATAGCTTAGGTTCTGCCGTATACTATAGTAGTTTGAACAATGTTGCTAGTTGAGCTGAAATAGATATAGATATTAGAGACAATCTTTACACTATAAAATAATTGTGCAGACACGCGTAAGAGAACTATTTGCCGTTCTGCCGCTTTCATCTTCAGGGCGGTGAGTCTAGATTTTCTGAACTTTGAGCACCTCCGGAAATAAGTTTCAAAGATGGCTCTTATTCCCAGTCGATGGAAAATTTCTCAATTTCTTGTCCAAATTTGGAGATGTAGTTTGGAAAGACTGATCTTTTTCAGATATGCAACAAAAGCAAAGTTGTGTGCTACGTTCACGTGATATATTACGGCAGAATAAAGCGGTGACTTGTGTATTACCTAGGCGGATCAATGGTGGAAAAATACTGACAATGATTCTTCATCTAACGTTGTCTATTCAATCCATCTCTCACAGCTAACTCCAAATTATTGCATGAACATAATGATTCATCCTCTCCTCGGATCTTGTGCAATGGAGGGATACACATTATCCGTACTCATCTGGCAGTGTCTGGAGTACCCTCGGACATCTTTTGGAGATCAATCAGTTGGGACCCGCTAACTCACGATAACGCTTAATGGCAGATACTCCGAATGGTGCAATTTGGTAGTATTCTTACCCTTTGCATGTTCATATTACGGAGGTTGGGGAGGTAGGTGAGCCTGTTGACCGTCCTCCGTATACTCGTATGGTCTTTATCATATGAATATCTACGCAGAGATGTGACCACTTGAAGGGTCTGTCTAGTCCCTTTCAACCATGATAAGGACACCAAGTGGATCATTGATTCCCACATCTTAGAACAACTTGAAATCATGAAGTTTCCATTTGACAAACGACTGGATGCACGAATGGCACGCCCATATTGAAAATGTGCTGCTTGATTCACCGACAGGAAGTACCTCGCCTCGAGCTCGGAAGTACAAACGTACACGATATCATCACACCATCACATTATCACATTATCACATCTTATTCTCTTTATTCCCCGGATCTCTTTCCGAATTTGACCCGCTCATAACCTCCTTCGCCACATGGTAACACCATATTCTTCGGAAATCTAGAAGGCTGCATTTTCCTGACTAGATTTGCCAGGTACGAAAGTAGCTTAAGGTACCAGCAGTACCAAGACTCGGGGATTTCCGACCATTGGCCAATCATGTTGTCTACTTTTATCAACTGAGGATATATAATGTTATCGTATAACGGCTTGTATCATGGATTATTCATTGATGACAGCAAATATCCCTGACCCCACCTTCCTTTTCGGTAAAGGTCCGTCAGCTCGGATAAGCAACCATCATTTTCCCATCCCATCACAACATTCAACAACTAATGTATATTACTAGGGGCGGCATTTTACCATGAGTATGGAAATTGTGAAAGAGGTATTGATCTTCTCCAAATGTAGTAGCTTCTCACGTAACATACTTGATTTTCAACATTTCCAAGACTTTCATTACTAAATGAATCAATCTACGTCTTATCGTGAAGTCGTATAACATATATTCACCTTCCTAATTAGGACTCACTAAATGTAAGGTTACATGACAGCTGCAACTAGGTTTAACGTGCGGGGTTTGAGGTACCAAAAATTGGAAACTTTAACAAGGTCTACTTTTACTACATATTCCCCAAGCTCTCATATTTTGTAGCTCTCCATCTCTATCGTCCTACTCATTATCAATTCATATCATTCTTCGAAGCTGTGATCATGGTTGGGTTTTCGGTTCTCATTTCTACAGCTTTGGCTGCTCAATCAGCTCTCGCGAGTTCAGTCATTCGCTCGAGAACGAACTATGCAGTCAAGGAAAGACATTATGTCCCTAGACAATGGAAGAAAGTTGCTCGTGCTCCCGCTGAAGGTATCATTAATTTGAATATCGCATTGAAGCAGAGTCAATTCGAAGAACTTGAGAGACAATTGTATCAGGGTTAGTGGAATCTCCAACTTTCTGCTTCCAAATTCACAAAACTAATATGTTCTTTACAGTTTCCGATCCCTCCCACCAAAAGTACGGCAACCATTTGACTTCTGAGGAAGTCGACGAATTGGTTCGACCATCATCTCAAACTCTCGATTCCACTCACGAATGGCTTCTTGAGAATGGAATCGACGCTTCAAGTCTAAGCTACAGTAGTGCAAAGGATTGGATTCATCTCTCCATACCAGTCAAGGATGCTGAGCGCTTGCTCGATACTGAATACCACGTTTACGAGCACGAAGCTGGTGGTCAAATTATCCGTACTCCAAACTGGTCACTTCCTATGCATCTTCATCAGCACATTGATGCTATTCAACCAACAACTTCGTTCATGCGTGCCGCACCAAGAACTAGTTACAACCCAAGAGAGGCAAAAATTAGCTCAAGACACACCAACGTTATTGAAGGTCAACTTAGTGCAGGACATACTCCATCTGGATATACTCCACCATCAAACACCACACTTTCGAAAATATGTGACGTCGCTGCAGTATCCCCTGAATGTTTCCAAGCTCTTTATGGGACCGGAAGTTACAAGCCAAAAGCAGCTCATAAGAATAAGATTGGGTTCAACAATTTCCTCGGAGAAGTTCCAATCAGACCAGATGATGCCTTGTTCTTGCTCAAGTATCGTCCAGATGCAGTAGCCTCTGCATATGAATTCAAATACGTCTCTATCAACGGTGGACCAGTCCAAAACACTACTCTTACTGCTGAGCAATTGGCAGATGGATTAGGCAAAGAAGCCAATCTCGATCTCACCGCTATCACTGGAATCAGTTACCCAACCCCAATTACCGCCTACTCAACTGGTGGACAACCACCCTTCAATGCTTCGATTGGTACAAGTAAAAACACCAACGAGCCATATGCCGATTGGTTGAACTATGTTCTCGCACAACCTACTTCCGAAATTCCTCAAGTTATTAGTACATCCTACGGTGACGAAGAACAAACCGTCCCCGAATACTACGCTAAGCGTGTCTGTGAACAACTCGCTCAATTGGGTGCTAGAGGTGTATCCGTTCTTTTCTCCTCTGGAGATTATGGAGTTGGAGACAATGGCACATGTATCTCCAATGACGGAAAGAATACCACAATGTTCGTTCCAGATTTCCCAACCAGTTGCCCATATGTTACCTCTGTTGGAGCCACCAAATTCTTCGAGCCAGAAGTCGCTGCTTATCGTGCTACTGGTATTGATCCCATCCAGGGTGTTTACCATGGAGGTTGGTCTACTGGTGCTGGATTCAGTAACTACTTTGCTAGACCTTCATACCAAGATAAAGTTGTTTCTGCTTACGTCAAGAAACTCAATGGTACTTTCGATGGTCTCTACAACAAAAGTCAGTATCTTCCCATCCCCCCCCCCCTTACTCTTAGAAGTATCATTCACTAACAATTCCCAGCTGGTCGCGCATACCCTGATATCTCTGCCCAGGGATTCTACTTCGCCTACGTTTGGAATCAAACCTACGGTTCCATCTCCGGTACCTCGGCCTCTACACCCCTCATGTCCGGTATTATCGCTCTCGTCAACGATGCGCTTCTATCCAAGGGTAAACCAGTGCTTGGTTTCTTGAACCCATGGTTGTACAGCAAGGGATACAAGGGATTCACCGATATCCTCAGCGGAAGCGCAGTCGGATGCGATACTGCTGGATTCCCTGTCACTGAAGGTTGGGATCCCGCTACTGGATTCGGTACCCCTAACTTCCCAGAATTGTTGAAGCTTGCTGGGGCCCACTAGATAAAATACAATTGGATTGGTTGGTATTAGAAAGGGGGCGATTTTTAGGTAATCGGTAAAATGAATGCATGAAGCATGACGAATAGATAATTCTAATGATATAATGATTACGATCAATTCGATTTTATCAGCCATGTCGTGAAACTCTTGATTAGATGCGATAGATGTTGAGTGCAAGTCAATCGTAGATTTTTATATAGAGGCGAACATATCGCTATCGGTTTTTATATAAATTTGGATGAGCACTAGATAATATCACACTCTATCTTATATTCAAGAAGTAGCTCCTGCTGCTTTGACGACTGAATACTTGGTATCTCGATCTGGATGAGCAGCAACATTGTTTTTAACCCCATATTCGAAGCCTTCAAAGAAATGTTTGACTTGCAGCATCATCTTGGTCGGAATCCTCATATATAGAGCGTTTTTCACTAGAAGATCCATCTTGTTGCAAGCCAATCTCCTGCTGTGGGCTAACCTCTTGAGTGGCTTCAGTTTCTAGTCCTGGGCCGATCTTATCAAACTCATGTTTTGGGTGTGTCGCATTACTTGTGAGCTTGCATTTTTCACAAAAGTCAAACTTTTTGCAACTTTTACAGTGAAAACGGATGCCACGTATCTTTGATGTTTGAGTTAGTAAAGATCTGGATGGATACACTTCTTTCGTTTACTCACTTTACAATTGCACCCATCGCAGGGAATTGACTCGTGTGACATACCTGCTGAGGGCAGAACTTCATCGGGAATAGAAAATGACTCGAGAAACTCCACGATTTCGTTGTGATTATTATAGCTTGCGATTTGCCGTGGAGTCCAGTTTTTGAGTAGTTCTCGTACTCTGGCGTCCGAGTCAGCGTACGGCTCAAAAAGTCTTTGCACAACTTTCAAGTCGCCTGCCTGCGCAGCCCGGTGAAGGGCAGTCCAGCCATCGGAGTCCTTTCGGCGATAGTTGTATTCATTGGGAGAGAAGCGATCTATTAGGTAAGATATCATATCCATCAATCCGCTGGCAAAAGCGTGATGTATGAGGTCCCGATCTTGTTCATCATGGAAAGTTGATTCGAGCAGATTAAATTCTTCGGGACGTTCTTCAAATAGCTTTTTCAGTAAGGACAAATCACCGATTTGTGCTGCGACCTGGAATGCGCTTCTTCCTTGCATATCTATCAATCCCGCACTAGCGCCGAAAGATAAAGGATGGTCTATAATGTTCTCCACTCTCCACCAAATAGCTTCTTCTAAGGCATTTCTGGTGTATTTCCGTTCCTTTTCAGGTCTTGCACCTGATTCTAATAACAACAGTACAAGTTCTTCGTCTTCTGCATAAATCGCTTGTAATAAGCACGTTTGCTCATATTTGTCCCATGCCTGGTCTACACTGGCTCTGTTATTCAGAAGTAAATTGATGATGTCCACATTCCTGTCGATAACCGCTAGTGATAACGGTGTTTCATTTGAATTGTTTGCCTTGTCGACATCCGCTTTTTTCTCCAGAAGTAACTTTGTGATATTTTCGTTTCTGTTGCGAGTAGCCAATATTAGTGGTGTCTCGTCTGTGTTGGATTCAGCATTTGCATTCGCCTCATTGTCTAGAAGCAATTTGGCGACGACTTCATTATCGTAGCGAACGGCTAATAGAAGTGGTGACCCAGACACTCTCATCGGTGCTCTCTCCGATGACTAGGGCACAAACACCCATTCCGAATACCAGCACAGCTGTCCCACTGGCCAAGGTCGGGAACGCGTAAGCGCTTGGGTGTCCGCATACCGCAGCTCCGAATCGAGTGTCGTAGGCAACAAAGGCAGAAAAGATAATGACGCCCACCCGAAGAACAAAGCCTAGAACGGCAGCTGCAAACAATTCTCCTCTGTTTTGCTTAGGATGTATATTTAAAGAAATATTCGGAGCTCGGTCTAAGCCGTCATTTTTAACATGGTCCTCTTTAGGATTGATTTGTCCAGACATGTTGTTGTACGAGTAGGGCTTTTTGACACACTTGTCTTCTCCCCCAGCTTCTGCGTCTTTTCTCGCCATAGTTCTTTTATTATATCGATATGTGGATCAATGTATGCTTTTCAAGGGTCAAATATGTCATTTCCAATTCGAACCAAGACACAGGATGTAGACATACCTTTTCTTGTGATAAGGTTGTCTTTTTCAGCATCAATCAAAGTGAAGAGACCAAATTTCTCTGGGGGACCACGTCCCTCTAGAAAGAGTATTCGTTTAACTTTGCATTTCCCCATCGTCCGCACTATGCCGTGTCCATCCTGTAACTCAGAGACTTCATGTAAAGTTGATGACATGAAATCAAGCTCTGCAGAGGCTCGATTCTCGCGTGCACGACCGATCAAAGCTTTCAGCTGCAGCAGACCACCAACGCGAATAGCGACTGTAATAGCAGTAATGATTCCCAATGGAGCCATCGCGAAGATGATGTGGTCAAGCCATGTAAAAGATTCCCTCAGGAATTGCTGGGCAAAACTTTCACCGAACAAGGCCAGGAGTCTGAGATTGTATCAGCGATGAAATTTTATGCTCAAACTATCAATACTTACGGCCCTAGGTCCGAGAACAGATTGTTTGTGACATCTGTACCATCTGCGTCGGCCCGTGAGGCTAGAAATAGCAGCACGAATATCTTACGCTGCATTGATCCAATAGCCCTTTACTGGAGTTGGCAAGACTGTGTCAGATAAACTAATTCGCGATGGACAAACGATTACTGCACAACAGAAAACATATAAAGTCGAAAATCGCCAGAGAAACGTTTGCTACTGGACAAGTAAATGAGAATTAGAAGACGAAGAAGTTTCGAGATTGATGGATAGCATGAGTGTTAGGTATCTCAACACCTTCCATTCTATGAGCCCTGCTCCCACCATTACAATCACTAGGATCGCAATGAGGCTGATCTACCTATCCTCGCGCACCGAGCCATTAGATGGTGTACGGATCATGTAAGCGCGGCAAGAGTCTGCCAGGTTTGTATTTATCCATCATGATGGCGAATTCACCAATGGATATAGATCGATATCCCCGGACTGTTCGTTGGCGTAAATCCAATCAAAGTGTTAGAAGTACCCATCCGACGCAAAACTATTTGCGAATATCCACGTTTGATGAATATCGGAAACCATCGTCCTATGCTGCTGAACTGTACAATACAATAAAATATACAAAGTTTCCTTAGTCATACTCAGGGCCGAGCTCTGGGCTAAATTTATCCTTTTCCATGGTGGCTCTAGCTTTTGGTGAGAAGCAATTTGACCACTAGATGGCACTCAGGTGTGTGACTAGCAACGTGCCTCGAGCCTGCTCAGCTGTTTCAGCCGCAACATATATAGCAAATTCTCATTTGCCAACTTTCTGCAATACTACCCTCCCAACATTACTGAGTGGCAGGGAAGTCTAACTCAATGGTCAGATTGTAAGTCTGCAACCAAAATCGGAAGTGTTTGCGATTAGATCTTCATACACATATGGCAATCTAGAGAACACATGGAGTGATTTGTTTGGTACAAGATTAAAGATCACCGCAAAGATAAATGGAAAGGCTAAATTGCATTTTATCATTGATCCTTCTAAGTTGTATTCTTCTTATCTGCGCCATTGTTATTGACATGCTCAATCTAGGTCTGGTAGCGAAAGGTGTGGGCATTGAGTGGCTCCGAGTACTTACATGGTCATGAGATTTATTAAGGAATTGCTTATTCTTGATACACGATTCTTCCGTGTCTTTCGTGTTCATACGCCCTGCTTTCCGAGGTGTATCTTATCGGCTGGATAAGATGGATGTACTTCAGGAGATGTGTGATGGCGAGAAGAGTCTTGTTCTAGACGCATATTACCTATCTACTATACATGCATGCCAGCCATGACAAGGGTGTTATAGGTATTTCCAGGCTCCACGCATCATAACAGATATGCAACAAATCAAATTAAACAATACAATGCCGTACTAGCGTGAAATAGGTTGGCTCTAATAAGGCGATCTCAGAGATCTCTTTTAATATTCTAGAGCATGGGAGGTTCCTCGATTCGAGAATATCCAACAGAGCCCTATTCGCAAACTTCTGCACAATCTTCCAGTGCTTTCTCTCGTTTGCAAATTCAAAGAGCTCACATGAGAGATCCGGGGATCCTACTTTCCTAGCCCGATTCAGCCGGGCCAACCTATATCTAATCTCTCATCTTCGATCAAAGGTATCGATTATAGTTTCTCACACCAAGCCGTTGTATATGATCTCGATACTACCCATGCAACGCATGCCTCAGTATACAATGTCATCTGAAGTGCTGCGTTGTGAGATGCTGTGAGGATTTGTATATGTAATTAATCATTGATCGTATCTTATTAGCTTTAGTGTTACCTAAAATTCGGTGTCTTAAACGTTCCAGTCATCTGCTCTTTCAAATTCAGCTCCAATCCCAACTCCACCAACGGTAGTCTGATGCTTTCCCTCTTTGTGCACCACTTTAGGTTTCAGCAACCCCATCAACTCCGCAAATCTATCATCTACACCCCTCGCTTCCTCTACACTTCCTGCGATAATCTCCTTCACGCCTACACTCAAAGCCCTGATCGCTCCACCATCCATGCACGCCGCATCCCATTTATTTCCATCTCGATTCCACCTCCAATGGCCATTCAACGACCATCTCATATGTCCGTTTACATCCATAAAAGTCATCTTCCCTTCATTATCACTCTTTTTCCTCACCAACCCCCCATTAAACCACAACAGCTCCCCCTTCTCATCCACATGTGCAATAGCACTCCCGCAAATATCCTCCCTTCTTATACCATCCGTCACATTCCACACTTGCCCCCCAATAATACCCCCATAATTCTCAGCAAAACTATATTCCACCCCACTCAACTCCATACCCAACCAATAAGCTTCCTTATCCCCATGCGTATTGCGATACGTAATCAATTCCCTCACTACATATGTATTCTGCCAACACGCATGCAGTAATCCCATAAGAACCCCCAATCTTCCTTTATCCAATATCACCACGCCGGAATCCTGTTCTTGTCCAAAATTCTCATTCATCACTCGAGATTTGCGAAATGTACGGCTGGGGGTGTGATCTTTCATTTGCCAACGCCAAAATTCATGACGATATCTATACGAATTCTTCCCAATCAGTCTATCATGAAAGAACAAAGTTCCTGATTTCGCATATGCAGCATGCGTATCCAAGATAACTTCTGGGGGCTGGAGAAAAATAGCGTCAGAGTCGACCAAAATTACCTGTTCGAAGGTTGAGGCTAAGAGTGCAAACGGTTTGATGGCCCATTTGCTCATCCCATCCGACAACTGCAGCGTTGTGTCATCCAAGATCTTTGTTAAATCCAAGAATTCGATTGCTCCAATATGGTGAGTGGAAAAGAGGGATAGGAGAGCGGAGCGATATTGAGGTGGGAGATCTGAATTGCCGGCATAGACTATCTGTATAGGTAATGTTGATTTGAGAATGGGACGGAGGTTGAGGATAAGATGACATGTATAGCGGAATGTTTTTATGCCTGTTGGTATTACGATCCCGCGGGAGCCGGGCACGAATGATTTCCTGAGGTTGACGAAGGTGGTGGGATTTTGGTTCGGCAATTCAGTTCTTTTCTGTATGAAAGGGAAAAGAGAGGTGATGGTCTTGTCCACTAGTGCTTCGTACTCCAAAAATGGCTTGGTGGCGATTAGGTTACTCTCCATGTCGATTTGCATTAACCATCTTGTGAGTATCTGAATTCTTCTTCCCATCTCACCAAAATCATCTTCAGAAACAGGCACTTTGATGAAATGACGAGCGACAAGAGAATTCTTCTGTATTCCATATTCCGTGATCGGTTTTAGAGTCGATTCAAAACCCACGTCGTCGAGAAATGATGTCGACTTACATGTCCAAAAGATGCCAAGTATGCAAAGTAGAATTAGAGCCTTGAGGTTGAAGTCTTTATATCGGACTTGACGTGGTATTCGAAGTCTCATGATCGTTTTGGGTATGTAGAGACTTGATAGCATTCTCTCCTCCGTCGTTTTGGTGCACCTCTAACCTAGTTGCGAATATACATTCCAACAAGCGATACCAGCTATGAATCCCAGAAAAATTTCGACTCGAATCACTAAATCAATCTGTCTTTCAACAATCGATATGCTTAAATCAACCCAAATGGTGTTTGCCAGAGAAAATGATGATGATGGGAAAGCAATGTATCAGTTTGCACTGGCTCTGCGAAGAATGTAACACTAATTGCCTGAAAGCGACATATCAAACAATCAACACGATTGTACGAAACATGATTTGGAAGCTCTGGAAACCTAAGAAGCCGGAATTGTCGACATAGGCACTCTCGCACTACAGCATCAAAATGCTGAATTTTCCTTTGTCGTTGGAAGATACTTTGGACTTGCGCGTCCAGGCCTTGAAGTAAAAATTAATCCTTACCTGATTGGGAAAACATTCAAGGATTTCTGTGGAGAAATTTATGGGTCAAAAGGACCCAAGGAAAATCGTAGAATGCTTCGAAAACCGCCCTACTAGACTTTGAAACTCTTGACTTGGGTTCGGAAAAGCGTGTAACTGCCAAGTCAATGCTGTGCGGAAACCTTTAAGCGCGATAGATGTACGAAATAGATTTCGACAAGTCAAAGAAGTGGAAGTGCATCGCGAACTGTGCCGCCCAACAAAACAAAAATACAATATACAAAAGTGGACATCAACTCTTGTGAGATACACCTTGATGAGCTGCTGCGATAGATTAGTTACCTTGATGGGCTATAACTTTCTTGACTGATGTAGAGCTAGAGCAAGATTTGCATACTGTATTGGCAAACAAATTTACTCTGTGACACAGGATAATCTAAACAAATACTTCATAGTAGATCAAACAAGGGGCACAGATTGTGTGGTAGTGATGTAGTGAGATGACTCTAGCTAGGACGGGTGACGACAGAAAACCCTACAGCTTCCCGAACATTGCCAACGTCTCTTTACTTCACAGCGCGCAGCGATGTAGATGTGACTATCTAATGGTTAGCATTTCGTTAGGTTTATTACCAAGGATGTTTTGCTTTTGGATATTTTATTCAATTGTTGACTTCCTCCAAAGTATCTTGATTACTCTGCGTAGTCGGTGAATATACTGTTAGGCACTTCACATCACGATCAGTAGACTTGACCTGACTGCATGTCGTCTAAAAAGTTTGTTTACCACTTCATTTGCCACTCTTCACCGATCAAAACATCTCCACTTTGGGCAACTTTTATAGAATTTTGGCGAATCATGTCATCATTTTCTTATCATCAATTAGAGCTAAACTAATCAAGGAAGCATCATCCCCTCTCGTCTAAAGTGATTGGTCAGCTCGGGCGGAGACCTGCATAAATGAGTCTAGTCAGTAACCGTTAGACGTTTTATTTTAAGCCAAGCCAGCCGCCAGTTTTCAGCCAATCAATAGCTCCCCATTCTCCACAAATCGATGACCGCTTTCTTCCATGCTCAGCAAACTATAAGGATTCCTAGACAAAACATTACATACCAACATCATTTCTCATATCTCACCTGGCTTTAATCAAAAGTATATCTGCATCTCTCAAATGACATCAGCGTAACACTCACACCTTTTGTTCTTTGTTTTTTGCTTGTGGGAAGGGGGAAAGCTCTTTCAACAGAGCAGTTTTGGAGATGGCGAGTCAATTCGTTTTGCTGCCTGACCAGATGGCTGCATTTAACGGTCAAGGAGGCCCCAGCCACAACTTTGAATTTGACTTGAACAACGAGAGCTCTTCGTGTAGTCGAATTTGGGTATGTTTTCCCTTCAGCATTCTTTACCTCATCTCCCCTCCCATTCGAATGATTACCGCTGACACAACTTCAAGGATCCTGTAAATGCAAGATTTGAAGCTTGCTTCATACCATTCATAGCCGGTATTCCAGCAGTCATCAGTGCATTAATTATCCTTGGATTCTTCACACAGTTGATACCAATCCCGCGTTTATTGCCATCATGGCTTCAACCATTCATAGAAGAGCCAGAAGAGAAATCTGGAGAGTTTGAAAGCAGGCGCCAACGGCACGTGCTTACGCCCATAACAAAATATCTATTGGCTGTCTCAATTGTCGGTACATTGTTACAATTATCATCAATATTCTATCATAACCTCTACCAAGATGAAAACTTTCATATGATGACTATGATATTTTCCACAACAGCATGGGCAGTGGCATGCCTCCTCATTGCTATCACTCAGCCTGCGAAAACACCAAAATCTTTGCTCTTTCTCTATATCAGCATTTTTGTTTCTCAGTACTTCGTTTTGCTTGATAGATACTCGAACATTGACATGCAGGACGGATCCTTGGTTCTTTCCTGGTTGGCTTCAATTGCAGCGATTATTATCATTCTGCAAATGCCCATGCGTGATCCATCTCTCGGTAGCGATCGAATCAGTCCAGCATTTAGTTCACCGAGCGATTCACTTCGAAGTCCCGAGGATAATCTCACTCTATGGCAATTTATGAGTGTTTCCTGGATGTCGCCTCTCATGTCTATAGGGAAAGCTCAACAGTTGAATGAAGACAATGTCTGGAGCCTCGGCTACCAATTTCAACATAGAGTACTACATGAGAAATTTAGAGATACAAATGGCTCAGTGTTGAAAAGACTTATAGATGTTACAGGGATTGATCTTGTTATACTTGGCTGTTTAGGAATTTACAAATCGGTTGCAGGTAAGCATCTCAAACATTCTTAGTGCCATGAACATAGAAACCTGATAGTTAACATTCTTCAAGATATTGCTGCACCTTTGCTACTCCAAAAAATACTCGCGAGTATGGAAAACCAACTAGCTCCAAAGCAAGCCACATTGACTTACTCTCTCATTGCCCTTGTCATTCGCCTAGTGTCTGCTCAATGCGACGTGTTTTCAACATGGTATGGTAGACGTTCTTATGAGAGATCTCGAGGAGTACTTATTACAATGCTCTTTGAGAAGTCATTGTCAAGAAAAACAATCAGTGTGAGCACAAAGCCGAAGGAAGACGAGCATGCCAACGAGCAGGCCAATGGACGTAGCGGAACATCTGGAACCAATGATAATTCAGCAAAAGAAACCACCCTTCCATGGTGGAAGAAGGGCTTGAAAATCATTGTAAACCCTTTTTCATCATGTTTTGGTTCACGATCCAAAGAACCCAAGAAGCCAAAAGAACCAGCCACGATGGGAAAGATTCTGAATCTGATGAGGTTAGATCGCCCCCTTAATATCTTAAATGCTTACTAACAGTTTTTGTAGAGGAGACGCCTATGAAGTTGCCCAGCGGTGAGACAGATTTCCAAAACATTTAGTCTTCCATGCTAATATGTCATACAGATTTTGGGACTTTGCTGATTTCATTACTCAACCACTTGGATTAGTTCTTTCGATTATTGCTGTCTGGAAACTTCTCGGCTGGCCCTGTTTTATTGGGGTTATAGCTGTGTTCATAGGTCAAGCTCTTAACGTTTTAGTTTTAAAAGCTCTTTTGTACTATGAAAGACAACGAAGAACTGCCTCTGACACGAAACTTCACAAAATAACACAGCTAGTTGAATCGATAAGGTATGTGGTCTTATTAGTTTCAGCTAGTACTGCTAGTATTTACCTAAAACTTGGGTTTACGAACTAAATTTTTGGCAGGCACTTGCGTTGGTATGGATGGCAAGATATCTGGCTAGGCCGCATTATGGAAGCAAGACAAGACGAACTGTGGCTACGTGTCATAACAAGGGCTTGGGGTATTCTCTTGTCATTTATTTACATGTTTTCAAGTGGAATGTTTCCTGTCGTGGCTTTCTGGGCCTATTGCGTCTGGGCAGGTCAGCCATTACGTGTTGATGTAGCCTTTCCTGCTCTCCAACTTTTTCAAATGCTTCAAATGGGATTACAGACTGTCCCAGATCTTGTAACAACTCTGCTCAACGCTCGCATTGCAATGGGGCGTATTGAAGACTTCATGAAAGAGCCTGACAAGCCAGAGGTAGAGGCAAATCAGCTGACGAACGGTGGACTTGAAATGAATGATGCCTCATTCGCTTGGCCTGGAGCTACGACCCCTGTATTAAGGAACATGACTCTTTCATTCTCAAGTGGATTATCCCTTATATACGGGGAAGTGGCTTCTGGGAAGACGGCTTTATTACAGGCTCTACTTGGTGAGCTTGACCATCTTAGTGGCGTATACAGCCCTGTAAACGAGGTGGTGGGTTATTGTGCACAAACACCGTGGCTACAGAGCATGAGTATAAGAGACAACATCTTATTTTCTGCTCCATATCAAGAAGCGCGATACAAGCAAGTGTTGGATGCTTGCGCTTTAGTGCCAGATATGGTCAATTTTAAGAATGGAGATTTATCTTTGATTGGCGAAAACGGAATTGGACTGTCTGGCGGACAAAGGGCTCGTGTCGCATTGGCACGAGCCGTCTACTCCAATGCAAAAATCTTGTTTCTTGATGATCCTCTTTCTGCACTTGACCATCACACGGCGGAGTCAGTCGTAAAGAAATGTCTGACGGGTTCATTGGCAGAGGGAAGAACTATTATACTGGTGACTCATCGCACGGAGTTGTGTCAAGGAATAGCACAACAGATCATCAGAATGACAGATGGAACAGCAGAGGTATTCGATCCTGACTCCATTCCGTCTGAGTTACTACATACAGTGAATTCGTCGAATTCTGCAGTGGAAGAGCAGAAGGAAGATGAAGATCAAATAGATTCAGCAACACCCGAAAAATTCATGGAAGATGAACATCGAGAGCAAGGCGGTATTAAAGCCTCTGTTTATTGGCAATATATTAAAGCAGGAAAGTTAAGGTATTGGTCTCTGATCCTAGTGGTTATGACTGCTTTCCGATTGATCGATATCGCCGAAACTTGGTTTCTCAAATCCTGGGGGGAAGCATATGAAGGACCACGAACACCATCCAGAGATCCCTTGAGTCGACTCCCTTCTCCAGAAACCAACATTCAACCATGGTTACTTGGATTTTTCCTTCTTGCTTTAGCTCAGTCTGTTACTTGGGTGTTTTTTCAGGCTTCTGCACAACTGATGGTTTACACAGCTGGTAAAAGCATTTTCGAAAGAGTCATGACTAGAGTAGTCCATGCGACATTCCGTTTCTACGATGTGACACCAGTAGGGCGTTTGATGAATCGTATGACATCAGATATCAGTGT
The DNA here is from genome assembly GCA_019395245.1 of Botrytis pseudocinerea. NCBI lineage: Eukaryota > Fungi > Ascomycota > Leotiomycetes > Helotiales > Sclerotiniaceae > Botrytis > Botrytis pseudocinerea. The sequence goes on along the minus strand of JAHXJK010000084.1, from coordinate 195,237 downwards.
CATTGATGGAAATCTAAGTTCTCACTTTACAACATTTGCATTCCTGATGATCATGTGGTTTACATCCATTTTGGTTATTGGATCTTCTACGCCAACCTTCTTAGCGTTTGCAATATTACTCGTCATCACGATTGTATTGATATACACGCGATTCTTACCTACATCTCAAAGCTTGCGCCGTCTGGAAATGGTCTCTCTGACTCCGTTAATTTCAAATTTTGGTCTCCTCACTGAAGGGCTCGGTACTATACGTGCATTTTGCGCAGAACGTCGTTTCCAGGATCGGGTTATTGAAGTGACAGATATTTTCCAAAAAATGGATCACTTTTATTGGTCATTACAAGCATGGCTTGCGTTCCGATTCAATATACTTTCCGCTGTATCGACATTCCTCATGACAGTCATAGCCGTATACCAAAATTTATCACCTGGTCTTACAGCCTTCGTTCTTTCGGCCGCAGGTCGATTCGTATCATCAACAAAAGGACTATGTCAATCTTACGGCCAACTCCAAATGGAGTTCGTTTCAGTAGAACGTGTAGTAGAACTTCTACATCTCGACCAAGAATCTCCTGGCGACATCGACCCACCAGCCTACTGGCCCCGTCTAGGTGGCGATATAATCTTCGAAGATGTCAGCATCAAATACGCCCCCCATCTTGAACCATCACTAAAAAACATCTCCTTGACTATCAAAGGCGGCTCAACCACTGCCCTGATCGGTCGCACTGGCAGTGGAAAATCCACCCTAGCTCTCTCCCTCCTCGCAACAACGTTACCAAGTACAGGTCGCATCCTCATCGACGGCATCGATATCTCTCAAGTAAAAACACAAGCTTTACGTAAACGCATCACTTTTCTCGCCCAAGAGCCTGTTTTGTTTCCAGGTACTATGCGTACAAATCTTGATCCGATGGATGAATTCACCGATTTTGAATGTTCATCTGTTCTTTCCAAAATCGCCGTACGACACAATTGGACGCTCGATACAAACATTGATTCCAAAGGGAAAAATTTGAGTCAGGGTCAAAGACAATTGGTTGGGCTTGCGAGAGCGTTGTTGAGGAGAAGTTCGATTATAATTATGGATGAAGCGACGGCTAGTATTGATAAAGAAACGGCTGGAAAGATCCAGGAGCTTATTAGAGAAGAGTTGAAACAAAGTACAGTGATTACTATTGCACATCGAGTGGAAGCTGTTAGGGGGGTGGATTGGTGTGTGGTGCTTGACAAGGGTGGAGTGAAGGAGTTTGGTGAGGCGGGTAGAGTTGGGAGGATAAGCGAGGAGCAGATTGATACTCCTCTTGCGGAAAGGAGTGGAGAGGAATAGGCTTTCTGAGAATTCCATCTGGGGGAGAGGGAGCAATGATATATATCAGAATTGCGTTGAAATTTCGCAGTAATGTATTGGAAACCGAAAAGCGTTGGATCTCCACTTATAGATGCATCCCACCTTAGATAATACCTCAGCTTAGAATGGGATACAGCGAAGCTAGTTATCAATTTATCGGGGAGGAAACCACGTAATCAAGTTGGAAAAATGGAAGAATATGCGTTGTTAGACCTCCACTTAGATATATCTAGTGCAATGATTCTAGATGTGAGGAATAGGATAGTGAGTTATAAAACCATGTTACACATAACATCCAGTATGAAATAAAGAACTGCAACCTTCCATATAAATGCTCGTATCCCCAATTATATCAAGAAGATATACATCTCAGACCGCAAAGTCATCGATTAATAAAACTTGTTCAAAAATGTAGATGAACTTGAATGAAAAAGACCAATGCTTCCCAGCAAAAATTTGAGCATCGGAATAATTTCGGGGGTTGAAATTTTCTGTTCTTCAGCTCATCACATGATTAGATAGGCAACTTTTGACAACAGGGAGTTAGAAATATTGGTGCAAATTCCTGCCCTTTCTCGATTGGTTGAAAAGTATTAGTCTTTAAATTGAAATGCTCAAATTGGTTGGGAGTTGGGATAGTTGTAATGGCACTTGAACTTTGAATTAGAATATGTCACATGACCGTCTGCTTTTGGGAGTTCTCTTTTCTTCTGGCCATCTTCCGCGTCTGCTGTACTGTACTGCATTTGACGCGAGCATTGATATCTTGTACGTCGTGGTTTATGGTTCTATATCCATATGTTATTCAGTTAATTGATCACCATCGATAATTTGGTACCGGAACGACTGCTAGGAGTCAGATAGTCAAGATGGGTGTCTTTTCATAAGCTTGAAATTGATATTTGTCAATTGGGAGAGGCTGTACTCGGTGTATCGTTATTGAATGACTTGATTTGGATAACGTCCCAGTGTATTTGGGCCTGCTCTTTGCTCTGTATTATCAGACAATGGAAGTCGGTATCTACACCCCGTCCGTCGTCTCCTCGAAGAAGATTTCTAGCTGTACATCAACCTCAAGCCGGCAAGATTGTGGGAAGTTCCATGTTCACGGTTTGATATCGTCCTTTATAGAGATAAGCATGATTCAGTCTGGGAATGTGTACGGTAACTTACGTGGAGTTTCACATCCTTTCTTCACGCGGTTGATGGTTTGAGATCCTCTGGATCTCTCATGCATACCGCATATCAAACTCCTCTCTCCATTCCAAATCCATTTCCCTAAGCATTTAATTGAGCTTCGACATCCCGAGCGCTAGTCATTATACCTGTGGTTCCAAATCCCCAACGCCATATACCCCCAAGATCCAAGAACAAAAACTCAGCTCGAGCTTCACGCACTCCCGCGAACCTTAGTTTCCACCGACTTCCCCTGATCTAGAGGTGAAGCATGTCTCGTCCCTATTTTCTCCATCTGATTCTCCCTTCCATTTCGATCACAAGAAGTATTACTACTCGAGCTCACAGCCGATCCATACACCGATCGCGTATCGTTCCCATGTCGATGTCCTCCAGTGTGTAGCGACATTCTGATAGCTTCCTGTTTCTCCGCCGCCGGAGTATACAACTCGATATATATGCTTGAACGAGCGGGCATGATGTATGATTTTCCGAATTCGATATCGCAGGTAAGATGACAGGATACAGATATCAAAATGAACTGAATTCACGAATCAGAAGTTTGAGAACACTGGCTATATCATTTCTTTATATGTATCTCTCTCTGCGATAAAATACATCTCAAAGGACCGAAGCCGAACCTCGTATTACAATACGCAACACCGACCTTTCATTCATTTGAAAGTGCTTTCTCCCGTCAGAGATGGAGCTTGCTCCACTTTCCTTACATTTTGGAGTTGGGCAAATCCAATGTCCACATATCCAAGCCGTAAGCCTGCAGTGATATGACCAAGGTATCGTCTCACCGTCGAAGCAAGAAATATTTTACTTCCGTGCCGCAATGCACTTTCTAGAGGGAGGGAAATGTAAGCGGTATGCACGCATGCATGGGTTTATTTATTTTTTCTTCTTCGAATCATTGTTAGTGCGATCATATCATAAGATGTGTGCAGGAAGATTTTAGCATTCCGGAAGTTTGATGTTGTGACTTGTTTGGGTTTTTGGTGTTCCCCGGCCAATTGGCGGTTTGGGGTAAGAAAATATTAGAGTTTGTCATGGGGAGCAAACTAAACCGAAGTGTCGGTGAGAATAACTTACAAGAATGACCATGCCCATGATATCATATTACACAAACTCTCATCTGCGTAGGTCCCATCACCTCTCTAGTCTCAACTCTAGAATCTCTGTCCACAAAAAGTCCTCGGTAAAGAATCATGATGGATGTCTTCAAACCACCACCTACCAATCACCACTCAAGCCCACGCCCCGAGTTGCATTCAAAATCACTATCCTCATCATCATCTTTTCCCAGGCCAGAGAAAATCTCATCTCATCTCATCTCACCCTCCCCACTCTATCTTATATCTTATGTAATGTACAACCAGCACGTACAGTACAAGTAAGTACATGCACACAATCACATCACATCTCACGTCTCACACGGCTACCCCTCATCTCCTCACACTCCATGCGTCCGTCCGTTTGATAGACCGTAAGAATCTCCCCGATATCCGCTCGCATTGTGTTGCTTCTCCTCAGTATCGCTGGAAACCATCTCTCTCACTACTATATTACCACAGACGCGCTGCCAGATAGAAACTTTACAGCTGACATGTCTCAAACACCGCGACTTGTTTACTCCCCCATTGTATCCTCATGTTATATTACAACCCATCCAGCGCTCCATAATATCACACACACACACATCATATCCTATTACAATCATATATGGCCATACCTCCATGCGGCTCTACGTACATGTATATGTACACATACATATATAAATTTTGGGGGCCAAAAAGCCACACAAGAAAATCAGAGAGATGTAAGCACCGAGATAGGTAGTAAGCAGCCAGCCAGCCAGCCATCCAGCCAAGTATTGATCTTTGATGGGAAATTTTTATTTGGGGGCCGGTCGTCTTATCTTCTTGGCGGGGAAGAAGGTGATGTTGTTATATTGTATTGTGTTGTATTGTATTGTGATATGATATATCATGAGCAATACAATATACCCAAATACTGCAGAATATCCACCGAATCACAAAACCAAATGATCAATCATTTCATTTTATCATTGAATGTTCAATATAGCGAGATCGTAACAACCTTTTCTGAATCCAAATTGTATTTCATTTCGTGATGGTAAAGTACACAGATATTTTATATTTTATATTTCCACTCTCCACTCTCCACCCCCACCTTCCCCTCCCCCTCCCCCTCACATCTCCGCTCCCTCCTCAACCCTCCACCCCCCTTTCTCAATTTCCATTTCTCATTTCTGAGCAGAATGATCTCGCGCGTCGAAGGGTCCGGTATTCCAACCACAACCACCACCGCGCTCCCAGTACAGATATCGAATCCAAGGTTGAAAATCGATACTCCTTGCTTATCTATTATTATTATTATTATTCTTTCTTCTTCATTCATGTAGGACAGCTTACTGCTTACTGCTTACTACTTACTGCGCGCAACTCGCAACTCGCAGCTCGCTCCTCACTAATATACATTCGGGTTTCGGGTTCGGGTTCGGATGTTGTGCATGATAGACTGATTCTATTGTAATGCGATACGATGTAATGTCATGTAATATATTACTATGCGTTGAGCCAGATAAATATTTCAAAGAGACGCATTTGGATTGTGGTAAGATTCTGCTTGGGTTGGGTTAGATCAGATTGAGTGTTTGTTTACATATATGTATATTTGAATGTTTGAATTTGTATCTTTTGTATTCGTGAGAAAACTAATTATCCTATTTACACTATTTCGTGCATCCATCCATACCCATCATCCCCATATATCTGCATATGAGGATCAATATTAAAGTTGGATTATCCCTTCCATGCCCAGCCCATATAAATAATTTCATACATACATCCGTCCTTATATATATCCATTAAGGACTCCTCAGCCTCGACTCCCTACTCCCCATCCCCGTCCTCTCGACCGAGAATTCAAAAAGCCCCACTCCCACCCCCTCCTTCCCCACCATGCGTTCTTCCCACTCCTCCTCGTCCTCTCCCTCCTTCCCTAGATCACCCGGCAAATCTCTCAATTCTCCTTGAACCTTCCAACTCCCCGTCATGCCTACTTTCTCCCAAACTTCCCCCCACAATCTAACCCATGAATCCGCATCATGAAGCCATCTCCCCTGCTCCCCTGTTCCACCTCCTCGTCTCCCCACCATACATCCAACAAAAAGGGCGCCTTCGGTGTTTTTGAGAAGTTTGACTATATTAGCGCAAACGAGGAGTTGTTGGTCCCAGGTAAAGAGATGCATGAAGAGAGAGGCGTGGATGATGGAGAAGGAATGGATGTGGTTTCTGAAAGTGAGAGTAAAGAAATTGGGATCGAGGATGTTGGCTGGGAGAAGAGTGAAGGATTGAGAAGACGATTGAGATTTAGGGGGAGAGCCATCAAGAAATATCTTGTAGGAGGATTTCAAGAAGGAGGCGTTGTAGTCTGTGCCGTAGAGTTGGGAGGGGGGTATACGGGCATGGTGAGCAAGAGAACGAAGTCTGGTTTAAATTAGCTTGGCTTTTGTGGTGAATGTGAACTTCGGTATCGATATGAACATGTATGAATTTAGGGGCGAAAAGTAGCTATCGGGGAAGGAGATTTGGAGTAGCAAGTGAGTATGAGAAGAGACGAGGGGAGAGATGATGGATAAGAGATGAACAATGAATAATGGAAAATGAACATACTCCTGAGCAACGCAACAACCGAGATCAAGAAAAAGCGCCGGTGGATTAGAAGGTGTAGATGGTGTGGAGAGAATCTCAACGATGCGGGGATAGAGTGGGTGGGTCAGTAGACGCAGGGTCAGGAAGGAAAAATTGCCGATGGAAGGGTAGGGGGTTTGATTCCAGAGGAGATCACGCTATGTATAAAGATTGGGTGTCAGTTATTTGGATATCTTTTTCCATGGGTCAGGTAGGTAGGGGAGGCAGGGAGATATGGAGATAGGCATTTGTTCCATTTGTTCTAGATTTTTTCCCCTCACATCTTCATTCATTTTTCTTTCTTTTGGAGAAATATCTCATTCTCTCACTCAAAGCAGAATGGATTCCATAGAATGGAAGAAAAGCAAAAAGGGAATGGATAAATTGAAAGGAATATAATCCTAGAAATATTGCATACCATTTTATAGACATGCGCATCTACTTCCTCGGGAGGTATATGACTATAATTCTCCAACAACTCACGTGCTTCAGGACCTAGACGTTTTCCAATGGTGGTATGATACCATGGTTTCGAAGTCGAATATTTATCGGATATAGACGTTACCGTTGAAGTTGTCTTTAGTTTCGATGTGAATTGGGGAAGACATGGAGATTTCGAGGTGGTGGTTGATGGTGGTGGTGAAGGAGGAGGAGTACCAAAATCGAAATGTGAGGAATGAGGGGAGAGAGAATCTTTCATCATGATTTGTTTGGTGTTTATGATAGCCATCAGATAGATACACCTGACGACGAGGTGTGTGCGGTGGAAGAGATGGTGTAGAGAATGTAGAGGATGTAGAGGATGTCGAGAATATAGAGGATATAAATGATATAAATGATATAAATTTGTGATATATTGTTGTAAAAAATTTAAAAAAAAAAAAACGTGATTCAATCGATGTGCCTAGGTGATTCGGATATTGAAAGAAATGAGGTTATTCACCCAAATAAATGAATCAGCGAATAAATAAATATCTATAAATCGGTGGTAAAGATATACAAATGAAAAAGACTCCGTTCCGTTCGTAACAAGTTATTTAGCATTTATCCGAAAGAAAACCCAAGGTTACAAATACATACAGAGTGAGTGTGAGTGAGTTCATAGAATCCATTCATCCACCCATCTCTTGGAGATTCTAGAAAGGTTCCCAATATAGCCAGATGGAACAGGGCTGAAAGTATATATACATGTACAGAATATGTGTGTGTATATGTGTATATGTGTGTTTGTGTACTGATAATATGTGTCACTCAATCCTCTGGGACGGGATCTTTTTTGTTTTTAATACTTGCTACGATCTACCTGGATGGTGAATGTTAAATGAATGATTGGTAAGAGATTGCTGACTTGAAGTTAAATTTGTGCACATACAATATTAAAATTCTTAAACAATGCTTTGTAGGACGAATCTTTGTGACTGGCTGGGGCATTCTCTGTTGTTTCGAATATGCTTGGATTTCAGCGCATTCGGCAAATGGTCAGGGCAGCGAGAGATCTGTTGCTTCTTTGTGCGGTGTATCGAGTGTGCACTGGCAGTGACTGGGCCTTTTCCACGTAAATCCTGTGATGTGAAAAGGGATGTGAAGGCGAAAGAGTGGAGAATGGCCGGCCAATATGTGATGGTTTTGATGGAGAACTCGAGGGTGGTGTCTGTGATAAGGAACGAAGGATGGGACGGGACGGGATGGGATGGGATGGGATGGGATGGGATGGGATGGGGTGGGATGGGACGGACAGTATGGTATGGTATGGTATGGTATGGATCTAGGTGGTATGGATCTAGGAGGCAAGACCAAGTCGTCGTCTACTGTGTAAATGAAGATTGATTGATGCGAGGTCGTATGTCGTCGTGTGCATGAAAGTTATTGTATGGTGTGGGACAAAGTTGGAATGTGTGCAGAAGTGGCTGGTGGCTGGTGGCTGGTGGCTGGTGGCTGGGGCTGGGGCTGTGGCTGATATAATATTATACATGTGTGTGTGTATACCCGTAATACACGGACGGTATAACATCAAGTCAAAGATAGAACATAGAAGCTTCACACAACCTACTCTGCTCTACACACGCTTTCGACAAGCTAGAAGCTTATTTGACTCTAACACTATTGATGAAAGCTTCACATCACACTTCAATATTCTAACCCAAGAATAGAATAAAAGGGGAAAGATTGGCACGAGATGAAAGAAACTGTGCTTGTTCTGTAAAATCCAAAATCTCCAAGCATGGGGTGCGGAAATTATCTAAATGTCAACTTCCGCAGATCTAGCTCCTGGGATGATTAGTTCGGTGCTCACGGAGCCGCGATCTTATTAATGGTTGTCAATAAAATTCTAATCACTGTGTAAGCCTCACAACATGTCTCGCGAAACTGCGGCAATGATGGAAAGTTGGAGATTTGAAATAATGCGGGCTGATGGAAAGGGTACGAAGATGCCATGGTCACTTGTGCTGTGGCAGACATTTCTTGGTTCCGATTGCAATACATTGAGAATGCAATTCACAGCCATTCGGACGACTTACACCATGTATGCATGCAAAGGCAACATCCAGTCGTAATCTTGGGGGTCCATTGTGTTGAAATGCACTCTCTTCGGTAATGTATGGCTATCGTTATTCCTGATGACATGTTGAGTCCAAATCTATTCCTTCTTCGTACCTAGAATGTGCGAACGTATGTGGATTTTTGTATACACCAAAAATATCAGTAGCAAGAGGAATTTTGGAACTGTGAAAGCTGGGGTAAGCTTGTTTTTTTTGAAATTATATCATTGTTCATATCAATCCACTTCACCAAGCTTCAAATCGCGCAAAGTCTTGTGTCGGGAACGTCGTGGCATTGATTTACTTTTTCGTAGCTATTGCACATGATTTTCATGCTGCTTTTCCAGTATTCATATGATCACAACCCTCCTGATCAACATCCCGAAGCCCACATGCACCCCTTGTACGATAAAGAACCCATTTAGAATTTGCTGAAAGACTTAACAGCCTTGCCAGTTCGGGGAAGGACACGGAGAACATTGAAACGGACCTGTTGATAATTGTGTTAGTTAGGTTCAATCTTTCTGCTTTGAGGAAATGAAATATAATCCATCAAGAGAAATTTGTGTTTGCGCAATTATTTACGTACGGTCTTGCTCAATGGTCTGCATTGTCCGACTGTGACTTGATCACCCTCCTCAACACGGAAAGCTGGGGAAACGTGGGCAGCAAGGTTCTTGTGTCTCTTCTCATATCTGGCGTATTTAGGGATGAAGTGGAGGTATTCTCTGCGGATGATGAGGGTACGGTGCATCTTGGTGGAAACGACAGTTCCGGTCAAGATACGACCACGGATGGAGACGAGACCGGTGAATGGGCACTTCTTGTCTGTTGAGAATTTCTTGTTAGCATCGCGCTCGATTTCGATTCAATTTTCGCCGTCTCTTCCATGCTTCGTTTCACCACCCGAAATCCTTAATCCCCCATCTCGAACAAATAAGACCCAGTCTTCAAATTTCCGTGTCGCATTGCTCAATTCCTCCTCGATTTCAATAACCCGTAGAAAATTCCACATACCGATGTAGCTTCCCTCAATGGCGGTCTTTGGGGTTCTGAATCCCAATCCAACGTCCTTGTACCATCTGCGGCCACCCTTTCCAACCCTGCTGGACTTGGTCTTCGACTTAGAGTTAAGGAAGATGTGAGGTTGCTTTTGGAAAGCGCGCTCCGATTGTACGGTAAGTTCGGTGGCCATGGCTGCGAAATTTGGTCGATAGGTCGCAAATTCGTGGTGGTCGTCGATAGGAATGTCGATTGAAGGCTTCTGTAAATTTCCAATTTTTCTCGAAATGTGTGTGCCGCTAAGGGAATCGGCTAAGCGAGGATAGTCTTATGAAGGTCATGTGATTGAATAAAATTTATTATGAATATAGAGTTGTGAACTGCATTCCGAAGTTGAACCGAGTTTCTCGTTTGGACTACAACGCGACTTGTTTGTTTACTTTGAATTATTTGGGGTTTGTTTCATTTTCGGCATAGCAACATCAAGACAAGATTTCGACCATTACTCTTCCAAACTGCATAACTAACATACAGGGAACTCTTGATGATACTTTGAAATAATTCACATTCGACGACATTCAAAATGTCCTCCTTAGAGGAAGCTACACTTCCCGCGACTCGTCGCCCAAAATCAAGAAAATCATTATCCGCAATACCTGCAGATAAAGAAAATATGACGGCGGAACTTGGAGCTCTTACTGGAAAAAGGGCTCCAATCGAGAAGCCAGCAAGGAAGAAGAGAAGTAAGAGTATAGGTCCTGGCGGGCTAGATGCATTGAAAGATACTACTGGAAATCGTCGCAAGGTGAGCACCTCACACAATGTGGAAGCAAAGAAACCAGCTAAATAAGTGCATAGTCTCTGGCTGCGATACCTCAACCACCTCCAAGATCCATCCTGAAACCTACCATGCCACCTCTCCGTGAAATTCCGGCGCATAACCCCAACAAAAAGTCGAGTCCGAAAAAGGCCAAGACAGCTTCACCACCACTTCCAGGCTCTGAATTGTTAATCGATTTTGGCGTTGACGCTGGCTCAAAGGCTTCAGGCGCCGAAACACTTGATGACCCATTCCATATCGAAATGCCGAAAACCAACAATGATAATCGAGTCGCGTTGCGAACGGAGGAACAACAGCAAGCTGCCGCTAGAGAGAGGGAAGAGAAGGAAAGAGCTGATATGCAGAAAGAAGTTAATGCTAGGCGAGATGCCCGTCGGAAGTCTCTTGCTAATCGACGTGTTTCATTTGCGCCCGAAGCAACCCTTCATACTTGGGATGTTGTTGTAGAATACCAAGATTCCACCACATCATCCAATTCCACAAACTCCACCCGCCGAGCCTCAAATGTTACTGGGGACTCTGTCACTACCCCGCACCAGCAAAATTCTGGACCACCTAGCTCAGACCCTTCGGACCCTCCATCAACACCACCTGAACAAATCGAAGATGATACAGCAAATGGATCGCCGGAACATCAACGCGACTTACATCAAAAGAAGCGCCGCAGAAGTTCTGTCATACCTCCTATGAATTTCAATGACCCGAACGATGCTTTCTCGTCTAGTCCTATGAGTGGAAGTTCCGTGGGTGCTGAAGATATTGAAGATGATGAATTTGCTTCTAGTGATTCGGATGATGATGATGATGATGGAACCCGAATGACTATGGATGGCGGGGAAACAACAAACATGTCAATGGCATCAGTTCAATCAGGATTTAGTGTTGGTTCAGATACGATGCTGGAACAATCTTTAAGGCGAGCTGCAAACCAAGCTGGTACGCAAGCAATGAGTTTCGATGAACAAGGTGATACTAAAATGAGTGAAGACAATGAGATCGTTGCATCCTTTGCTCCATGGGCAAAGAAGGCCCCTATAGAATCACAAAAAGACCAAGAGAATGTGAATCCTTTCTCATCAGCAGCCAAATCAGATATTCAGCTAGATGCTGAGCAATCGGATGGAGAAGAGATGACAATGGATATGGATATGACAAGTGCAGTCGGTAGAATTTTACCAGGTCAACAACGAGAAGATGACGAGCTTTCTATGGATGTCACCCGTGCTTTCGGTGGTATTATCCCCAACAGTCAAGCTGGAGCAAAGCTCAATTCAGCGGGTCGTCGTCAAAGTACTCGTAGAGTGTCAGCAGGTGAAGAATCGGCATTCGGAGAACAGACTATGGACTTGACTACTGCTATAGGTGGAATTCATGCAGCTCAAAATGATGAGGAGGTTTCCGAAGATGATGATATGAGCATGGATTTTACATCGGCAATAGGTGGCGTACTATCAAAGCCAGCTGCGGCCAAGAACAAGAGACGAGTATCTACGGCTTCGAAGGCAAAGTCAACCCAAAATCGCGAAAGCTTGGATTCTTCAGCTGGTGATGAAACGATGGGAATGGATATGGACATGGATATGACTACGGCGGTGGGTCGCATTATACCTCCGACTACGGACGAGACTGAGGAAATGGATATGGATATGGATATGGATGTAACAGTTGGTATGGAAATGACCAAGGCTTTAGGTGGTATTCTACCACGATTGAACGCTGGAGATCGAAATCAAGCAAAGAAGATTATGGAAATGGAAACAGATCTTGGTAGCTCACCATTCCGCGTAGATGTTCCCGCCAATTCTCCTCCAAAGCCTATCAACCACAATGCTTTGACTGTGGCACCCGAAACTGGCAGCCCAAGCTTCACGGCCGGGTTTAAAGGAAAAGGTCTTCGTAGAAGCATGGACCGAATCTCTACAACACCAAAGTCTACACCGAAATCCAAGATGTTAACGCCAGTCAAGAAACCTACTACCCCACAAAAACAGCTCACTCCACAACCTGCTCAACCATCTCATCCTGGCAAAACTCCACCCTCCAAAAACATTCTCATGCGTACGGGATCACCAAAGAGACTTTTCAATCCTGATCTCATAGAATCATCTTCCACACCTCGCACATCTTCAAGCAAAAAACAAACACCCAATAAATTATTTAAACAAGACAGCAATACAGGTCTTGCCACACCTAACTTTGTTCTAACACCACAAAAACGATTGTCTACTGGCATTGGTCTCGATAGAGTAGGACTAGGCTCACCAAAGGTTGCTGCATTGTTAGACAGACGGGGATCGATTGGAGAACAGGCACGATCATTCACACCTACCCAGCCAGCAGGCTTGAATCGTGGTGTACGATTCCAAGATCCCCGTATTATGGAAGCGGAAGTTGACAGGGAGCGAGAATTAGAAGAAGACAGAGAAAATGGACGTAAGATAATGGAGCGTGAAGTGGATCAAGGTGAAGGGGAAGAAAAAGATGCAACTTTGAATCTCAAGGAAATGATCAGCAGTCTAACCCCTAAAAAGAAGTCAATGAAAGGTCGCAAGAGTTTGCATGCTGGTGCTGCAATTGGACTTTTGGGCAAAAGACCCGCTGAGTTGGATGAGGATGATTCAGATGAAGATGAGAGTGGTATGAAGCGATTGAGAAATCATCAAGGCAGTCCTGTTAAAAACGTCCATCTTCAAGGGCCACCCACCAAGGAACAAACAACCACTGGTCGCCTAACCCGGTCGAGCCGAAAGAGTATGGAAGATTCGACTGTTCCTTCTATCACCCCTACTCTCACCACCTCGCCCATCACAGACAAAATTACCACACCACGTGATCAAGGACGTTTCAAGGATGCAGAAGCCAATTTGACTGAACCTGTGGCGATTCCGTTCAAGGAGACAGAACCAGTTGAATACCCAGCATTGCCTGAAGACACCCTGGACAATGAACGCATACAGTTACAGGATTTCTTGAACATGACAAGCATTCGATTCATGGAATTGACAACTACCAAACGAAGACATACAATCGCACCAAAACGGTCTAGTGATGGACCGATAAGGAATCGACTGTCGGATCAAACCAAGGTTTCTCTTGAAGACTGTGTCGCTGCGGGTGCTGCTACCATTCCTATGCTTGAGTTATTTCAGCATGTAAGTTATCCACACAAATTCCTTTTGATAGAGCATGATCGTACTAACACACTTAGGCTTGTCATGAACTCAAAAAGTATATATCAGATGGTCGAAAAACAGTTCGCGAAATTGAGAGTGAAACCTTCGAGGAGAATCCCCCACTCTTCCGTGAATACATTTCTGCGCCGGCGGATATGAAGCTTGTCATGGATAACCAACTCAAAAATGTCAAGACGCATTCCCGTCTCCTCAGTAAAGGCATGTGGTATGATTGGCGATCAACATTACTTGAGACCGTTAAGGATGAACTCGTTAGAAGTGCTGAAGGCATGATCAACGATGAAGAAGTCCTCGACAAACAACAAGCACTGCTAGAGGCTGTACTTCCGAAGATGATCAAACGAGCTCAGCAACTCCAACATGAAGAGACTAACATGAAGACTGCTGCTGAAGAAATTGCTAGCTGTGATCCTGAAGAGCTTAGTGAAGCTCGACAGCAGTTGATCACTGTTGAAGCTGATGTTGAAGCTAAAAGGAACATGATCGAGGAATTAAAGAAACAGCTTCAAGCAAGAGAAATTGAGATTGAAGCTGGCACCGCAAAGAAGGAAACGTATTTGGAAGACATTCGTGAAGCGGAAAAGATCCGAGAGGAATGCCGAGGTTGGAGTTCGAGCGAGATTAGTAGCCTTAAAGGTATATATCAGTCTCTGGGTATAATTTATTGACGTCGCTGACAATTTTCTAGCAAAAGTGGATGCTCTCGAAAAGAAGCATGGTTGGACTATCACTGGTGTCTCTGGAACAATAACTTCAATGACTTATCGAAAGGAGATTGAGCTTGTTTTCGACGCAGCTGCATTCAAGTCAAATGCTTCGAGCAAGACTACAAAACCGGCAAATTCAAGAATCGATCTTTGGTATATTGCCGCCAATCGAGAATACAACCCATTAACCCTCACCCCCGAAAAGGAATTTCTCCTCCAATGCATCCGTGATCACGTTCGAGGATTACCACAATCAGAAACCGAAATCAAGACTCTCCTCAATTCTGTTAGCGTCGCTTGGAACAAAGCGGCAAGAGTAGTCGATGACATTCATCTACTAAATATTGTTTGCCCAACTGTTGTCACCAAAACATCAGATAGCTCTATCCTCGTCAAGTCAAAGTTGTTGATTGCGGCTCTCAACACAAAGGTCGAATTAGCTTTCAGTCTCATTAGTCATAGCACGGAAGAAGGATTTGATGTGGAGATTTCCCCGGTTGCAAAAGTCATTTATGGGGAAAGGTTTAATGAACCGAAGATGAGAGACTTTTTGCTTAATAGATTGGGCAACTATGCTAAGGAGAAGGGAGATGGAACTGATGTTTCTTGGGGGTCAGCCGTAGCTGAATTGGGGGATAAATTATTGGCGAGGGGAAGAAAGTAAGATGTATAGGGTTGAGATTTTATCTTCTGCGTTTTGATTCAGCGATGATTGTTTGGTCTTGATGAGTATAATGATGATTATGAAATGGGAATTTGATATCCATGGAGTAAGGGGTTAATGTATGTGTGGTAGCGTAGGATATTTGATAGGATTTTGAGAATGAAAGCTTGATATTTGGTCTTTGTTTATAATTGATCTTTGTTCACTTATTATGAATGCTATGGTTCTACCAGATAAACCCTTTCAGTCTTCTCTCGTGAATGGCCAGTCAGGCTTAGTATCGTATAGTTGACGAGGTTGGCTTAGCAAATGGAGATTCACCGCCTTTGTGCTTGCGGATAAAAGTGGGTTGCTAAATATTGGTGCACACCTGGAAGAAATGTTTATCAAGTATATATAACTTGCAATATAAATATACTGCGTAGCTTCCATGTTCACACGTTATTACATTTGTTATTCATGTTCTACCACAGATATCCCAATCTACCGGATATCAATTGCGTGGACCCTCGCTGGCGCCAGAGCGACGCGAACCCTTGTTAAATCCAACGTCATAATTCACATACCTAGTAATGCTCGACCCTAGCAAAACAAACAGCTGAACCCAAACCTCCACAATATATATTTTTATATATATACATGTGCATATGTGTATATGGCCTCATCTCCAACGCTGAATATCTTCTCAATTCAATCTTCATTTTGTCTTCATTGAATCCCATTCATTCATCATGCAAATCATTAATCTCCTTTCTCTTGCATCCCTCCTGTCTAATATCAACGCCTTATATCTTTCAGCTGAACAACATCCGATCACACCACCATCCCAAAAACAATCGATTTCTCAACCTCTTATCGGTTTCGGAACATGGAATCTAACTGTTTCCCCTGAAAATACAACTGAAGCCGTCGCGTACGCAATTGAAATTGGATATCGTCAAATTGATTGTGCGGCTGTGTATGGGAACGAAGTGGCGGTAGGACGGGGAATCGAAGAGGGTTTGAAGAGAGCCGGCGTAAAGAGAGAGGATATTTGGGTGACGAGTAAACTTTGGAATGATCAGTATGTTATGATTGTTTATATCTTTCACTTGGTCAGATGGTTTGGGAATGATAGATCGAGTGAATTCGGTGAAAAATTAACTAATGGGTTGGTCAACTAGTCATGGCAGTTATGAAAATGTGGAAAAGGGGTTGAATCAAACTCTCCAAGATCTAGGTCTCGAATACCTGGATTTATATCTTATACATTGGCCTATTGGCTTTTCATCTAATGGAGCCAAAAATCTCGATCACGTCCAGGTTTGTCTTCATTTTTCGTACGTTCTCAAATTTTGACTAACACGACATAGACCTACAAATCCATGATTTCCCTCCCCAAATCTCGTGTTCTCAATATCGGGGTATCCAATTTCTCTCCGCTCCAGCTCAAAAATGTCGTGTCGACTGGTACAATGCCATATATGCATCAAATGGAACTCCATCCCTATTTACAACAATCGGCATGGGTAGCGACGCATAAAGCTCTCGGTATTAAAATGACGGCTTATTCACCATTGGGAAACACTAATCCAACGTATCATTCATCTACCTCTCCATCGCTCTCATCGTCTTCTTGTTTTTTATGGACATCATGGACGTCCCTCTTCCGCCCCTCCTCCTCAAAGCCAAAAGCCCCTCCTCTCCTCCAAAACCCCATTCTCATCGACATCGCCGAACAACGAAATTGTACACCAGCTCAGGTGGCGCTAAAATGGAATATGGGAAGAGGGATTAGTGTGATTCCGAAAAGCAGTCATGCGGAATGGATTAAGGAGAATTTGCAAGCGGGGGAGTGTGAGTTGACGCATGCGGATTTGACGAAATTGAGATTTGTGGGGAGGAAGTGGTTGAGTAGATTTAATAATCCGGGGGAGGCATGGGGAGTAACGCTTTTTGAGGGTTTGGATGGGGTTTAAAGATTTAGGGGTAGATGAAGGGGATGAGGGGAAAGGAAAGGGAAAGGGTAGAGAGGATAGTGGTTGGGATTTGATTCGAAATACTGTAATTCGACGAGTGTTAATGGATCACCCATGGATTTGAGTTCAATATCTAAATGTGTTGTCTCTTCATGATGATCCAGACTCTCGCAATCGATCTCTCCAGCTTGAACAATGTGTTGCATTTTTGGTGATAGGAGTGTTTCGCACAGATCCAAAAAGTCGTCCTCATTTAATTTTGTGTTCGATAATGAAGGAGAAGGAATATGAGTATATATACCTAGAATAGGACAAAACACGGTTTTGATCCCCAGCGAAGCTTTCGCCATGGCTAGTTAAAATGGACACGTGAGACAGGCAAAATACTCGGGTACCTGCAGATTCTTGCCTGTGGTACAGTGTAGTGACGAATTCTCCTTTCATTTTAGCATCTCTCCATGTAATTTTTTACAATTTTTACACCAATAGGCATGGATGAATACTTGAATCATTTTCCATCAACAGACAGACATACTTTTTCAAGACTGGCACTTCTCTATCTCTCTCCCGATATTTAGTATTGTTAAGTGACGAATTAAATCACCTCAAGATCTGAATGTAAAGATTTAGATATCAAGAAGTTGGAATCTAGAAGTCGAAATCTAATTCCTCCTCATCTCTAGTTAATTCTTTCAGGATCCGAGAGACCCAGACCCTGGCTAATGTAGTAGCATTATCTATGGGCTATTCCAATATTTCTGAATGGGAGGTGAAAAGCTCGCACGTACATCAATATCATCTCGTGTACCCGAGCTGGAATCCAAGAAGTAGTTTTCCGAGCTAGAAGTAATTTGATATGATGTAAAAGAATGGTATATTGATGTTTATTCTCCGGGCTCGCTCGTTCGTTTGTTCCCAATATTTGAGAGTTTTTCAGCACTACCTAGGTACCGAGAGTCAAACCCAAAAAGGGCAAGCTTTATTCGGTTTTCAGATGAGGAAAATATGCTAGCTCGGTTGGCCTGCGTGGATGAAAGATAATGACATTTTAAGTGTTTGTGAAATGATGCTAGCTTTGACTTATATGATACGACCATATTGATGATTGAGTTTCTCTGATATTATGAAAGTTTTTAAGGGGCTTGAGTTATTTGGGATGAATTGGCCGCTTGTTCCTATCTAGTCGATTACTGTGCTCTTCTGGTACCTCAATGAAGTTATTCTCATTCTTCTATGTTTGAGGTCTTGGATTTGGGGAATTCTTGAGATCATGAGTTGAGGAAGAGTATGGCCTTATGGCTTTTGAATTTTTATTTGAATTCCTGCACTTTCTTTCTTTAATCAAGCTTACATCGCAGCCCCTCCACTTTGATCTCTAGCCTCTAAGATGGAATATTCATGTGGATTTGCTGGACTTTGTATCGGGTGTATAGATCCCTCTGATACCGGTAGTCCTTTAGGAGATATAGTCATTACATTGTTGAGAATCGAGTTCATACATGATGGCCGTTTTCATCAATAAAGAAAGGGTTCATCGAAGACAATCTATTCTCTCTAGAGATTGAAGGGAGATGAGGATAAAAATTTGATTGGGAGGCGAGGAGGCGGAGCGAGTAGGTCCATGATGAAAGATTCAAATGCAATGAAAGGTTCAACGATTCAGTGAAAAGTTTCTGGAAAGAGAAGAGAGCAGGCTAGATTTTTTAAATTTAAAATCTCGAATGTCCTGAAATCTTATCAAATCTCAAATCTAGTAAAGCTCGCACTGGTTGACGTCTTGAAGTGCTTCATTTTTATACACTACTTTCACTACACTGATCTTTCTTCCCACTTCCAGTCTAATCATTAAGCAATGAAGTTGAGAAAGTGAACATCACTCTTTCTTAAAATACTAAATGTGGGTGATGTCTCCCCAATATAGCATTTTCTCATGGAGGATAGCTACGTCACTTGGTCACTTTAAGTATGGAATGGGCAGTAATAGAGATAGCAGACTAGATTAACTTGAGCATTAATCATCGGGTCCATTCTGCTATATCAGGTTATACCCGGAATAGGGGATGTAGTCGCGTATTTGAGTGACAGTGATATGCTTGTATAGGTACAAGTATAGCACCTAGTAATTGATTACTATCGAACGAGCTTCTTCGAGAACAAATACTATAGTAGGGACTACCTACTAGGGAGGCACTACCTACAACTAATAAGCACATCTCATATTTCGTATCTCGTGTTTTCGTATCGCGTATTGATACTCTAGATAAGGTTAAACAAGCCAAGCACGTGCCAAGCTACCCATTTATACCCGCTTATGCTCACCTCTCCTCTCCACATTCAATACTATGTCTAGTGCAGCATTGCAATTGATGCAGGGAATCGTTTACCTTGCTGCAGCCTCTTCAACGGGGAATAATAGAATCAATAATACGTCCTAAAAGCTCAATCCTTGTACCGGACAGGACAGCAGTTGCTACAGTTTATGTATATAAACATCCAATTCCTCAACATGAAGAATATCAACTCGTCGCCCTCTCTTCTTCTTCATTCTCCATACCAAATCATCTTCTCGCTGTTGAGCTGAGCAATCGCAATGGCATCTCCGTGTAATATCTCTACTCTTCCCTATCCAGACTTACCTGGTGCTTCATTTCTCTCTGGAACAGCAATGCCAGTTCTAAACTATACCGCCACAGTCGCACCACTCAATCAAGCCTCCAATGTCAATATCACTTCACTCGACTTCTGTAATGTAACACTTACATACACGCATCCCGGCCAAAATGATACCATCAATGTCAAAATATATCTACCATCATCATCATCATCATGGAATGGTCGATTTATGGGGACAGGCGGTAGTGGATTTGATACCGGAGGCATTGACAGCTACATGATAACTCCGGTGTCTGAAGGCTATGTGGCCGCTGGTACAGATGGTGGTCACTATGTTGGCAATAATCAGACTGCATTTTATGCAACTAATTGGGCTCAGGTATCACCTGGAAATGTCAATCTTTATTTACTCCAAGATTTCGCATCGGTTTCCTTGAATGAGATGACGATGATTGGGAAATCGGTTGTAGCTTCCTATTACGGAAGAAACGCGGATTATTCATACTGGAATGGCTGTTCGACAGGTGGAAGACAGGGTTACATGATGGCTCAACGCTATCCAGAAGGATATGATGGAATCTTAGCTGGTGCGCCAGGAATCAATTGGGCAAACTTTCTCCCATCTTTGTATTGGCCTCAATTTATCATGAACCAATTAGGAGTCTATCCTAGTTCATGTGAAATCGACGCGATTACCGCTGCTGGAACCCAGGCTTGCGATGGCCTTGACGGTGTTACAGACGGTATCGTGAGTGCACCCGAACTTTGCACTTTCCAAGCAAACTCCACGGTCGGAAGGAATGTGAGTTGCTCAGATGGAAGCAATCTGATTATTTCCTCGGCAGCTGCACAGGTAGCTCAAGCGGCTTGGGATGGACCTACAACAGAAGACGGTCAGTCGTTGTGGTATGGCTTTAACCCTTCTACCCCTCTCACCCTCGGCAACGCAATCACCTTTTGCACAGATGGGAATAAGAATTGCATACCTTACCCGATTCCGTTTACAGTCGACTGGATCAATCTCTTTGTTGTGAAAAACGCATCGCTTCCTCTTTCAAATATCACACAAAAAGATTTTGCACGCATCACCCATTCATCTATCCAACAATATGCATCCATTATCGGGACTGCGGATCCGGATCTCTCGGCATTCAAAGAGGCAGGGGGAAAACTTCTTTCGTGGCATGGGACGTCGGATCAAGTTGTTCCTCCGCGTGGATCGGGGAAGTATTACGGGGAGGTCGAGCAGAGAGATGCGAATGTGAGGGATTACTATCGGTTATTTGAAGCGCCAGGCGTGCAGCATTGTTCGGGTGGGAAAGGACCGTATCCGGTGGATTTGATGGGAGCTTTAATCAAGTGGGTTGAGGAGGGAGTGGCACCTGATGTGCTGACGGCGATGACAACGGCAAAGGGAAATGAAACGGTGATTGAGAGGAATTTGTGCCAGTATCCGTTGGTGCAGAAGTATGTCGGAGGAGATTCTAATGTGGCGAGCTCGTTTGTGTGTAGTTCGGAATTTTGATGGGTATTGGATTGACTTGTGGAGTTGAACTGGGAGGAGGAAGAGGAGGTGGAAGAAAGCTTTCGACTCGATGTAATTAATTATCCTCTGCTTTATTTTAGTCTCCACCGACATGTTGATTTCATTTGCGATGTGTATATGTACAAATGTATATACTTCCAAATGTACCATACGAAGGTTTTCACTCACATCACATCACATCGTGGAGCCAACTGAATGAACATCCTGATGAGGTCTTCCTTCTTCCTGCATATAATTATGTATCTGGGCTTTCCTATCTGCCTACCTAGATTCGTATCGTAGTGATGATTGAGATGTACTGGATGGTGGGAGTAGAGGGGCATAGATTGATGATAGAAGTGCAGGAGTGCAGAAGAAGAATCAGTTGGGGAGATGTGAAGATAGACAGCAGTTTCAAGATGAAGGTCAAGGCCAAGGTCAAGGTCAACATCAGGGTCAATATCATTATCAGCATCGAGATTCACACCAATATCAAGAGTCGACATCAACATCAACTTCAACGTCAACTCTGATACCAAGTTCGAGGGAGCTTTGGATCCGCTTCACTCTACCACTCCCGAATTCCACTTCAATGTCCAAATCTCAACGTTGAACCTCTTTACTTTCCCACTTCCCACTTTCCACTTTCCACGTCCCATCCTCAACCATCGATTCCCCTCGCTGCCGAGGTACCTTGGTAGTTGAAAAAGGAAAAGGAAAAACAATGACTCATTACATTCACTCCAGATCCTCCGAAAATTCAATTGGAAATTCCATCCTTTACCCTGCCTCCCCGACGTGCGCACCCTCGCCGCCCTCAGCCAGATTTTCTATTGGTGACATCGTCAACCATATTCACTGCCAACGATTGCGCCATTTTCCTGATACTCCAAGTTTCCGAAAACTCCCAAAGAACAAAGACAAACTCACTTTATATCTCTCACGTGCCGCGTCTATTGGAAAGGCGGCAGAGAAACAAGGCCGGGAGAAAGAAAACTTGCGCAATCTCATTTCCCAACAGGCGCCAGCAAGGTGTTTCTCCGCATTTTTCACTCCTTCCCCCTCATTTCACTTTCATTTTGCGCTCATTTTCCCATATTCAATGGCGTTTCCTGCCCCCAGAGAGAAAATTTGATCTACAAGCGAAGTGATCAAGCGCACCACGATCACTTCCAAAATAACTTAAATAGCTTCACATCTCCCCGACTCTTTCTGATTTCCTTTTTTCTCGACACGAATCTTTTCCAGACTGGAGTGAGTTCTTTTCTTTGCAGACTCGCCACCTGCATCGAATTGAACGCACTCCAGTCTTGGAACCAACATCTCAATCATCAAAGTGCCGCCGTGGATCTTTTTTATTCTTCCATTGATTTGTTCTTCGCAGTCCCCCTCCTCCCTCACCTTCTTCTTACTTTCTCGTTGTTGAGATGTCAATTTTTACCATTTCAATTTGGTCTATTTTGTGTAGTGCCTGCTGCATGAGATGGATATCTTTGGTATTGGTCCAACATTTGAATCTTTGAGTGCCTCCGCCTACCGATCTCAATCATTCTTTCGTTCATTATCCTTCAACACCTTCCGGCTTGTCGATACCGTCTTCTTCAGCTCAATTTGTCTTTTTCTCGCAGTGCCTGCTGTGAGCGATGGCCATTGCGACCCGACCCGACATTTCAATCATTGAGTACCTTTATCCTTCGATCTCAATCATTCTCTTGTTCCCCGGTATCCTCAACTTCTTCGACAACGAGTATTTTCTCGATGGCCTTTATCACTTGCTTTTGTAGCGCCAACTGCAACGGGAAGTGGTTTACTCCGTCTTTTAAACAAATCGTTGTCTCCTCCCCTTTCAACCGACCACACCACTCGATCGACCTTCGACAGCTTTTCGACCTTGTAAGTTCCGTGTAGCGCCAACTGCACAGAATACGCAAGCTCCATTTCGCTTGATTCGCTCATCTCGTGGACCTCTGGTCACCTTTTACCTTGCACGCGATTCGGACTTTAGGAGTGTCTTTCCTTTGTAGCGGCCGCTGCAAAGGATAGACTCATTTTTTCGTCTGAACGAAAGATCGTGAGTCTCACTGATCACGATCTTCTTCACTTGTTCGGTACCTCGACAATACGAAGCCACCTACCCTTTGTACCTCA
This sequence comes from Botrytis pseudocinerea, assembly GCA_019395245.1. Taxonomy (NCBI): domain Eukaryota; kingdom Fungi; phylum Ascomycota; class Leotiomycetes; order Helotiales; family Sclerotiniaceae; genus Botrytis; species Botrytis pseudocinerea. The sequence goes on along the minus strand of JAHXJK010000084.1, from coordinate 171,796 downwards.
CCACGCTGGTCCTTTCAATACCGCCACCAGCGCCCCATTCGCACTTCTCTCGCCTGCGTCTGGTCTCTTTCCCACCCTTTTCCGACTTTGATTTTTATGTCGTTTCTTACGTCCTTTCTCATGCAAGTACTCCCTCACATTGCAACATTGCTTGAACACCACACTAATTGTCCGCAGGTTTTTCCTATTGCGTGCTTGTTTTGGTTACGATCAACTCTGACCCCGTTCGAGTTTTGGTGAGGCTTCCACTTGAACACATCGTCGCATCACCAAAATACTAACACCCATTGTAGAATTGTTATCGCCTTCCCCATTTCCTTTCGGTTTTTCTTTCGGTCTTTCCTTTATCGACAATATCGTTATCATTTTTATCCAGTTCGACAAATATTTTTACTATTCTTACCACAAGAAACATCGCAAGAAGTATGTATTTTCTTCACTCCCATTCCTATCTCCATCTCTCACCTTGTCCAATTCTAACCTCAAACAACAGGCGTTCGCAGTCCGGAATGGTGTGGTTGCAGGTGTGATGATCTGGTGGGGCGGAAACCCTCATCTTCATGATCCATCCACCTCTCCACTTACCATGTCTTCGTCTCCCTCTGTTGATTTTTCCAAGCTGTGTTGTTGATCCTTATACGATCTCCCTCGATGAACCATACGTCCAGTGCGGAGGTTCTTCGTTCGCAGAGTTGTACGTCCCGGTCGCCGATGGCACGACAGGATGCAACTTCTGACGGGAGATCAGGTCGAGTTAATAGTCAGGAAGGCAAAAATATAGCAGGCTGCGTCGGCAGGAAGCTTGAGAACCCCCTGACTTCCTTCTCATTGACCATCGATTGCCTGAGCAAAACACCAGGACGGCAGGCACACCCGAGAGGGCACGTGACCGACTTAGCCTAATGGGACTCAGGAAGACGCGGGACGTCCCCCGTTGTCTTTCAAAGCAAATATTACAACAGAGTAAGGTTTTATCAATGGGTATGGGATCGACATTGACTGGTATGTGTGAGTTGGTTGGTGACTGTTGATGTGGTGGGACGGTTTTGCTGGGGATTCTGAGGTGGTGGTTGGTGTGGTGGTGGTGGTGGTTCCGAGGCTGCAGCCATTCTTGTATTGTTCTCTTGGCCACAGGGTGATTTGGGGATATCAGCTGTGTATTTAGGCCTGGTGGGCTGGAGTTGACTTCGGTCAAAGGAAACAGAGAAAACTTCAAGTTGCTCTCATGCAATTGAAGCTTGGTGGTGTTGGAGGAAAAGGTAAAACCCAAAAAAACACGGAAAAGAGAAAAGACCAAAAAAACTTGGAAAAGAAAAAAGACCAAAAAAACACGGAAAACCAAAAAAAGGAAAAGGTCAGGCTTGACTTTTACAAAAAGTCCAATTCGGTGACGGCCGAGGAAGAATTCTTGTGGAGGACTAGCTTGACTTTAGAATATTGTAATAACACTCTTGTACAAGTACTTTGGTTTCTCTTGTGAACGCATTTGATGAACATGATGACATGTCTTGTGACCTCCAGCAGCCATTTCCTGACTCATTTCCTTCTTTTCTTGCCTTTACCAATTTACCAGAGAAGGTTCCAATCATATTCTCGACGTCGAGAATTCCAGAATACCAAAGCGGAAGTTCTTAATGAGGTGGATCAATTTCTCATATACCCACCATTGACCTTATCGCAGCAAAAACCATGCCACATTACACAATATCACACCACCATACCACATCACACCACACCACACCACACCCCCTCTCCAATAGAGACATATACATACAAATCCCCTCCGCCCATCTCTCAAGCTGACTTCCTCCTACTACCAACTCACCTTGTTCACTACCATACCTACAGCGAACACAGACACAAACACAGACACAAACACAAACCGAACCCACGACGATTAATTTCCCGAAATCTCATCCAATCCCGTTCTACCACGCTACGAATCTCGAACCTGCAGATTCCAAGACAGAGAGAGAGAGAGAGAGAGAACACCAAGAGGTGAGGTAAGGTAATGTTGAAAATTTAGATACGACGGGCTCGATGGCATAGGAAAGATGGACGCACGGCGCATTTTACGATCCGATCCCTACATTTCGAGCACCGAATAAACTTCAAGTCGCGATTGAGACGTATCGCGAATGAACGCGAACAAACGCGAAGCTCGTTTGTAGATAGGTGGGTGCTGGTCGGATGATTGGTTTTTATGGATTTGTGGGCTTGATGTATTGACGTTGGTATTGATGTTGGATATTGGATATTGGATATCTTGTTCTGAAGAGATGTTAGGAGAGGGTAGGTTGTAGAGGGGTGATTTTGCATGGATCTGCATGGTTTACGCGTCTTGAAAAGACACCATAGATATTATGGAGCAGGTAGGGCGTGGGAAGGGGGCGCTGATGCAATCGAAAAGATGAAGAAAGTGGGTCGGAAAGTTGTGAATGCAGCTTGCATTCCGTATGCCAGACCGAATTCCGTCTCGTACATGCGCGCAAAGCAGTCGCCATTGCTTTCTTGTTGCAACCCATAGACGAGTATCTCCCAAACGCGAGTAGCCCACGCGATTTAGGGAATCGTCATCTATAGTTGTACTCGAGGCTCGGACATTCCCAATCATTCGTTTAGAACGGAAGTATTGCGATTAAAGCCAAAATGTTTACCGAGTCGTCTTCCCAAACCACGAAGCTGAATGAGGTCAAAGTGCGGATTTGGATGTGGTCGATGGCAGCCAATATTTTTGCTATCGCTCCAGCAAAGATGTGCGGCAGCTTGAAACTCAATTGTAGAACCTCTACCTTCTCACGATTCAAACCCAGCTTTACACAATGCGTCTGAAATCCTTTCAGCTGACTGTGCCGGTATCTTGGCCACCACCTGGATCCGAGTTTCTGGAAGTGAAAACGCTCAGTGCCCTTATATCGACTTTGATTTGTAGCTCGGTCGTTATTGTGTCAACTTCTTTGCTTACTGAGACTTCTGGTACTGCTTGTACCGCATCGTCTGCTTGTGTTGATGCTATTGTTCGTGTTTTGGTCTTCTCTTTTTTGTGCGGGGCTTGAAACGTGCTTGAGTTTTCAACATCCCAAGCTGTTTGAACCTCTGCAGTAATTCTACTTACTCTTTTGTTTCTAGCTTGAAGATCTAACTCTATTCTGGCTTTGATGGTGTCATGCGTTAGCTTGATATTTGCTATGTGCTCAGTATCAATATCTGGAAAGATAGCATTTATCTCCTCCTCCATTCATTTGCTGTTTACACCACTACATTTCAATGCCGGTCTGGAAAGATTCCTGGTTTCCCTTCTACCCTTTGGAGAGGGCACTCCTTGGATTTATGTCGCAAGCGATCCATGCTTCGTCTTTTCCCGCTCGGGAGTGGAAGTTTCGAGAAGTCTCTAAGAGCTTCAGCATGACAAAGCTCCATCTCTATCGAGTCCCAATCTTCAGGATTTGTTTCAGCATCTTCACTTTCATTTTCCTGCAATTGTTGAGGCGGTACCTCACATCGTCCATGTCGACTTATCCTCTCTTGTCTATCTCATGTAATGTAACCCAATCAGAATACATCATCGCGAAAGGTTCATCTACTCGAGCGCGTTGTTCTTTGGTAGCATTTTGGAAACAGTCATTCAGATACAGAAACATTAGTGACCTATCATGTTGATATTTCTCATCAGGGTCTGCTATTATCATACTTGGGCAATACTGCAGGGGGTCTTCGTCAAAATCTTTTACGATACCTTTGGAAAATCCGGGTCTTTGGAATAAAACGTAACCCGTTACAGCCCAACTATCTTTTCGCGTTAACGTATTTGGCAAATCAATTTTCTGGAGTTGTTCCTTGGGTAATATGAGTGTGATTGTGTACACTTGGTATCTTCGGTCAGTATAAATGGGTAGATACGGTAAAGGTCTGGGAATACAAAACGATGGGGATGGAGATGGGAATGGGGAGAGAGACGATGTGTTGAGCGCTCGATTTGGAAGGGGTGGATGTATATCTAGTTGTCTTTCCATCTGTTTCTTGATCTGTCTTTCAATCAATTTTCTTTATATTTATCCATCTATCTATCCAATGGATAACAACAAAAAAGTCCTATAGATTCCCTATTTTGGCGGAATTATGGCATACCCTCTACCCAGCAAATCCCCAATAGCTGGAGAACGCAGTCCCCAGTACAGAATTGTAATACTGGTTACGTGATGTATTATCGCGTGGCATTCTTTCAACATGCTATCTCATTGTTAGATCCTGAATTAAGGTTTGTAGGGGATCGATTAGCTGTCAGCATGCGAGGGATATTCACTTATATCAGCTCTTGTCAGGACACTAATTTATCGATTACACTGATATTAATTCTCATTCCTATTCCGTGTTTTCTTGGCCTAGATCTGAGTTGAAGTTGAGTTGCGCTCTGGCTTGCTAGCGCAGTCTTTGAGGAAACCGATATTGTGGTCGTGTTGAGGGTTGCTATATCCATGTCTTTGTTGTTGAGTCACTTCTTGCTTGTACAATAAGACAAGAGATATATACATACATGTACCCTTAAAAAAACAATAACAGGATTTGAAATCCTTGAATTCATCAAGGCTCAATGAAGTAATTGTTGGCATATTAGAGAGGTAGGCATTTTGCCATCTAGCTTCTACGTCCACATCATCCTGACGGGTACAGGATATGAACAGTGCCGTATAGATGTGTTGGAGGAACTGAGATGACGCTCTTGAGGTGACCCATTGTCTGTTTGTGGCGACTGTCAAGCCTTCTCTGGCGAAACGGAGGCAAGGAGTCGACGAGATATTCAAGACCCTTCAACATATCTCGGGTTGATAGGAAAATGCGCATCTACTTTACATTCGAATTCGGTAGATGAGAATAGATTATCTTCGCTCGGTCGGGGTGAAAGTGCGATGTTGTAGCAGTCAAAGTTGTTGTTTCTATCTAGCAGTGATACCATCTATATCCAGTTGATGCGGCTTGTATACAAGATAATGCGGTAGATAGATCTGTTCAGCTGTGAAAGAATCAGGAGGTTGAGGTATAGATGGAATCGACAAATCTCGCGAGCATGGAATCAACATGGTATTAGCATAAAGTAGTGAGAATCTAGTAGCGCAACACATCTTCAACGCTTCCAGAAAAGTTTCTATGTATTTAACGAGCGCATCGGACATTACACAGATGAGATAGCTGCATCTATGTCCCGGATATGATCCTCATTTACAGATCGATCTTCTACTCCGTGTCTTGAACTCCCCAATCACAATTACCGTCCATTCAATTCGGAACTCTCCATCTCATATGAGACTTTTCCTTCACCTGAGACGGAAAATCCCATATTCTACATATTGCCCCATCCGCACCGAGCGAACAGTTAGACTTCTCACACGACTCGCAAATGTATTCGGAAAAGCTTCCTTGGCAGCTTAGCCAACATTTACCATCCGGAGACAAGGACTTAAAATAAAATATTACCCATTCTTGATGTATACGAGAATTCTGTACAATCTTCAGGTTGCGAATGGTTTTGTTTGACTCCACTTGTAGGAGGGAGATCCATTATTGATAAGATGGATCATGTATCCTAGTGTATCACAAACGGAACAAACCATTGATATGGATAGGATTCCAGAATAGACTTTCCGTAGTAACTCACAGCATGGTTGTTGCAAGGACTTTCTGGTGGCTTCTCAAAAATAATCTTCCTACGAAGAAGGAGATACCTCGGATATATTGAGAAGGGTACCATCCCCTTTCCGCCCAAAGTGCAATCAGCCAAGCCCCTCCCTCGTAGCCGCACAATTGATGTTTCGTCAAGTTCGTAGACAGTGGAGATATATCGTCGTCACCTCCTTCCCTTCCAAATATACAATAAATTAGAGTTATGCAGTTAGTAAAAGTTAATTCGTAAGTGTCCTAGATCTCTGATCCGCCTTGTGGTATGCTTATCCAGCATGACCCTTGACGTTTGTCTTTAAAAAACATCATTTTTCAATGCAGAAGATGAGTCTTGAATATTCACAAGAAAGGAAACAAGCAGAGTAGTGAAATGCATGGATTATCGACTATATAGATTGAATTGTACCAACAAACTAAAATCTAACGACGAAGTAAAAGTAATCTAGGATATATGCAGCGCAAGCGCACGTGCCACATCTTTCCAGTACTCTATACCCAATATTTAAGAACTAGTTTGATGTATTACTACACTATTACACCATTTCAATTCAGCTCAAAGATTTCCAATTCTTACCCATACAAACACTTATAATGTTTCAAAAGGATGATCTTACATCACATTTCTCCCCCTAAAATAACCTTCCAGTTCATCATTAGTCATATCCAACCCATTCTGACCCACAACCAAAGTTTAGTATTCACACGGAAGAAAAAACCAGGATGTAGAAATATCACCCTCTTCTCCAAATTCGATAGTAACCAATTCTGTGAGAATTTCGTCTCCTTGTTTATACAAGGCGAGAAAATTTGCAAACATATTATCATGCAAAGATATCCCAACTTTTCTGATATTGACAATATCATTCGATATCACTACCTCGACGTGAAATATGAAATATTAAACAATGCAGTTTCTACAGAATATAAGGGGTATGCCGTTTAGCGAATTTACCATCCCAGTTTTCCCCTCTCATAGAGTAGGGATCAATCAAGGAAGAGTAAACCAATAACAACCAAAACAGGCCAGCAGTCACCAACTCATTCCATGAATAAGGCTGTGATGTTGTAAGGATGGATCTGAGCTACAGGCGGGCGCGGCTACAATATGATTGAGCACAACTCAGCGGTGTCGGAAATTATAAGCCGGCTTGACAGCGACGACTTGCTGACCTGCCAAGACAAAGCATACGTAGTCCCCTATTATGAATATTTACATCTTTTTTTTTTTTTTTTTTTTTTTCAAAACCTAGCGAGTACATAAGGTACAAAAATAAATTGTCGATCTTGAAGAAATGAATGAGAATGCTAAGTGTTTCCCAATGTCTGCACCTGTTTGTTTTAGCACATGCATACATGCGCATCTCGCCAACGCACGGTATCTGTCAAAAGGCAAAAGTCAAAAGCCAAACTCACAAGTGCAGTCGGTATTCGAAATCGCAGCCACAAAGTTAAAAACGAGTACCGTCCACCCACCCACGGTAGTTGATCTCGGGACCGAAACCAGCCCAGGAACAGAAGCCAATCAAGTCACCAGATCCACTTTCAGAAGCGGGCATGTGGGTCGAGCCGCCCGTCCCGAAACGACCCAGTCCTAGCAAGACAGGTCGGTCGGCTATTCTCCCGATCGGATCTGAAAGGAAAAGGTAGGATGAGTGCGTGTGGAGTGTGGATTAGCTGCTAGATTTAAATGCAAATTCAAGGGAATGTACAAGAAGATAAGGCTTCGAGAATGTGGTTTCGGGTCCGAAAGCTGGGCCAGGGCGATAAGCTTGCTAAACCTTCTTTCTTGACATGGTCGATCTATTACTCGTTGGTTTTCGATCACGGAAGACCCGGGCTTCGCAGCTATCAAGTCCCTCGAATTTACAGAATCGCGAAATCCATAGGCCAATAACACACGTGTGAAGACTTGACTTCTAAACTCGTGTTTGCGGGAATATCTATGTGGCTATGAAATATCGATTCAAGCTACCTACCGCATTCTCAACTTGCTTACGATCAAAGTTGTTCTTTTCAGTCTCGCCTTTGGCCTTAGTCTCATGTACGTACTACCGTTTTCTCGGGTGGGGAAACTTGAGCTCCTACCCTTTTCGATCCAGGTAAGCCGTCAGTCATGTCGACGCGAACTCTCAGGTTCATCCTAGAATTGCTGCATCTGACCAATTGCACACTGTGGTTGAAGCATAAAGTATCACCTATGCTGCCAGATAATAAGCATGTCCGCCGCTGAGGAGCCCAGGTAAGTTCTCTTGTGGTTCACCCTCTTGTGGTGTGTGCATCTAGCATCGGAGCTGTGAACTTCTGGCTGTACGAGTATGTGAAAGGGATTGGGACAGGGATTATGATAGAGGTACATGTTTGCTAATGGATCATGGATGGTATCTCCTTTTCTCCAAAAAAAAACTCTATCAAATCTACTATCTACAGCTTCCTGGCTAGAATATCGAAACGAACTCACAAGTGGGACATGTGTCCAAAGGAAATCCTTTGCGTGGTATCGTGATGGTTGATACTCTGGCTAGCGATAGGTATCATAGCAAATACACGAGTTAGCACTGTATTTTCCTTTGCCCAACAGAAGCATCCAAAGTCGCAAGCGGTGAAACCCGACATATCGACTATATGTCGTTAAAATCGTAGTGCATCATCGGAACAAGATTCAACTTGAATATGAATCTTTCAATCCACACGGCCAGCATCCACCCATTACCGGATGGACTACGCGTCTGCAGCCATCACAGTCGCCCTTCCATGCATAGCTCTCGCTTCCCCTCTGGCGTTCCTTATATTAAATCTTTGTTGGCCAGGGGGTTGAAGGATTCGATCAAGTGGGTATGAATGCAACGGCAACTAGAAGACAAATATATAACTCCCTCGGGGCCCTAGATAAGTATATTGTTCTATTATCACTTTCTTACAGCAAGGCAACTGCCATACGATCAATACGAGTTTTCTCTATTTTCAATTAATGCCACTTGTTGACCCATCGCAACCATGAAGTTCACTCAGACAGCAGCCCTCGCCGTCCTCTTGGCCACCGTTTCAGCAAAGGCCATTCCCGCCCAACCCAAGTCCGCAGCCAAGAAGCCGGTCGATACCACAAGCCTCCATTTCTACAATGGCACATGCACTCCTCAAAACATCCGTGTTCGTAAAGAATAGCGAAACATGACCCCGAGCGAAAAGACGGCTTATCTCAAGGCTGAGCAATGTTTGTTCAACCTCCCTGCCGCTACCACTCTATCCGGTGTCACAAGTCGTTTCAGCGATCTTCAATCTCTTCATCGTGATAAGACAAACCAAACTATTGATGGACTATATGTTTAAGATATCATCCACAACGTTGTAAGTTTTCCTCTATCAAGAAGGTTGAAAACACAACCCTAATTATCCAAGGGCCAATTCCTTCCATGGCACAGATACTACATGCATACCCATGAGACTCTCCTCCGTACCTAGTGCGGTTACACAGGTCCTATGAGCTGGTGGGATGAAGCCAAAGATGCCGATGCCGGCGACTTTTTCCAATCTGACATGTGGACTGCCGAATACTTCGGCTCAACCAACTTGGATGAAAACGCATGTGTTATTGATGGTGCTTTTGCCAACACCACCGAGCACATCGGCCCACTACTCGAAAATACCGATTACTGCTTCTACCGAGCATTCGACCTTACACAAGTTCAATACTGCACCTCGGAGAAGGTGGCGGAATGCACCCAATACAACGATTACTACAGTTTCTTCAACTGCATGGTTATCTACCCCACCAGTCCACACGTCGCTGGACATGCTGCTGTCGGTGGAATGGTAAGAAAGCAACCTCTCCCACTTTTCTAAATCAATACTAACAGTCACAGATGGCCGATATCGATTGTTCTGCCGGCGATCCAGCTTTCTTCATGCACCACAACTATATTGGTCGTATGTGGTGGCAATGGCAACAGGCAAATGCTACATCCCGCATGTTTGACATTAGCGGAAACAGTTTGAACGAGACTTACCTCGCCGAGCAAGGCGATGTGGCGCCTGCTGCCGGCTGGCCTCAAACGACCCTCAACTACACTCTCACTACTCACGACATCCTTCCAGATATTCAAATCTACGATGTTGTTAACATCCAAGGTGGATATCTCTGCTACGAGTATGATTACTAGCGAGTTGTGATGTGACGAGTGGAGACGAAAAGAGTGGCGAATAAAAAGATAATAGAGTAATGGGTAGAAAACAGCTGCAATTCAATGTATATAATTTAGACAAGAAACTTGCACATAGATAATAGAAACGAGGCACCATCTTAACCTTCCAACACTTTTTCTACTCTCGCAGGCCCCAAATTTTTTCTCATCAGGGAATTTCGTGTGCCGTTTACGGATTTTCACGTCGTCGCGTCGAGCTTCTATAAATATGCTAGCCTAGCCTAGCTTAGCTCATGATATTAAAACACGTGATCTCCACATCTAACAAGGACTTTTCTTTCTGGGAATGCCATCCACCACCTAGCACGAATGAATTACAAATACTATAAAAGAGCAGAAGGGGTAGAGGCCACACCAGAAAAGCCTTTGCATATATTATAGCATTGAGCCTAAACGGCTACGCATAGTAATAAATAGAGTGAATCACTATATAGCGGTAGCAAGGTGAGGTGAGATGATACACAAACGTAGAGGGTCAAATTAGAGAATAGAATATAGATCGTCTTTTCAATACCAACAGCTATGCGTATGCACGACTTCATTCGACAGAAAGTACAGAGAGGAGGAAGAAATGTAGAAACAAAAACAGCGATTTCAAACACGCGAGAGAATCTACACACGTAGGTAATGCATATCAGCGAGTATTCAAGCAAACAAGCGACTTCTACTACCCCATCCATGAATGGAAAAATCACCCTAAAATTTTATCTATCTATCAAAATGCGCTTTGAAATATTCATATAGAATTTCCACGCTAAACAATCATTTATTCATTATTTTCTTCCACCGATGCATCTCCCCATTCATAAATCAATGTCCCTGTCCCCATCTAGCACGCCACCCTTTTTTTACTCTCCCATAATTAATTCCTCCAATCTCTCCCTCTCCCCACTCTCCTTCACCATCCCCCTAAACACTCCCCCCTCTAGCTCCATCAAATCCCTCGCCTTTCCAAACTCCACCACTTTCCCCTCACCCAACACCAAAATCTTGTCAAAATCCGCAATCGTACTAAGACGATGCGCAATAACAATTAATGTGCTATCTGTAAATTCTTGTCTGATAGATCTTTGAATCAATGCATCGGTATCCATGTCCACTGCCGAGGTTGCTTCATCCAATACCATGATTTTCGGATGTGAAACGATAGCACGGGCGAGACAGAGAAGTTGTCTTTGGCCTTGCGAGAGATTAAGTCCACCTTCAGTTATCGGTGATTGCAGGGATGTGAAGGGATTTTTGTTTTTCTGGAGCGAGGGAGTCGATGTTCCGGATGTTGAGGGGGTGTTTTGTCCAGTTGGTGGAATGAGCTGTACACGTTCTAGAGCATCTCTAAGTTCCGAGTCTGTATGTTCATCAAAAGCATCGAGGTTAGATCTAACTGTTCCAGAGAAAAGTACTGGATCTTGTGGGATAATCGCCAATCTCGAACGAAGCGAATGCAAATTAATCTTAGAAATATCGAGACCATCAATATGGATTGTTCCTTCGCGGGCTTCGAGGAATCTGAATAGTGCAAGTGTCAATGAAGATTTGCCGGCTCCAGTACGTCCTACTACTCCGATTCTTTCACTACGTTCGACTTGGAAAGTAAGACCTTTGAGGACGGGTGGAAGATCATCTGCGTATGAGACAACTAAATCATTAACTTCAAGACGACCTTCTGTTGGCCATGCTGCTGGTGGATCTGATCCTTCTAGAGATTCGGTTTTTAGGTTGGAGTATTCAACGATACGTTCTGCGGCCTATGATATTGAAAAGTCAGTAATTGCCAGCGAACAAAAATGACGCTCCGCTGGCCCTCCGGGGGCCATTGCCATGGAGGCCAAATAAGACTACATGAAATATCATCGAGCGCAGCGAGCAAAAGGGGGTTTGGGGGCTTGCCCCCTGAAAGCGTTCCTCCATCTCGTCCATCACCCCCTAGAGTCGGTATTGTTGCTCTTTGTAGAGAGCCCTCTCATCTTCGCCCACGAAGCTTTCCACAACCCTTGCCTAGCCCTCCCTCCACCCGCAATGCCTAGAATAAAGAAAAATCGTCAAGACTTACATTCATATTAAGTTCCAAATTAGTGTAATGCCTAATAGTCCACATGACCGTTTGACCATAAGCCAGCGCAAAACTCAATGCAAATCCAGCCAACGCAGCATCAATTTCCGGAAGTAAAATAATGACTATCGCCACAATTGTTGAGAACAATCCACCGACAAAAGCCATTCTCCATCCCATCCATCGATTGAAGACCCAGAGATGCCAGAATGTAGTTGAATGATCGTCGATTTTGGCCCACATGCTTTTGATATAGATATCTGTTTTGTCAAATGCGCGAATTGTGCCTACACCTGTAAGAGCGGAACCGAACTGTTCAAAGATGGGGGATTTTGCGGTTGATTCGAGACGCTTGACTTCGCGAGCACCAGGGAGATAGAGAAGTGCCACGTAGACACATACCGCCAAAAGAACTGCAGACATGAGGAGAACCCATGGAGAGACAATTATACTATCATTGTTAGTCTTAACGCGAAAGGAAGAAGCGGAATTTGATACACATACCCTGTGCAAATGATTCCAATTAATCCAAAGAAGTTGTTTGCCCCAAATGCGAAATCATTGGCTAATCTTCCATCAACCACATTGAAATCGGCAGTAAATCGATTCAAAATTCTGCCGAGTGGTACTGTGTCCATCCATCTTAAAGGTGTTCTCAAAACCGTAAAGCAAAGTCTTTCGAAGAGAATCTTAGACGCACGAATAGATCCAGTGTAAACGTAGAAATAGCGGAGAGTTCCCACAACAGCAGAAACTGCCGAAAGAGCAACGTATATACTTAGGTAGAATGTAGTGTCGTGCTTGATAGCTTCTGTTTGGAAAGATGAATTCTGAACATTTCCATATGAGGGTAAGTGATTGGCCTGAGTTGTGAACATGGAATTAGTAATGCTAGATTCTTGGTAGCTCGCTGTCCAAAGTTTTAACCACCAAGAGCGACCTGAATAAGTGTTAGTAATTATCCCAAGTTGAAATTAATAAATTCGATATCTTACCAGTGATCAAGAATTGTTGGCCAACGAAAGCGACCAAAACAAGTATCCAGAAAGGCCATCCACCAGAAGCATTGAGATAATGACCATAGACCTTTCCTTTAACACTACCACGCTCTCGTGTCTCCTCTTGAACGAATTTCTTTGGATCATCCTTTCGTGATACAACCTTCGCTAACGTATTTTCATCAGTGTTTTCATCGTCAGAAGATAAAGATGGATTAATGACTGTAGATGATTCCGATACCGTAATGGGAGTTTGATCCTCAGCGATTTGTTCCGGCGTTTCTTCGTGGCTGATGATACGTTCAAGAGTGCCCGCTTCTTCCAACTCCGAAAGAAGACCTGCACTTTCAACCGTCCCATCACCAAGTTCAACGAGATATTTAGCTTTGGCCTTGCAAAGAGCAACATGATGAGTAACGAGAATACGAGTACGCCCGACACCAAGTTCACCAGTAAGACCTTTTTCGTAAATGAAACGACCGACATGAGCATCAACAGCACTGAAAATATCGTCAAGAACCAATATACCTGCACGAGAATAAAGGGCTCGAGCAAATGTAACTCTCCATCTCTGCCCACCACTCAAGTTGATACCATTCGCGCCAATTTCGGTATTTTCACCATCGCCAAGCATTTCCAAATCTTTGCGGAGAGCACAGTATTCGACAACTTTTTGATAGCGCCCTTCGTCAAATGGCAGTCCGAAAAGAATATTGTCTTTGATACTAGCATTTTCGATCCAAGGAATTTGAGCAACGAAAGCAATTGACGATGGAATGATCCAATTATCTTTATTGGCAAGATGATCATGTCGATCTTTGGCTTTTGGTCCTCGAGGAACATTGACCTTACCAGCAAGAATATCAACTTCTCCAAGAATCGACGCTAACATTAAACTCTTCCCAGTACCAGTTTTACCGCTGATGACACTCAATTCCCCTTCAGGGAACGAGACATCTACATTCCTTAAAACATATCGTTCGTTTGCGTCCATCTCATCTTCACCCTCAGCACATGGCCATGCAATTGAAGCTTTCTCAAATGAAACGTTGGGCGCATCATCGGTACTTTCGGATATCTCAGCCCCGTTCAGATATCTTTGAATACGATTAATAGAAATATAACAATCGATCAAGTCCGTGGTAAGTTCTGGGATGACGCTGAGGGTGACCTCCAGATTGACGAAGACACCTATAGCAGTGAATGCGACCGAAGGTAGAAGAACGCCATGAAGGTAAGCATACACTGCCAATGCTACTGCAGCAAGAGCGATAGGACTTGTGATCCAGCAAAAGAGTAACATTGTATCGTTGAGATAAACACTCCATTGCTCGTCCAACTCCTTCTTTCGGACTAGTCCAATCTTGTTGCCCCAATTCGATTCCAATGCAGAGAACTTGATTTGTCGGATACCTTGAAGTGCTTCGGTTACAACTGCCATTTTGACATCTCTAACCTTCATTAGTCTGTCTTGAGCTGCTGAATAACGTTTGCTAAAGTAAACGTTGATAGGAACGGTTAAAGACATGGCCAATATTCCTGCTAGCAAACTCTTCCATCCAATGATACTGATCAAGAAGGAAAAGGAGACGACAAGTTTGAAAAGCGAGCCAGGGAAATAGTTGTTGAATGAGCAAAAGTCTGAAACTCTCTTGGCATCCACACCGATCAAATTAACTGTAGATTGTTTTCCCTTTGGATCAGTGTCCTCTTCTTCCTCTTCCTCTGGTTTATCTTGTGCAACCGACTCTTGAGTTTCTTCAGATGTAACAGTAGACTTCTTTTCAGATCTAGCTGCACCTTTCACATCCTTGCGTCTCATGGCTTTTTGGAAAATTTGAGCCGACAATTGGGACCTAATTGGAATGGCCAGTTCAGCCCAAGAAATCCAGAACATCCAGGATTCAATCCAAGCTGCGGCAAGAGTGACTAAGAATAGCGTAGCTACCCAAATCCAAGCTCCAAAAGGGACTTCATCTCCGGGTTGACGACGTTCCAACATTTTTAAAATCTGAAAGGTTACAAATTGAGGTGCGAAATTTCCAAAGGCCTGGAAGACTGTAAGGACCCACTGAATGATGAAAGGTGATTTATGTGCCAAGAAAATTTCGATCCAAAGCGCCCGGGTATGCTTCTTCTCCTCCCATGCTTCACTGAGATCCTGCGACCTGGTGTGATGGTCCATTTTTGGTAGATCTTGTAATTCTAGACGCTTTCTACTATAGGCCAAAGCCAATAGATCGCCCACCCAGGAGAAAGTATATCTATCAAGAGCAGAAACGGAATACATGGCATCGACGGGGTGCTCATCCCTAGTCACATGCGGACGACGTGGAAATGAGATGGCGGAGATGGCGACAGAAAGTGTGAGAATTAATTGAGAGATGCGGAGCCAGAAAGTCGCACTTGAACGGAAGTTAGCCTGGGCGGACTGATCCTCCACGATAAGACCATCTTGGTAGAGACAGATGGAAAAGAGGCAGACAGCTGAGATAGCTGCACGAGCACCATTGGTGTATGCTTTGGTAGGACTTCTGATCAATACAGTGCTGAGCGCTTGGATCAGAATGAATGACTATGGCCAAGTTAGCAAAATGATACATGTATGTATATGTTGCCCGAAGGCGTGAAAGATGCGACTTGCCCACAATGCAACATTGAGCCAATCTTCGAGCTTCAATCCATCGTAACGAAAGAGATCCAAGACGGCCAGAGTTATAGAAGTTGCAAATCCAAGAAGGGTGGATATCATGAGTAATGTCTTGGGAATTTTTGTTGAAAAGGCAGCGATTGTTTCTTCGGTGGCAACTCCATCTTTATCTGTATATGTGTTGGGAATTTGCTTTCCCTTTTCTCGAAAATGAGAAGTTAGAGAAAGGACGGATGGGAAAGTCAGAGTGATGACCAAAAGAAGAGTGCAAGTTGCAGCAGCAAGGGAACCCGAATTATAATCGAGCATCTTGAATTGTCTAGTTGAGGGAGAAGAGAGCTGTGAAGTTGAAGATCATTCTTTTTGGGAAGGTATTTCTACTTGAGTGTAACGGATGGAGGGGGGGGGGGGAGGCAAAAAGGCAAATGTGAAAAGAAAATATAAAAGAATTTCCCCCAAAAGATTCACTCTCCTTTCTCTTCTCTTCTCTTCTTTTCTCTTTTCTTTTCTTTTCTTTTCTTCTTTGGGTGCGAATGAAGATATATATTGCACGCGGTCCGATTGCAAGTGGAAAGCAACTGCAGCCTTGGCCAAAACTCAAGAGGTGACTACGGAGGCGGTATTGCTTGTTGACTCATTCGGCAAGATAAATTGGCAGTAGTGTGGTAACAAGTGAAGTAAGTGCAGTACCAATCAAGGAAGAGAGAGAAAAGGGAAAAAGATGTACGATATACGATGGATGGACGGACAGCAGAGGACTAGTGAATTAGAGAAAGTGAATGATTATTAATGAGCAACGGTGGAGGTGTATGTAGAAGCGAGGAGGGAGGAATTGGTTGGTTGGTTGGTTGGTTGATAAATGGATAAATGCAAACTACTCGCAAGAATGGCGGGACACGGTCGAGGTTTAACCATTTTTTCTCTTTTCCTCTCTGTTTCTCTCGAGGGATCAATCATCAATGTTGGTTGGTGGGGTTTGGGTGGGTTTGAACGGACGTGAGTGGGCGGATAAGGCGAAGGAATCGGATCCATTGGGATGCCAGTGATTCTTATTTATATCCTTGCAAGAGGACCGTTGGAGGGAAGAGAAGTGAAGATCCATCCATTGGGCCATTGGAGTGGTCCATTGCTCGAGAGTTGACTGTGATGAGATGCCCGATTTTGTATGCGCGCGGTTGCTGTCGACGACGACGAGGGAGGGTGAGTGAGGAGCAAGAACCAAGAACACAAGACGGGTAGAAGTGTTGATGGGAGTGTTTCCATTCCAACGGTAAGAAGTACATGATGAGGATAGACATTCAATGATAGACGGATAGCTACCTACCTACCTACCTGCCTGCCTGCTGATTGTGTGACGAATGGTGGATGGGATAAGATGCCATCCATTGCCGAGTAGAGTACAAGTACAGTGGGATATACAATGTCTATAAATTCTCTCCATGCTCCCTCCCTTCTTTACCCGACTTCCATCGATATCGTCAACATAGATATGTTCATGCTCCCCTCAAAATCATATTCCGTTCCCTCCCACCATCCATACTTCCACGGTAAGATCTTGCAAACCCCAAAATAGTAGCAAATCATGCTCATCCATCTCATCCATCCCGTCATCACTCCTCACCATCCACAACCTCAAGCTTTAAATGTCGGTCGGTCGGTCGGTAGCTCGGTTATATCCAAAATCCAGGGTGATCCATCGCCCCCACCATGCATCCAGATCGTTGGGTCAACCACTCACAACCTTCCATCTTGAAGGCTAAATTTCGTGCATATACTCTCTCGAGACTCTGTGTGTATACATATATGTTGGCGACATGCTTGTGTTCGGGATGTCTCGTTTGGTGAAGATTTGGTATGTGTACAGTGTAGGTGTAGGTGCGGGTATCATCATACGCTGTGCCACGCCGTGCCATGAAACAAGAATGTCGAGTGAGGCTGACGGTTCTATTCTACACGGTACCGGTAATGAGTATCTGTCTCTCCTCTTCAAATAGCACGAAAAGTATCAGTGATAACCCCGGTATCTTATCTATCTCCCACCCGGGTTGGCTCTGTTTGAAGAATCCATCCACCCATCCATCGTACATGGAATCTGACAAGCTAGCTCGGCATTAGCTACAAGAAAAAAATAAAATACGAGGAACCACCATCCCAATCCGAAACGGCTGGTCGTCCTTCCTGTTCAAGCTGACCGAGAGCGGTGTGAATGATCAGGCCGTGTAGAGATTTTCATGACTTTCCATGCATGCTTGGTTTTGGGGTTGGGGTTGTCTGTCAGCAAGAAAAGACTGAGGAGATGGAAAGGGTTGGTAAGCATTCTATTCGCATTCTATTCGCCAACGATGATCGAGAAGAACGATGTATGAGCATGTGTCGTTGGATAGACTTTACCTAATTCTTCCTTTCCTGTCGTTTTCCTCTTGGTTCATGATCGTTTTCTATCGGCGTGGATATATAACAGATGTGCTCTGTACAGTAGTGTACTTACATTCTTACTATTTTGTAACTCACGGTTTCTCTATTTCTATTTCTATTTCCGTTTCCGTTTCCGTTTCCGTTTCCGTCTCCGTTTGGTTCCTCTTCCTCTTTCTCTATGTCTACGTATCTCTATCGCTATCATCGCTTAATCTTCAAAACTCCAACGCGCCGCCTGCACGAGACATGAGACCTCCACACCTCCTACACCGACGATCGTTCCAACCCAACGAAACACGACGGATCCCCAGACCAGGCCGACGAAATATTCCCCACGATACACAACATATACATGGTACCCATCACCCTTCCATCCATGGGAATGTGAAAAAGAAGGCTTGGAAGATGCATCGGGAAGAATGCTTAATTCATATGGACACCGGATTCAGGGCGGGTGTCAAAAACCGGAATCGAGTGACTGTGCCGACTCGCGCGACTTGTCTACATACCTCCACTCTAGTACATTAGTTTGTCTGCAGTTGCTGTCTGGAAGTTGGAAGATGCAAGGTTTGTTTGTTGATGTTTCAGTATGATTCTCCACGACGTCTCGGGAGCGAGGAAGAAAGTTGAATCATACAGTATCCTCTGTATGTGACCTGGATCAGGTACAGGTACGAAGAAAGGTACCATCTGTGTGCACTTGCCTGTATGTGGCATGGAGTGGAAGTAGACATAGCATGGTGTGATGGGAAGACCCACGTGATAAGAATTCTATCACATGACGATATGTGCATCAATCCATTCATCCATAGCCAGCCGTGATTTATTGTCTCATAAGGTTAACTCTTGAACGGAAGGCTGGAAGAGATGGATGTATGATGTATTGAATTGTGTTGTGCTGTGTTGTACATGTACATATAGATTTAATATCAGATGTGATCGATCCTCCTCCAATACTGGCTAGAATGGCTCCAGGCCCAAGACCGATTTTCGTCTGGCGGCCGTTGATAATGCAACCAATCAATACCA
The DNA here is from genome assembly GCA_019395245.1 of Botrytis pseudocinerea. Lineage (NCBI taxonomy): Eukaryota > Fungi > Ascomycota > Leotiomycetes > Helotiales > Sclerotiniaceae > Botrytis > Botrytis pseudocinerea. Next base: position 152,779 of record JAHXJK010000084.1, on the reverse strand, counting down.
ACGACATGGAGAATGAAGGGGTTTGGGTTGGCGCCAGGCAAGGTAGGGTGTCTTGGAGAATCTGTACATGGTAATCCGGTCTGGACAAGCTCTTGTAGTTCTTAACGGCGAGGGCTTTAGTTTGCATTGAAGGTATTGAAGGAGAAGAAGAAGGAGGAGGGGGAGGAGGAGGTGGAGGAGGAGGGAGGGAGGGAGGGAGGGAGAGAAGGATGGAGGAAGAAAATAGTAGTTATATATATACATGTATGTATATATACTCCTTTGGTAGATAAATACCTAGCTAAGCAATTATTGAGATGCATTTAATGAAAATGTCGTTTTAAGGAATACTCGTAAAATCATGTCTATATTTCTTTCTTTCTTCGCTCCCCAGCATTTCTATCTTCTCTCACATATACATTCAGAAATCCCATGAACGCGTAAAATGTATTGGACGCGCAAAAACGTGAAAGAAAATAAGGTTGCCCGGTCCAGCCAGCCCAGCCAGCCCAGCCCAGCCCAGTCCAATACCATACCATGCCATACCATACCATACCTTCGCTATCTTGGCTTGGGGACTTGGAGTACTACAAGGTACTGTACAACCAACCTTATGAGACATCCACCCTACCACTGCGACCATTCTTCTTCTCCTCCTCCTCAAACATCCAATTGATCATTCTCTGTCTTGGTCTTTGCATCGAACTCACTGGATTTAATGTGCGTTTCATTCTCAACGACGACACGATCATTTCAACGGCCACTTCCTCCCTTCTCTTGGAAGACGTAGGGATTCGTTGGGTACCTTTCTTATCTGCAACTCCAGAGGATGATTAAAGTTTCTATCGTGCTGAAATTCAAAACCACTACCCCAGCACCAGCACCAGCACCAGCACCAGCACCAGTTCCAGCAATCCTACCTTACAGCCTCTTCAAACTCTTTCAATCCCTTCAATCGGATCATTCTCCTGCCTCTCTCTGATTTGGCCTCTTTCCCATCCGCTGCAAATAAGAGGGCTACGAATTGAACCACGAACGAATACTGATCATCCCTCGACCGATCACCCATTCCAAGATCTTCATTATCGACCTCGAGACAGACCGGCACAATGAAAGCCACACCCTTAATCATCAACTGGCATGATCAGAATTCCCCCATATATAGTTGCGATTGGGAAAGGGCGGGCAAGGGAAGATTGGCGACTGCGGGAGGAGATGGAAATGTCAGGGTACGTCCAATCTATCCGGATGGGAAACGTGAGAGAGATACTGATTGGAATGCAGTTGTGGAAGATAGAATCCGAAGGAGAAGACCGCAAGATTGACTACCTAGCTACGCTACAAAAGCATACCCAAGCAGTCAATGTAGTAAGATGGGCTCCGAAAGGTATGAACGCACAATCTAGGCACATCCAGGTGGAATGGAATGAGGCTAATCAATCTTGTAGGGGAATTACTAGCATCTGCTGGAGACGACGGAAATGTACTACTTTGGGTCCCTAGCGAAGCTTCAAATATTACACCGGCATTCGGAGGAGATGGATTTGAAGAAAAGGAAACATGGCGAACCAAACACATGTGTCGATCGTCGGGTGCTGAGATATACGATTTGGCTTGGTCCCCAGATTCCGTCTACTTCATAATTGGGAGTATGGACAATGTTGCGAGGATATACAATGCTCAAACTGGTATGCGATCCATATCTTCGTTCGTTCCATGGAAGCTAATCAATTTCATCTAGGTCAGTTAATTAGGCAAATCGCTGAACATCAACATTATGTTCAAGGTGTTGCTTGGGATCCATTAAATGAATACATCGCGACACAATCATCCGATCGATCCGTACACATCTATACCCTGAGAACGAAAGATGGACAATTCAGTCTCGACAATAGGGAGGAACCAAAAAAGATTGGGCATAATTTGAAGATGGATTTACCTGGAAGACGAATCTCCTCCAATAGTCCAGCCCCGCCAGAGCTTGGATTTCGCTCACAATTTCCACCGGAAACACCAAATACAATAGGCTCACCGGGTCCATCATGTCCAGGTACGCCAACTTCCATGGCGTTACCGATGAATCCTCCAAGTGTCATTAGTCATAGTAGAAGATCTTCATTTGGTGCTTCTTCTCCAGCAATGTCTATGCGAAGATCAGCCTCTCCTGCTCCTTCCATGCCACTACCCGCTGTTATGCCTATGGAAGCGTCACCAAAACCATATTCGATGATTGGACTTGGAGTCAAAAATGCTCATATCTACGCCAATGAAACCCTCAAGTCATTTTTCCGAAGACTCGCATTCACACCGGATGGTAGTCTTCTTTTTACGCCAGCCGGCCAATATCAAACGCAGCATAAGGGATCAGAAGAGGGTGCGAAAATGTTATATGAAGTAATTAACACGGTGTACATTTATACAAGGGGTGGAATCAACAAGCCTCCTGTTGCACACTTACCGGGGCACAAGAAACCTTCTGTGGCCGTCAAATGCTCCCCAGTTTACTACACAACAAGAAAAGCTCCTTCACCAATCACAAAATATATCACAATCGATACATCATCCGCTGATGACACAATGGCAGCATTGCCAGAACCAGCAATGGTTCCTAAATCTCCATCGAATGCTTCAATGGAACCACCTCCAATTGTATCACAAAGTAGTGATTCCTCGAGACCTAGTTCTTCATCTAAACCGAAATCATTGGAGGTTGAAACAAACGTAACATCTCAAGGTCCAACAATGGCATTTTCTTTACCTTATCGTATGGTTTATGCTGTTGCCACAGAGGATTCGGTTTTATTGTATGACACACAGCAACAAACCCCGCTTTGCATAGTGAGCAATTTACATTGTGCAACCTTTACAGATTTATCATGGTATGCTTATTCTAACCTATAAATTTTGTCCTATGCTAATTAATTAGGTCAACTGATGGAACTACGTTATTGATGACATCTTCGGATGGTTTCTGTTCAACATTAACCTTTGCTCCTGGTGAACTTGGACAGATTTATGATGAAGAAATACCCACTGCAAAACGTTCATTTATCAGTGGTTCGGCAGTCTCATCGGCTCAAAATACTCCCATGGCAACACCAACAGCTGGGATTGCACCTCCATCACCATTTCCAATTTCAAATAATCATCATCGTACATCTTCAAATCCTATGGTTGCGCCGTCACCCCCACCAGCTCCTATCACAACTTTTAGACCTTCTTCACCTACGCGATCAAATTCTACATCTTCAGTTGCAACACAATCATCTCATGTAACATCAGCTCTAGGGACAATTATCAGTAATCCAACTCCATTATCAAGTAGTGTTCCAGGTATTGCAGCAGCAAATACCACTTCAGGGGTTCCTATGACAACACCTCCACAAACTCCTAGAAGTACTACAGGTTCTGTAGTGGGTGTTAAACGTCCGGGAGATGTAAGTGAGAGTGAAAAGGAGGATACAGGAGCTGGACCTGAAAAGAAAAAGAGAAGAATTGCTCCTACTCAAGTTTTGTCAACGAATCCTACAACTGGCAAGTAGTGATTTGGATGTTATTCAAGAAGTTTTCTTATCCAATTGATTTGAGACTTGATTTGATCTCATGGGTGGTGGGTTGGTGGGATGTGATATTTTTCGGTATTCAAAGGCTTAGGTGTGTATGGTTTGGTGTTTTATGAACTAGGAAGGAGTTAACATGAAAGGAAAGGAAAGGAAATACATGATGCCCTGGTACCTTTTACATGGGACTAGGATGGAGTTTTTAGTGGGCATGAATGAATATAATGATTTTGATTTTTATTTCAACTATTATGTATAATTTTTGTTATTCTTTAGCTGAACTATGTTTTTGAGTTTTTTCTTTTGATTTTATGAGAAGGTGTGAATGATTTGTATTATTAATGGAATGAAATTTTTGGGAGTGATTCGAGAGAGGAGGGTTTAATATGTTTGAGGTTCGAGGTCCACCATTCGAGGATCTGATATTCAGTGGTGATGGTGATGGTGATGGTGATGGTGATGGTGATGGTGATGGTGATGGTGATGGTGATGGTGATGGTGATGGTGATGGTGATGGTGATGGTGATGGTGATGGTGATGGTGATGGTGATGGTGATGGTGATGGTGATGGTGATGGTGATGGTGATGGTGATGGTGATGGTGATGGGAAGAGGGAAGAGGGGAGAGGGAAGAGGGAAGAGGGAAGAGGGGAGAGGGAAGAGGAAGAGGAAAGAGGGAAGAGGAAGAGGGAAGAGGGAAGAGGGAAGAGGGAAGAGGGAAGAGGGAAGAAGGAAGAGAAAGGGAGAAGTTATGTATATTGATTAAGAACTAATAGGAAATAGGTGAGAGTGTTTGAGTATTGAGCCTTGGGGGATAATTGGATTTGCGGGGGAAGCATGGGTGGGTGGATGTATGTGTTGGGTATATGAATCGTTGTAGGAAGTAGTCTATTCATTCATTCACATAGTGAGTAGAATATAGTCCCGTTTATGTTTATGTTTGTGTTTATGTTTGTGCTTGTGCTTGTGCTTGTGTTTCATGAGCATGTAGTTGGTTGGTGGTGTGTATCTGGTGGTTGGTAATGGCTAGGTAGGTACCTTCCCTTCTTCCCTCCCTCCCTCCTTCCTCTTTTCCCTCATGTTGGGAAATCCATCTGATAGTCAGTCAGATAGAGCGTGGAATTCTTCTCTTGTTCATGTTTTGCCCGCCCCGCGAGAACGGAACCTGGGATTTCGTATTCTGTTGTCATGTGATGCTATTCAATCAAGATAGGGAGGGAGAGAGAGAGAAAAGGAAAGGAAAGAAGTTATTTTTTTGTGCGTTTTGTTTTGGTTTCCTTAGTTCGGCTTGTATGTAATTGTGTAGTGTGTTGGGAATCAGATCATGGGATTGTGAGATTACCTTATTTGTTTATGTAGCTGGTGCTTGCTTGCTTGCTTGCATGGAGCAGGAGTATTGAAGATCTTGCTTTGTGTTACTTCTTGATTTGTGTTTGTTTACCTTTCGTTTCATGCTTGCTGGCTTACTTGTTTACTTATTTCCTTGTTTACTTGTTTGATTATTTAGTAATGTTTTGTTTTATGATTCCTTGGTTCTTGTACATTGAACGGATAGACAAACGGATAAACACACATATACCATCCTACCATACCATACTATACTATACCAACCAATACCCACACCATGCACTCTCTCCAGATTTCCCTCTCCTTCCTCCTCTTCCTCCTCATCTCCACAGCCGCAATCCCCCTTCCTCTTCCCACTCCCCTCATCCCCCTCCTCGATACCCTCATAAACATAACCATTACCGCTTCAACCCTCAACTCCGCACCTCCTACCGCTCTAGCAACAACCACTCATTCTTTAGAATGCGCAGATGTGAATCAGGGAGCTCTAGTTTGTTGTCCGAGTATTGTGGATGGCGATCAACCGGTTGTGGTGATGGCGGCGAGGATGTTTGGGTTTGTGTTAAATGGGAATAGTGTTAATGGGGTTGGGTGTGAGTATTTTCGGGGGGGGGGTTGAGGTTTGGGATTTGAGTGGAGTTTGGATGAAAAGATGTTCGTGTGTGTGTGTGCTGATGATAGGAATTTCATAGGTAGAACCATATATGATGGTGCGTATTGTCCGGTGTTGGAACATAGACTTTGTTGTCAGGTTACGGATTTGGTATGTGTCCTATCTTCGAACTTTCCATCTTCATCATCTCTGCTGGCTAGATTGTGGGTTTGTGTTGTGGGTTTGTGAAGATGAAAGACGCAGTTGGTTGAGATGTGAGATGAAAATACTGATGAGTGTATCTTGTAGATGGTTCTACCACTTGTTAGTTTGGCGATGTGGTGTCATCGTGCGGAGGAACTCTGATGTGATGAATGCGTCTTGGTGTGGAAATAGGGGTTGAAGGAATGATATAGTCATGTGGATGAAGCGGAGTCGACTCATAGTTTGTGATGGGATGAGCTGAGATGGAAAAGGGGAGAGATGAATTTTGATGAATAACGCTGAATGCTCAATCAAATGATTTTAGGTGGGAAATTGCTGGAGATTTGCTACGTTTGCTTCGAATGCATAGACATCAATATCTTTTGGGGTTTATATTGTGGAAGGCTAGCAGATTCAGTGCTGAAGACTTACTAAAATTTGTTTATGATAGATTATTAAACAATGGAAACTTTTGTTTGTATTATTAGTTCAACTTAACATGCGAGTTTCCCAATGCTTTGCTTTACTCTATTGACTTGATCTCAACTCTTGCGTGTAGTGCTTCCATCACAAGTCAAGTATTCATCTACCACACAATCATTATAGTTCAGCAATAACCTTTGCATAGCTTGCTTTCTGATTTCTTCTGCCTGAACACCCTTCATTCTTCTCACTTCCTTTTCAATGTCCTACTCTATCTCTTCGGTTTGGTACGTCTCGTTTTATTGAGCATGTGGAATTTGTAGGTTTATGTATTTAAAGCGGGAGCAGCGTTAAGCCTTCACTCAGATATTTCGAGGATTTTGGTAATGATCAATTTATGATTGAAAGGTCCAACGGTCGATGTTGATATTGAGGGTTCGAAAAAATGAATTGGTTATACATTTGGAAAGTTGAGAAATGTCCTGCTAGTCCGTCCACCCACTGCCGCTCTTTGCGATGCATCTATTGTGAATATGGATATGTGAAGATCTATTCATAAACGCCGAAACGACATGGAGAGCTCGTCAATCAGACATAAGCTCGATGTAAAGGAAATCCAGAGTAACGATTTTCACGCACAGAAGTGGAATGGTAGTTTCGGGGTTGTCCGGTTTCCACCTTTTGAACTCGAAGGGAGATACTTGTGTTGCTGCATCTTTGTTGTCGTGGTGACTTCTCTATGATGTTATCATTATCATTATTACTATTTTTCGTATCGAGACTGTGGAATCAAGAGAAGATATATCTCTTGATGAATAACGCTAGCCAGCTAGTATAAGTGTAGGACAGTCAATCCTTTCAACAATTAATCACAATATCCTAGATCCCCTCAATGACCCACTCAAACTGCTCTACGATTTTCTCTGCCATATCCTCGGATATCTGCCGTGTCATCGCAAGATGCATACCGTATTCCCGCTGTGCTAATAGGATTTTGCCTTGTGTTCCTTGGTGAGTAGATGTGCTGAGCGATTTGTACAGTCCGAGGGCGGGGTAGGAGACGAAACCGAAGATGCCTGGTTCGGAGTTAGCGATTTTGCTTTGGGATGGGGTGAGATTTCCAGAATGAGACAGGGAGATAATATTTATAATGTGCATAAAATGAAATAAGATGATCAAACGTACCACTAGCAGGCTTAGTAAGGAATCCCACAGTGCCTTTTCCAAGACCCTTCATGAATCCCTTTCCGCCTTCTTTCATGGCGCCTTCAATAGGCTGTGTAAAAAATCCTGTGAAGCCGTCTGCGATCCCATAGCCCATACTCTTTATTATTAATGTACAAAGTTAGCTTGTTTTACCTTCATAAATCTGCATATTCCACACCTCACATCTCATCCCAAAGCAGGAAAAAAAAAAGGGAAAAAAAGGAAAAGGGATCCAACGAACCTTAGCTCCCTTAATCCCCCCACTCTTCCAATCATTCACCTGTCCGTAGTCCCTCGGTTTATCCCCATACAGCGCCGGCAACGCATGAAAGCCATCCGCAAACGCGAGGGGTAGATCAATCGCCGTCTTACCCATTGCGATGCCTACCTTTCCGAACCCTTTCCCGACCGCGATGGAGCCCGCTTGCAGAGGGTTGCGCGATGAGGCGACTTCGGTGCCGGTTTCGTTCTGCTTTTTGCTGGGTGGTCGAGTTAGAGCGCGCGTATATTCGGTGCGGTAGTCAAGTCCAATGTTGGTTATGGCGCGGGTGATGTCGATGGCGCCGTCGAAGGCGGCTGAAGTGGTAGCTGTCCAGGGGTCCCATCGGCGGTTAATGATGGTTAGGGGGCGGGGTTTATATCTTTGTCATGGCGTATTTCGTAAGTATGTAGATTGGATAATTGTATCTCCAGGGGAAAAGAACTTACAAGGAAAGATCAGAGGCGTGTATTTTCTTCTTCTCGACAAGAACGGCGGCTGCTTGGTGAGATAAGTTGAGATGTTTTTTGCCCTTTTTCCAATACCATGTTGCGGGTTGTTGGGATAGGAGCGCACAACTGAGGGCTTTGATGGGAAGATTACGATGGAATGAATTAACGGCTTCTTTCGCGCCGTTTTCGTGTTGGATTCTTGAGGCGAGGGTTTGTGCTGCGGCTACTACATCGGGGGAGAGGAGGAATTTGATGGCATTGGAGAGAGTGGTGACGTTAAGGGATTTTTGTTCTATGGGCGCGGGACCGGCACCGGCTGCTTGGACCATGTTGCCCCAGAATGGTTGACTGCTGAGAGTTAGTGGAGGAGTTTGATGCAGGAGAATTCTCGACATACTCGCCAAAAAATGGTACGATTGCTGTAGGACGACCATTGAGTAATCCACACGCCGTTGTTCCTGCTCCCCCATGATGTATAACCGCCGAAACATGTTTGAATAGCCATTCTATCAATATTGGTTAGTTCTAAGATCATTATATTGATGTATCTCTTCCCATGAGGACAATCATCAATAAATAAAACATTCTCATTCTCAGCCTCCTGTCCAAGTTTACTCCAACCTTTTGATACAATTGCTCTGACACCACAATTTTGAACTGCAGCCATGATCGTCGCGGTCATTTTTTGGGGATCTTCCATTACAATGCTTCCAAATCCTATATAGATTGGTTGTGGACCTGCTTCGAGAAATCCTAGAATCCTCGCATCAGGATCGTAAGATGGGGGCGGACGAAAGAAGAATCCACAGACATCTAAAAAAAATTTATCAGTTCTAGAAGCTATAAAGCGCGAAGTTCACAAACCTATATGTGGGAGCCAATCTTGTGGTTTCGGTACAAGTGCTGGTGACCAACAGTATGTAAATGGGATATCGAGAGAAGCTGCTAAATGAGGACCAGCCATCACGGGGACTGGTTCGAGATCCAGAGAGTTTTTTCTCCAGCGATTAATTACGTCTCCCAGCCTGCATTCGTATGTTTAGAAAAAGTCACACCAATAATGTAACATAGAGACTTACCCTTGCCAAGTCATCGTATCAACCAATCCATAAGAAAGAAAATTCGCAGTTTTAGGGTCTGTTTCAATAGATTGAATGTTTGCAAGTGGGTGAGGGAATGACCTCGTAGCCGTCCATGGCATAGTAAACATAAGATGCACTGGAATACCCAGTGCTTGAGCACAATGTATATGAGCAAAACTAGGTGGATTTGCAATAATTGCTTCTGCGATGAATGGTTCTCCAGTCTCGGAGTCGGGTTCGATACAGGATCGCCAACATCCTTCGAGCATGGCGGATATCATTTTTCTTTTCTTAGATATTTCTCCACTGGCCAAGGTACTGATTTTGGGAAAGATTCCGGGATTTTTGACCATGTACTAGATGGGATGGCCATAAGTATGTACGTCAGGAGATACGAACAGAGTATACTTACTGCCATTAACTCTGACGGGTCACCACCAATTGCGTAAAATTCTAGACCGGCATCTCGTACGAATTTTTGAAATACATCATGAGTAGCAATACGTACTCGATGACCTGCGAGTTGAAGTTCATTGCCTAAGGCTATGAAAGGTTGAACATCACCTGGAAGAGTTGATCAGTGATGAAGTTTAACCAATTTCTCTCAATATCGAGAAACCTAAGAATGTATATACCTCGACTTCCAACTACCTGAATGACTATATTAAGTCTAGGATACAATTTCACGGGCTCTGATTTTACTTGCGGTACATTGTCGGCTACATAGATTGGAGGCAATGGTGAGGTATTGCCCACGAATGCCATACTAATTCGTCCATTGTCTAGTATGGTGTCAGTGGAATTTCCTGGTTAGATCGTGAGATTAAGCTTCTTACCTTGGACTGATGTAGAGACACCAGACTCTTCATTGCCGAACGCGTACAATTCTTCGTAGGGAGGAGGAGCATCCCAATTGAAACTCTCACTCTTCCTTGGATGCTGTTCAGGATTGCCCATGATATCAGGGAATTTAGACAGAGAACCTAGACAGAGAACCTAGACAGAGAACCTAGACAGAGAACTAGACAGAGAACCTAGACAGAGAACCTAGCAGAGAACCCAGACAGAGAACCTAGACAGAGAATCTAGACAGAAAATCTAGACAGAGAATCTCAAATAAAACCGCGTACGTATATGTAAGTTTGTTGTTGAAAGAAAGAATGAGCTGGAAAGAAAACGGTGCGAGAAATGTGCGCAACACTTTCTACTGACCTAGGCACACTTGACTAGACCATAACTATCAAAAGAGTACCTACATAGGTACATAAAGGCAGTGCATTGATACCGTATTGGCCGTATTTAGTCTCAGCAAAGCATATCAATGCATCTCCAGCTTTGTTATTGGGACGTTCATGTTTATGTTGTCTGTGCAAGTAACGCTCTAGGGTGAAACATGCCTTGGCTTTCCTATACGCGTATTTCGGACTCGCATTCACATCTCGTACTCGGACAGCTACTCGCATGAATCTATCACGTGATTAGGAGATCCAGTGATGCTCAGAGTCGTGTGCCAATCACGACTCTATCACCTGGATCTTCTTCAAGTAACTGGAGAAGGACAAACATTCTTGCACGCTCCTAATACAGGAAGAGGGAAATGTTACATAATGAAGCCGTTTACGATACAGCTAAGTCCAAGATCTGGAACACCTGTTAGACTCCTGCAGAACGGCATCCGGTAGTCAAACCAAGAAGGAGATCCTGTCAACTTCAGCCTTACAGGTATAGATATACTGCAGGCTTTTGAATCCAACATCTACAAGTGATGGTGAAACTAACTATCGGATGCTCCAATGATGATCTGGTGTGTATTCAAGACGATTGGAGAAGGGAGCATCGGGCATTAGCTTCTCAGACAATCTTTGGCAACATCGTACTTTCAATATCAGAGAATATTGACTCGAGTTTCGTTGAGGATATCAAATCAGGATATTTATAAAGTAATTCCCTAGTCAACTCGTTTCCCATTGCATTTTATATATAATTCTTCTTCTCCTTTTACTCCCACCATCATCAACCTCTCCTCGGACCCTGCCACACTTCATCTCGCACCTCGCATTTCGCATCTCGCATTACGAACGACACGGTATTTTCCGGTGCATTCGGGGCTTAAAAAGTGGATTTTTCATCTCTTCTTCGCTTTTTTTGTAATCCTTTAGAAAAGCCCCTTAACTTTACTCGAAGCACGTTCCAAGTTTCAATCTTGTTCTATTATTCCGCGTATTTATCGTACTTATATGTTTCTGATTCGTCTATCGTACTTCACCCCTCTCCATTTTCCAAGGCTATCTGCCAATAATTTTATGTATTCAATGCTGGCCGGAGTTTTCGTTGTTAACTAAACCTTCATGTACCCAGTGGTGCTCTATTTTGGGCTTCAACGGCCATGTTCGTAGATTTTCTCAGGGGTCTCTACCGGTGTCAATTAAGCAAGAATGAGTGTGATACGGAGAACATTATTCGCATGCGCCTCAATAGACAGCGCGAATACGATTTACGATGTCCGCAATGTGCAACAAACTTACAAATTGCTGTAGCAATAGCCAGTGAAAAGAGCTAGTGCTACTTTCGAGCGTTTACTATTTGAGTACATATTATGATTGTACTCCCACTATGAACATCGATCTTTATCTTCTTCAATACTATCTTTACCTGCAAATACACATTCATTACCTTTCTTGCCTTTTCATTTGCGATCTTACGATCCTACGATCCTGAACGGGTGTTTGTTCTATCGTTTATCTTATTCATATTCGTGATACCCTCATTGGTTCTTTACACAACTGGTCTCAACGATCAATCAGCTTCCTTGAACCTTCAAAATGGTTTATGTTCTTTATGCCTATACACCTAGCAAAAATGTTGCACTGATTGCTGCTGCATTGTTTGGATTGAGTGCAACATATCATCTCATCACAATGTTTCGAAAGAAAACCTACTTTTATACAGCCATGGTAGTCGGAGGTTACAGTAAGTCTTCAATCAAGCTTCTGCTACTCTCTAATGGACCGATTCTAATTCATGGACCCAGTGATGACTGCCGGTTATGTCGCCCGATATCTCTCAGCAAAAGATACTGCAAACATAATGCTCTACTCTATGCAATCTCTCCTCATTATCCTTCCACCTTCTCTCTACGCAGCAACTATTTACATGATATACGGCCGTATCGTTTTATTCGTCAATGCACCATCTGCATCCATTATCTCTCCTAATAATATCACTAAAATATTCGTCGGTGGAGATGTCGTATCTTTTCTGATGCAATCTAGCGGAGGGGGTATGATGGCAATGGCCAGCATGAGTTCACTTGGCGAAAAAATAATCATTGTCGGCCTCCTCGCACAACTTCTTTTCTTCAGTATCTTTCTCGTCATCGCAATTACTTTCGAACGTCGCATGCGCTCACACCCAAGAGCTTTCGATGTTCCAGCTCGCGGGAAAAAACATTGGCACCAATTGCTCATGCTCTTATTCACAGCTGCGGTCTTGATCATTGTTAGATGTGTGTACAGAGTTATTGAGTTCTCACAAGGGTCAACGGGGACATTGATGAGTCATGAGTATTATATGTATATCTTGGATGCAGCACCGATGTTTGTTGTGCAATGTATGTTTCATGTTGTACATGCAGGAGATGTTTTTCAAGATGGGGTGGATCCAAAGAAAGCGGCATTGATGGGTGATAACTATATTGGGTTGAGCGAGGTCTAGGGAAGGAAAATGTTACAGGAAAAGTTGGGAAGGACGAATAATTTCATTTGTTAGTTAGGCCAACTCGGGGCCGGGAAGACTTTTCTCCATGGTCGGGTATAACCCAAGGATGGGAGGGGGTAGAAGGGCTGGGGGGGGCTGGGGTTTCTTTTGTCGAATACATTACTGAGAGACCGATCAGGTTGGACCGTTTACGATGGAGTTATTGGTGATTCGGATATATTACATGGGCAGTATAGGGATATGTATGGAACACAGGAGGATCGAACCTCATTACTTCTTTCGATTTGTATCATACCCAATTTTTTCTTTAGGCTCAATATTCATCCAAGATTGAAGATCCTATATACTCAAGATCTCGAGACTCTCAATCATTGTGCAAGCGCAGAAAAATCTATCTATCACGTGTATGTCATCGCTTAGCTCCCGTGTCGGGCTATTTATCCTTCCATTTTCCCATCTATTCTTCCGACCAGTGTCGTGTCAAGGTCCTCTAGCTCATGGATCTATAGTATAATTACCCCCGGCTAAGATCTTGTCCTATACCTCCGTCGAGCTTTCTTCAACCAATCAGCCAATCATTAGCCAACTAGGCGACTTCATCTACGGTCAGCGTGGTAAACTTATATATCAAGACGGGATTATTGCTATCTCAGCCGAATTTTTGTTCACATGGCAGGAAATAAATGGAAATTTGTATTAGAGTGATTGATATCTTACCCCAGATTATATGCATAGCATGGGGGTACTTTGTCAGTTCACGACTATAGAGATTTTCATTGGTACGGTCAAGAAATCTAGAGCTGGCGACGGAACTTTGCTGGCAGCAATTTAGTACACATGGCGATGGCCAAGTTTATTGTTACATCTTATCCGGAGTCTCGGGCAGTGGTGAAAGCTATATTCACAAAGCCAAGTGGTTTAGACCCACCTCCCAATGCATATATATCAAGTATCTGCCTTCTTCATTATGCAGAAATTTGTGTCCAAAATCAGTCTACGCGGCAAACTTTCGATAAACCAATTGAATCATGAAGTTGCAGCTTATCATACCCTTTTCATTTCTGATATCATATGTCTCTGCACATACGATATTCATGAAATTGCAATCAGGTGGCACACTTTACAGTTCGTCTCTTACCTTCTCCTTGACACATACCTCACTCACAGCAAATAGATACCAGCTATGCCATCCGAACCCCAACATACGACGGAGTAAGTCTCCATTCCACACTTGACAATCATTCCTGACCTCTCCAGCCCATAAACGACGTAACAACCGAATACGTCGCCTGCAATGGTGGACCCAACCCCACTACTCCCTCCTCAAACATCATAAATGTCGTTGCCGGCAGCACCGTAAACGCCATTTGGCGTCACACTTTAGACAGCACACCTGCAAATGATGCAACATATGTTCTCGACCCATCTCATCTCGGTCCCGTCATGGCCTACATGAAAAAAGTAACCGATGCAACCACCGACGTTGGCTACGGACCCGGCTGGTTCAAGATCGCCGAGCAAGGACTCAATGTAGCCACACAAGGATGGGCAACAACAGACCTCATAAACAATGCAGGCGTACAGAGTATCACAATACCAAGTTGTATAGCCAACGGTCAATATCTCTTACGAGCAGAACTCATTGCGCTCCATTCAGCAGGAGGAAGTCAAGGCGCACAACTGTACATGGAATGTGCACAAATCAACGTTTCAGGCGGAACAGGAACCTCAACTCCAAGCACCGTATCATTCCCAGGCGCATATGGACAGAGCGATCCAGGAATCCTGATTAACATCTATCAAACGCTCACCACATATACGATTCCAGGTCCTACGCCATTTGTATGTGGTGCTGCGCAGAGTACTGCGAAGAGTTCGTCTACTTCAACTGCGAAGCTGACGTCCACGTCGACTTTGAGTACGAGCACGGTTACGAAGACGAGTAGTAGTGCGGTGGCGTCTGGGACGGGGACCGCGGCAATTTATACGCAGTGTGGAGGTCAGGGATGGACGGGTGCAACGGTTTGTGCGAGTGGAAGTAAGTGTGTAGTCAGTAGTGCATATTATAGTAAGTTTTTCTCTCCTTTTTGTTGCGAGATTCGGAGAGGTGGGTTAGGGATGAGACGACTAATTTTTGTTAGGTCAATGTTTGCCATCGTGATGGAGAATGGAGAGAGGTATCGGTGGTGGATAGTAGTGATGGAGAGATTGTTTTGTTGAGGATAGGCGAGAGTAGATCGGTTATCTTGTGAGAGAAGAATAGAAGTCGAGCCGGTCGTTTGCACTATGATTGTACTTTCAGTTGATACTTGACTCTCCACGTATGTGAAATATAGTGATTATGACTTTGATACATGGCCATATAACTTGTTCTCCTCTAATTTTCATTCCATTTCATGCCCTTGATCTTTGAAAAACATCAACCATCACCCCTTCGTTCCACGAAAACTAAAATTCAAGCTTGCAAATACCATCATACCCACACTCCGGCAAAAATACCCCGCATTCCGGCACCTCTTCATCATGTATATCACGAGATATTACGTGGAAGGTTACCCCATATTCTTGGCATCCTTGGCACCCCTATTAAATGCTTACTCTAATTTGGAGTATCGGGCTGATTATCCGTGATGCTGTTTACTATTCCATCTACATTCAATTTCTTTGCGGTTGCGTGGTTATAATGGCTGCATGCTCCCATATCAATTCTACTATTGCTTGACTGTTTTATTATTTGTGAGGTTGCATTTTGTTTCCTACATCATATCTATTAGGACCTGGTATTAGACACGTCCACTTCTTTCCTTTATTTTCCTATCTTGCCCCCCAATATCACCCGTGATTCTTATCCCGTTTCTCCCTAATATCCCACCCCAAGTTCCAACACCCTCTCCAATATCCTAACATTTCAAGATCTACGCTAATATTTCTAATCCACATCCAGTACTTTCGAAACATACATCAACTTCTTCCTCAACTGCATCTGTCTATTCCCGTGTATCTTCCGTTTTCCAGTGGATCTAGACTGTTTTCAGACCACTTCCTTTGTGCACGGAGATATCAATCAAAGTCCAGCCGTTACGAGAGATAATAAATGAATAGTCTGGGGAGTTGTGTATCTAGAAACAAAGTAAACAACAACCCTTAGTAGATTTCAATATCTCGGAAGAAAATAATACATGAACTAGAAGACCAGAAGATATAGTAAGATATAGCTGGAGACGAGTAGTGCCGTTTGCCAAACCTTGACTATTAATTATTCGATCATACTTGAGGTGGGTAGAACGAGAGAGAAGAAAGAAAGGCACCGGATAGGGAAGTGAATTTTTAGGCCGGATTTGGAAAAGTTGGGGGGTAATTCACCGAACATACTTTTCTCTCAGCTTTCTTAATGCAGAAGAAGAATTTAGCCATCCTAGATCGTTGTTTAGTTACTTATCATTTTTCTGCTGCTATCAATCCTCCTGTTCGTCTCCTATCTCTTCTACATGCACAACCTCTTTCGACCTAGGGAATAAATGGCTTTGAAATATAAACTCACCACCCATCACATGCTCTCCACTTAATAGGCCCTCCCAATCCCGATCGCTAATCCCCTCTCCCAAGTTCCTCCCCCTCCGAAAGAGAAACGATGAACACAGGTTCAACCAAATTAGGAAATTGGGGTAAAGTGCTCGACAGCAGAGATCAAAATCTTATCATCATGGGTCGAGAAGAACATCACATATTTCGGACTAGGTGCAATTTAAGATCTATAATATTTCTTAGACAACTCATGTGGAAAGCTCAATGTATAAAATGAAACGCATATTATCTTGCAAAAACAAAAGTGCTGGCCAACACCGCCGTCTAAAACATCTGTATTTTATAGTATAGTCTGTGCAGGAAATAGCTTCCTCTCCTCCTGCCTTTCCATCCTTTTCTTTTTAATTCTTCATTTCTGTTTCATTTGCTCAGTCCGGTCAAACTATCTAAACTATGTACACGTTTAGACCTCACACTCATCGTCTCCTTCACCAGTTGAAGTTGGAACAGCAATAGCAGCACTTGAAACAGAGGTTTCGATACCAGCAGCCGAGCTAGCAGCCATACCAGTTGATTTTGCTCCAGAAGCAATGGTTGATCCCTTAACAACTGGCGCTGAAGCAGTAGCTACATGGTGAGATTTTGTGCTTGATTTTGTTGATGCGGATACACTGGCAACGGAAGCGGCGCTAGTTGGTGCTTCTGTCGATGATTGAGTGACAGAAGGAGTAGCAGCAACGACTGATGAGCTTGGAACTTCTACGATAGATGAAGTAGAAGCGATTTGGCTTGCACTTGAAGACACCGAAGAAACAGCTGCTACTTTAACTGCCGCAGAAGTGGCTGTACCGAGATCGATTTGTAGACCGAGGGTCGCATTCATGATTGCGTTTCCGTAGAAGAATTCAGTACTTCCTTTTTGTCAGTATGATTTCAATCGTCTCTAATTCAGATCCAATAAAATAGCTGTGTAGTAGGTATCTGTAAGAGAATAAAAAGAGAAAACTCACCCAGCGTTCCCAACATTAACATAAGTACTCTCAGTAAAAACACCTTGTCCCACAAGCGCAACCAACCACTCTCTCAAATCACCCTCAAAGGTTCCCTCAAACTGTGTCCTTGGCAACATACTGCTAACCGTAATACCCGAATCGGTATTAAGACCCTGGTACAAATCCCAGCTTGTACCAAACAGATTGTCAATGGTAGCTACGCTTCCATCAGCCCATCCAATAGGCAATTGACCACCTTCGTATTGGAGCCAGAGCATAAGTTCCTGAGAGGAGGACGATGTAGAATCGCCTTTAACATCGTTGGTCATGAAATCGTAGCAGACATTTCCTTTGAAGGCGGTTGTGTTGGAGCGTGTCCAGGTGTAGGTTGTAGGAATGGAAGCGATGCCTGTGAGAGGGGTTTCCAAGTTTTGGGTCAGGCCGACGAAAGAATATCCTTTGGGAACATTGTTTCTAGAATTTTCACTTTAACATCAAACCCACAGTTAGAAGTGTTCTTTCAATTACATACGTGCTTTCAACATAGGTAATATCTGTCTCACTGTTCCACTTCACCTCAGCAGTCCCATCACTCCCTGTAATCATACTATCATAATAAGTGCACTGACTTCCCACGATCTGTTTTGCATTATACAACATGTTATACACAATCCAAGGTGAGTTGTTTAAAATGAGATAATCATAATCGCCGCAAAGATCGGTTGATGCTTGAGTGGCTCGGGTACTGAAATGAGGACGAGCCAGAACGCTGGCGGCGGAAGTGAGAGCTACCAGAGCTGCAGTGTTACGAATTTGAGCGATCATCTTGTAATTTGATGGTAAATGTGATGGTCTGAATGAGTCGAGAGAGAGAGAGAGAATGAACATAAATGAACGTGTATGGTAAGTGAGTGAGTCTAAACTGTCAAAGTTCGATCAAAAGAATGGCAGGAAAAATAACTTCCAGAGTGAGTGAGCAAAGCAAGTGAACGACAAATTGAAGAGTTCCGAAGTCTTTAAAGCGATCAAGAAAATGGGAAAGAAGCTTTGCCCACTCACTCAAGGAGATGAGTACCGTTCAAATTTCCTCATACTGTACTTCCTTGTGGTCAACCCTACTTCAAATCACCGGCAATCCCTTGCGGCAAATATCCATCCACACAAGCCTTACCTATCTTTCGACGAGATTTCTGGAATTTCGCTCTCCACACAAACAATTTAAAGGCCAGACCGTTCGATACTATCAAACCATATGACTAGAGCACTGCTTGGCCCGTCTTTCATCTCATTCTCCAATGATGAAGTGCAGCTTTTCTATGGTTAAGAGATTAAACAATTCTACACAAATCAGCATGGTCTACATGAAACACACTAAACGAATTTAAATAAATGAAGTATCGAAATCACGTGCATCATGTAAACATCCCGCCGACTCCACTTTGCTCCGCCTTGGATCATTCTATATTGATGTTTAATTGGCGATCGGGAGATCCCACCCATTGTTCCACCCTCATTCTACCGTCTCGCGGCGGATGAAAATCCCGAACACGAAACCCTTAAACACGAGCGTTTCTGAAAACCAGTCATGAGAGTATTGAAAATTATTTTGAATCCTATGTAAAACTATACTATCCTACAAAAGAGACTGTAATAAGGGCATGTCAGGCTAAGCAGGTGCGTGCTTCTAACAATTTTGACGGTCATTTCGCAACTCTAATTTAATCACACCCCTAATTATATAACCTAGTTCCTCGCCATATCTAACCTTCTTCTCCTCTATAATAAGGCACTTCTCAAAACTAACCATGCAAGAAGCAATTGTACTCTCATCTATATTTCGATCTGGGACGAATCTGCTTTCTTTCGTGCCCATTTCTAATTATCATCTAATCCGGGACAATTCTCGGATGTCATCTCGGTAATACCGGTATATGGCTCTGGAAGTGTCCAGATAGTATCGTACCTACGTGAAATTAGCTGTGATTCCCGTGAGAACAAACTATTGTTTCCATCCCTCCCTCAACCAAATCATCTGATTAAAAAAAAAGGAAGGAAAGAAAAAGAACTCACGAATGTTTCTTCCATTTCGGCGCGTGCTCATCGCCCAAAGCCTTGGCAATATCAGTCAACGCACCGTGTTGCCAGCTAATCAGTATGTTTCCTTCTCCTTCATATCCATTGATAGTATTGGCTACACAATCTGCATCATCTCTGTCGCATGAAATATCAACTGTGATACCAAGATCCGTGGCTAGGGGTTGCACTGTCTCAAGGGGACGCGTTCGGTCTCCATCTGGTGAACTTGTGTTAGATTTCTGAGAATTTTGAGATGCGAGATGGGATTGTGAGGAAATGATTATGTGAATGGGATGTATATAGATGTCATTCATAATGATACAAATTGCTACCGAGAGTATCTCAAAAAAACCAAATGTATCTTGATGGAGAAAGCCAAAGGAAGAGAGAAAACATACTCTTCTGAGGTGTCATTGCCATTATGTATTTGATATCATAAATGCTTTCATTACCAAAGACGTTGCGAAGGCATTGTGCTCTTTGGAGACCGAGGGCACTGAGGCCATTGTCGCCGTTTGCGGGCTTTTCTCCATGGCGAATCAGGTAAACTGTTTGGGAAGAAACGGAGAGGGGAAGAGTGAGGAGGGTCATAAGAGAGGTGATGAAAAGCTGAGTGTGATGCATTGTTGGCTGGATGGGAGGACTAAATCTTCGGTAAACGACTTATTGGAATATGAGGTATGAGTTGTAGAAAGGAGGAGGAATTGGCGGAATAAGTATTGGCGATTATAAATCCCTCTTTATATTCTTCCCTGTACATCAGATGCACATCAAAGGCATATGACACTCTATTAATAAAGCTTAGTATGTTGATGTACTAGTGTAACTTCCATCTAAGGTGAAGATGAACTAAACTTCGCGTGTCGCTGTCAAGTGATGGTCGCCAAGCAATGAGGTTACACAAAGGTGAAACACACATGAGCAAAAACATGAAAACACCACGAATCTTGAATCTTGAATCTTGAATCGAATGATTGAACGATCAACATCTGAACAAAATCACGTTTTGATTTGTGCTATATATGTAGGTTTATACTTTAATAGGCCGAAATCAAATGGTACCTAGCACCACCTAGAAATCACGGGATAGGAGTATCTGCCGTAAGTTTGAATAAACGAATGTGAGACACAGTAGCACCACGTGACTGTAGATTTTCAATATCTCTCATACACGCGCAGGATTATACATACAATAATACACATTCTTACGCTCAGCAAGCCCTCCATTTCTCCCCTTCAAAAGCAGGAAATCATGCGCTTTTCCACTCCCTAAAAACCATAAAACTCAATATGAAAACCATCACCTGCGTTTCTCCATCCAACGCAGTACTAGCCAAATGATCCCACGTGAGGAGATAACGTAGGCAATATTTACGCAGAAAACATTGTGCGAAAAACCCAAGATCGAAAAAGGAAGTGATGGACGAATTCACGCCGAGACAAAAGCCAACTGACATACCAGATAATAGATGCTTGAATGGAAGTGAGGATGTCGGATAGATTTGTAACATTAATTCTCATCACGATATCGTTGAAAATCTCACGAGAGAGAGAGAGAGAGGACTATAATAGATCACCAAAGAAAATACTGAATACTGTAGCAAGAAAGCTGGATATGATGAGTCCCCACCAGGGAATTGTAGACAATAAAACTCAATACTAGAGCATTGGCATACCACCAATTAGATACTTCGTAACAATTCGATACCACTGATTTATAATGTAGAACTATATCGGGATTCGCAGGAACTTCTCTCTTTTGTAAAATAAAAATAAAAAAGAAGGGTTGTTTTTCCTTCGATTTCTTATTCTTCCAGAAGAACCAGAAAGACAATCGGAGGAATTTCTTGAGATTGTCGAGCGAGAGGAAATACCATCCTGCTTTTAAATCACCATACTCCCAAAGAAACATGTGCCCTATTGTTGTAGTCAATCCCATCTTGATTGTGATCAGGTATGCGATCAATAAGAGATTATACTGAGCATAGACTGTAGCGTTGGAACTATTGTCGAAGAGTACTTGTGAAAGTAATGAAAAGCTTTGTGATTCCCATACGTTCCCATAACACATAGCCATCGGATAGAACAATACAAAAAATATATCTGATCAGACTATTGGTAAGGGTGTATAAAGGTATCCGTAGTAGTGACCCCAAGGCAGCAATATATTGCCAATGAAGCCGATGGATAAGAACACAAGATCTATATTTCCCCGTGAGCCACCAAATAGGGTCATGGAGAGAAGACTGATCTGCTTGAAAAGCTTGTGTTATGCACCAAAATGAATAGCTATATGATTAACAAGTGATCACAACTAATGGTCAATGGCAATGAGGGAATGGAAGTGGTTCAGAATATTCAAGGAAAATGAAGGATAGACAACTCTCTGCTCCTAGATAGTACCAAAATACCCCGCAGATGAAATATCCCAATATTACAAGGGGATTTTGGATATAGCCAACTAGCTAAATCGTTGGGAATGATATTAAACGAGTCTTGCTAGATACATGGTCTGAGATGACAAGAGTAATGATGTTTTAATTTAACTCATATTTGGGCGACTAAAACTCCATGCCGATGGTATTTCTGATTCGAGATAACTGAACCAAGAGCAATGCTCCTGTTTTGTACGATGAGACCTGTATTGAACCAGGGATGAAGCGCAGCCGCCAATATTTTCGCATAGTTAGATTTAGTATTCCTCCACGATGGACGGTACGCATGACTGACAAAACTGGTAGAGTAAATGCTTCCAACAGAGAAGACTGCATTCCTCATACTTGAGCAGTGACATGACCGGTTGACTATGGGATGCGAAATCATGGGAGATGTATAAATGATAGGAAGATGATGCTCGGATGGTGAGAACTTGGAGATCAATCAACAGCAAATATTCTGAAGGCATACGATCCACATAGCTAGGATCGTAAAACACTGATCAATGTAGACATATATTCCATTATTGTTACATTAAATCTGCGAGCCTATGTTTGTGAATAGATGCGAAGATGCGTGGAAGTTTTGGTTATTACATCTTGTGGAAGAGATGTCGTTAAGCCTTTCCTTTAGGCTTGGCAAGGCTGAAGAAAAATAAGCGTGGGCCTGTGGCGCCATGTCCCGCTCTGCAAACACAAACAATCCACAAACTTGTGACTATACACTCATTCTACCCATTCAACAATGTGCACCTTGATCTTGTATTTCACGATCTTGTTGATCGTGTTGAATTGAAGACTAAGTGAAGAGTTCTTGAATTACTCGCTGGGGGGTCTTTCCAGCGACTGGATGAGATCCCCCTATATACCTGATGTCCAACAACCGCGAGCCTGGAAGGTCAATCTCAGTGTCCAATTCGCGAATTCCGCGTCGAAGTCAAACGCGAGATCTATACATGCTCAACGAACAGAAGAGTATCTTACACTCGGCACATTTGCACTTCAGGGGGGGTTGTATTTGCTAGATGCCGTTCTAACTGATAGCCCACGTTCCACGACCACACGGCGAACACTAATACGATACGGGGTGAGCCATAATGAAGTCGAGCACTCTCCTACCTAATCTCACGGGCTCACTTCTTTACTCATAGTTCAGATGAATTCTATAACGACTTATGTTAGGGGCTGTTACGAAGACTTAGGATTTTTCAGAGATATTGCAACGCCACAGAACTCCTTTCTCTATACACTCGTCCTTGAAGGAATCATTTTGAACGATCAGTGCTTCATCCAACTTCGTCTTCTTATCTTTACCAAAGATAGTTGGTATATTCTGCTGCCGTGTGTGAAAATAGGTTGCCGAGCACAACTTTCCGAAATCTTCATTTTAGGATGCTACATACTTTTGATGACGTCGCGTGGGACGAGATACTCAACGGATAGAACCAATGAGGGTGACTCCCATAGACCTCTCAGGAATCATCTGTAGTCTGGAAAGATATGTTTTAGTACATTTACAGTAGGAAAGTTTTTTTTTTCTTTTGCCTCTCCAGCGCTCGTTCTCGAAAGGATGTTTCCGGAGACTAACCCGCAACAGTTCCTCTCATACTGTTGTTATTGCTAGTAAGACCTTGTATCTATTTGTATCTGCGATATAATGGAAAGGCAATGTAATTGTGGAGATGTGGTAACTGGCCAAGCCGACTCATTTACATTAAGTAGCTTTACGGAGCTGATTTACAAAGTCCACCGTTTATTCTCAGAAATATAACATCGGATAAGCGATCAGACCAATAAAATTATTTCCCGCATTATGAGGAGTTGTGTGGCTCGTCTCTAATGGTACCAACTGCCACTGACCTGAGAATCGCTAGCTCTGCCCCTAGCCGGTACCCGAACTTCTTGATGTCCGAGTATCCGTGGTCTTACTTCACCGGCATTTATAGGATTTGGGATTGAATGAAGCGCGGGTTATATGCTTCCGATCAATAGCCTTTTGGCTACTTTTACACTATTTGACCTGTCCGACTTGGCACCTACTTCCACCTCGTTCACGTAGTCTCTCTCAACAGTATTGAAATACTTAAGTACTGATGGAATCTAGATTCTCGAATCATTGGGACCTGATGTTAGTTATGGTGTGTCTTGTATTGAAGCCACGATTGTTATCAGGTATTTCGGTATTTCGATATGTGAGGAATACATTGCCCGCCATACATACACCTCTAGTCAAGTTATTGCTACAAGCCCTGTTAGATGCTAGCAAGTCAATCTAGTATCTCTGTTTACACCACCCCGTTCATTTTATGTACCTAGACGAGTGACGCATGTTTCTCCATGGTGGATCATTCTATAAGTTTCCTCAAGTTCAGGGGCAATACTTTAAAGTAGTGTTATCAGCCGCATTAACTGCTAGTAGCTTTGTCCCTCAAGGCTGGGCACCTGTGATTATTTGAATCCTTGCCAATTAACTTTTGGTAAATAGCCGATCTTGTGGGGTGAATAATTTCTCTTCCCGTTCAGCGATCTGCTTCTAGCTTCAAGCTTTGATAGTTCCTGAAGATCCTCCAAACCACGACTTATCAACAGGTATATCTCTGTACTATATTAGTCTTATCAAATCTAAATCACACTTTCACTATTATGGAATGTAAGGTCTGGATATGCAATTGGATGGATTGTGAAAGCGGATAGAGTATTGGAAATTTCTCCTGATTCTTTCGTCGCAAATCAGGAAACAAGAGATAACCTTAATTCAATTGTATTAACCTTAATTAAAAGAGTTTAGTATGTTTTGGATTTGATGCAGGATTGAGATTTTCGAGCATTGAGATTTTCTTAGTATCAGTATCAGAGACAGGAGATCTCCAAGATCAATTGAAATCAAGCAAGTGAACTGTAGATGGTAATTGTTGACAATGGCAAAAACCTATAAGAATGTGTTGTTTTCCTATCCTTTATCCATCATCTCACCTTCTCTACATTCATTACATTTCTTACATTCCTTTACAGGTATCCCACGTTCATTACAGTCCAATCAAAAAACCTCAACCACCGTCAAAATGCAATTCACAACCACCACAATTATCGCAATTCTCAGCGCTCTCGCAGTCGCATCTCCTATTGAGCCACGTCAAAATGCAACGGCCCAACAAGAACGCCTATGCACTTCGGCTATTGACACAGCCATGTGCTGTCAAACCACTCTTGCTGGTGTTATAAACCAGACCTGCACAACTCGTATGTCTTATTCTAACCTTGATCTTACAGATGACTTTTGTATACAAGCGCTAATTAAATCAAAAGCTGCCATCACACCTATGAACAAGCAAGCGTTCCGAGCATACTGTGCTGCTCAGGGACAAGATTCTTCATGTTGCAAAACTCCTCTTGTAGGCGATGGAGTTATCTGTACCCCTCCTTAAATGGGAGGCCGATTATGATGAAAGTCTGAATTTGTGGAGATCTGGATGGTTTTGCGGATGTCATGAAAAGTTTGGTTTAAGGGTGTGGCTTGGTGTACTGTATGACTATTGAGGACGGACGCATATTTTCTCTGATTTTGGATGCCATTTTGAAAGGATGGAGGAAATCTTATTTTTGTAATTTGTCTTTAGACTGCTTTGTCAATTGTTGTATAAACGAAATGTTTCATGCATATTTACTGACAACTGAACGGGTGTGAATGAAAATATAGTGATTCTGCCTCTTGCTCTCTAGATATTTCTAGAAAAGCTCGATAGAAATTGAAAAAACCTTCATCCAGATCCGAATGCATCGATTTCGTATTAATTAGTTTCCTGTTATTGTAAAATGAATGAAACTGAGTTGAAAGGGTGACAATAGAAAGCCATAACCCAACCCTTGTTGATTGCAGCTAGTAGCGGATGATTTGGAGGGAATAAAAACGATATAATGGTACAGTATGTGTATACTATCCATTCATTCACCGTGATAGGCTGAAGGCAAGATCCTAAAATGAATAGTAAATCAAGGTAATTACCATGTCAGTCCGAGTCATTGACAGTTGTTGTGAGATCCAACAAGAAGTACAAGATTCCGAGTGAGACAATCCCAATAATTTTTCATTATTTCTTATATTACCAAGAAAAGCGATCTACGATTGAAGATCGACGGAACTCTTGGTGGTTGAGGGAGACTGTGGCTGAGCAGTGGTAGAACATCGCTAAATTCTTGGAATGAGACACGACTTGATATTTACAATCCAAGCTCGCTTTGCAAACTCGGGAAGAGATATCAGAGTTCGTAAATATTAATAGGGAAACTCTTGATAACCTCTACTGAGTTCGTATGATACAGATGATCAGAAGTTCAGCAAGAGTAAATATAGTTTACTTGTGGCTATCAGATTTGGGAATGTTGATACATTCTGAGAAAGTAAGGGGCACTATAGCATAGAAGCTAGTAAGTCAGCATAGACTATCACGCCTTATTAAAAATGATACCGGAAATAGAATAAGTGCGTTCAGGTCGTGGATTGGCACGATTGTCAGCATGCTTATTGAACGTGCCATATCTGCTTACCCCCGCTAGAAGAACACATATGCAGCTAACACGTCATGGGGATCATATGATTCATAAAAAGCGTGTCAGCAGCTTCGTTAAACTGGTGTCTCTACTACCGGTGGAAAATCACCAAAGCGGAGGAACATAATTTGCCACCGCTGGAAATTAAACTGGCGCCTAACCGGCTGTCAGTAATTGCTCCTAAAATTGATGAACTAGCATACCTAACCTCTGATCTTTAGCTTGCAACTGCTAAGAAGGGGATCTAGCAGCTGAAAGAAGCTTCTGGTGGTGCTGGAGATAGTTCCAAGTTTGCGCGCGGGTCTTCAGGAGCAGCTCATAAAGCACTCACGAAGGTCAGAGATGAGGTGGGATAAAGGGATAGTAAAATAATTGGGAGTTTTAGAATATTACCGAAGACGAATGTCAAGCTTTGCATAACTCTAATCTGCTGACAGAAATCCAGACAAATGAACGAGATAACAAAAGGCCAAGTAATGTCATAATTGATCAGCCCGAGCAGCAATAAGAAGTTGTGGATAATCACAGAAGAGCCTCATAAAGGCGGAGTCACTTTTTACTTTAGGGGAACTTATACGAAAAGGCTTTAAGCAATTGTGATGAGCTGAGAATAAGAATAAATCAAATAGTCGTCTAACGAAGTGCGGGGAGGTTCTGAACTAGAGAGATCTTTGGGGGGGGGGGGGGGGGGGGGGGCTTGGGGAAGCTTTTGATGCTTAGAAAGCGTGATAGGACAGCATATACAAGGTATCATAATACTATTAAACTCTCAGGCGAAATGATAATTATGTGGAAGAGGGGTCAGCTCAGAAAAGGAAGTCCGCTCAAGTCAATTTATGGCTGATTTGAAGAAACACAAGGAAGGGTTTGGAGTTTATGTGGACCTTATCTCACTGCTGCACCTTGCAACTTTTTGGAAAGGAACGCAGAAGGTGATGGATAAAGGTTGAACTTTATATATTTACTTCCACCAAACGCCCCTAAAAAGGATATAAACCAAATTATATAAAAGTAGAAGTGACATATGGGAACTATAAATTGAAATCCGCAGAACATATCACAGGGATCGTTTCTATTAAATTTTCTTGATCAGAAGGCTAGCCATCCGATATTTTGAAAGAGTGTCAAGTAATACTGTGAAATGCTGCTGATCTCTAGCGACTGTGCGGTTGTATGAGTGTTTATATTGTAAAATAATGATTAAATATTTGAGTTGTAAAGGAGCGTATTATCTATAAAACTGTATCCAGCAGCATTCCAATCTCTGAGCTCAATAGATATCATCCAAATTGTGTTGGCTCATAATATAGTCGTTTGAAACCGTCTATTATTTTCCACATCGAGTTAATCGAATCTAACCAGAGCCGTGCCCTGCTGGAAGAAGTGCAAGAAGGCCGGCAGCGCTTTCAGCCCTCTTGACTTCCTCTTCGGATGGCTCTCGTTTGTCAGAACCATGCCCAGCAGGAAGCAATGCGAGAAGAGAAGCTGCATTATCAGCTCTCTTGTCATGTCCTGCCGGGAGGAGGGCAAGAAGGCCAGCGGCAGTATCTGCTCTCTTGTCAGAGCCATGACCTGCTGGAAGGAGAGCCAAAAGACTAGCAGCGTTCTCAGCTCTCTTAACCTCCTCTTCAGATGGTTCACGCTTTTCATGGCCAGCTGGAAGGAGAGCGAGAAGGCCAGCTGCACTATCAGCTCTCTTATCATGGCCTGCTGGGAGGAGGGCAAGAAGGCCAGCGGCAGTATCGGCTCTCTTGTCAGAGCCATGACCTGCTGGAAGGAGAGCCAAAAGACCAGCGGCAGTATCGGCTCTTTTGGATTCCTCTTCTGGCTCACGTTTCGAGGAACCGTGGCCTGCTGGGAGAAGGGCAAGTAGTGAGGCGGCGTCGTTTGCCCGCGCTTCAACATCTCTTTCAACTGCAGAGGCAGCGAGGGAAGCAAATTCGGCTTGGCCACGAGCTGTTAGCTGGTCGAATTCTGCCCCAGCGGAAACAATTGCAGCGTGAAGGTCCTCGATGGGCATACCCCTCTCAACTACGGATGGGGTAGCAAGGGAGGTAGAGGCGAATGCGACCAGCGCGAAGGAAAGAATGGATTGATTACGCATATTGAATGTAATTTAGGGGATGTGTAGACAGAATAAAGACTGAAATAGTAAAAAAGTACTTGTAGATGAATTGATAAGAGAATACGAAATTAATTGTATGAGCACCGCTGGGGAGAGAAGGAAAGATTCTGTGCAATCTTAGAGTTTATATACATGGAAGAACAAACTTGTGTTCCAATCGCAACTTTGCAAATATTCGAAAATGCTTACACCGGAAGCTCTTCATCCAGACCGATCTGAATTCATGCAAAACTCCATGGATCAAGCACCTTTACAAAATGTGGTTTCAACAAACAAGCTTCTAGAGCTTTGACTCCCGTTTGTTCTCCGCCGTCACTCTCACTCGGCAATGTCAGTGCGCATGGAATTATTGTCGTAGGAAACGGAACGCGTTTGGAACGACCTGGGAAACCATAATGCGATATTTCTGATCAAAGAGTGTATCAGAATCTCAACTTTCATTGGATCGCAACATTTCTGCCGACTTGTCCGACGATTTCGAAGCTTAGCCAAAACATTCGTTAGTCTGTGGCGATCAACTTTGAGAGTTCAAATATAGCATATTGAGGCCATCTATTTCCCTTTATGCTACTGCCATGACCGACAGCATACGTGTCCATTATTATAGAACTATCAACTAGACAAATCTGGTGGCACATACCAAACATAATGTTGTATCTTGTGGCGTTTTCTTGAATCCCACAATCAAGCTTTCCTTTTAGCAAGCCTGTGCGGCGTAAGAAGACGACGCAAGGCAAATGCATTGTGAAATGCGATTGGGTAGCTGGGGGAAGACGAGGTACGAATCGAGAGAAATAGTGTCTCGACATCAAACAATCTGTTATACATTGTAAAAAGTATGAATGATTGTATACACGTCGATCATATCATAGGGGAAAACGCGTGTTAAAAAGGCGGCATCGCGCGGCAGAACAAACACGTGATGATTTCCACATCATACCTCCACACTCTCGACTTCCTTCAAATATCCTTTCGTTTGCCTCCTGCGGGAAAGTGCTGAATCGCAGCTTTGTTTCAATCCTCAGATATCCTAAGCTAGATACGATGGGCGTATCGATGGCAATGTCTAATATGGAGTTATTTTCGGCATCACAGTCTTTTTCGCCATGCCGTCAGCTGTCTGTAGTGTACGACAAACTTCATGCTAAATTTAAACCTTTCGACCTTTTCTTGGAAATTTAAAGGCAGAAAAGGTTTCCAGCTATGATTTTGATTCGTTGACCGAGAGAAATATATTAGGAGACACAAAAAAACACCAAAAAGCCTCATTTCTATTTAGTGCAGACACCATATCAGTATCAAAACACAGAACAGCATACAGCTTCGAACGTATTCATGACTGCGCCATACACCTCGTACACCTCAAGACTTAACTCTTTTGCTTTGGGCCGTCCGTCAGCAATGATAAAACCTATTTTTAGTATCAGATTACATGGCTAATCAACCCGCTACGCAAAGATTTGATGGACAAACCTTCTCCGTACACTATTCACAGGTCGAGCTGGTTTTGGTGGAGATCCGTCGATTGTTATCAGACCGGGAGAATTTGAGAAAGCTGCGCTTGATTGCTTTTGTGGCTGGTGGTAGTGATGAGGTCTGGTTTAGGTCTATTGACCATGAAAGTGTTTCAGCCTCTGAGTTTCTTGTCGGAAATGTGGGCATTGACCAACTTACCATTCACCAGTCTGATGTTGAGATGCTCGGGGGCGATTGGTCATGAGTTGGCTATAAGGCTTGAAGTTGTTGAAAGCCCAAGACATGGCTTTGTCGGTGGTAAATTCACAATTGGTAATTCTCTGGTAGATGCAGCTATGAAATCTCAGAACAAAAGATTCGTGGTACGCGTTGAAAAGGATTTCGTTTTTGAGGTAAGCAGTGAAGGTATCTTCACACTCAGCTCGATCAACCCAGTGGGGTACTCAAGAGGGATCAGGTAACACACTGTCACCAGACGTTCGAGATCAAGTCCCTCAACGTCTCTTCCACTGCACCATCCAATGTCTCATAGCCCAGATCAACTGCGCCAGGAAGTCCCGAAAGCTTAGATATCCCCGCTGTTATTTGCTTTTGGGATCCTTTCCTTCAAGATAGTGATTCCCTATATGATAAACCCAAGTGGTGAAAGCTTGTTCCTCTTGTCGCAGAGATTTATCGGTACTCGGTCGCATCTGTGCCTCATATCTCGAATCAAGCATAATTTGGCAAACATACACGTTTGTTTGTGTCAAGAATCCAACACAGATGATTGTGATCAGTAAGCTAATACTTCGTAGACACCGTTCAGAGTACCATATAACCCCCTACTGACTACTAGTATCTTGGTTACTATTCTGATATGAACAAACTTCGATTCAAACAGAGTTCATAATTCGGCTCGCGATGTCTTAGAGAACGTCATTTTGCACTTCTACCCCACCAAAAAAAGGTTTGATGAGCCAATGGCGAATGCTCGGTATCATCCAGCCGGTCATTAAGCTTCCTCGGACCCAGATAATTCTGGTGGGCCAGCGGCGATAGCATCTAGTTTTCATCTAAAGTCAGGAGAAAGTTCTATGCGTTCCAATCATCTTTGAGATCAATCTATGTTTATGAGTCATTCGGTAACATTGATTTATCATCACAATCTAAAATAGGCAACACGAGATACTATGTCAAAATGTTCGTGGCATATATATTTCGCTAATTCAATAAACGACAACGTTATTTCACATTGATTGACTGTACAGGCAAATATTCCAAAAACAACAATGACGCTACCTTTGAAAGATAAAACAGCTTTGGTGGTATGGTTATATGGATCCTTTGTGGAGTTATACTTGTGGCACTTACTGACTTCCATTCTTCTAGACGGGTGCATCCATGGGAATCGGAGAAGCGATTGCAACACGACTTGCAAATGACGGAGCCAACCTAGTATTACTCTCTCGTAGTAAAGTAGGTAATCTTTTGCCGGTATCTCGATGGAAAGGAATTAACGGTTCCACCAGGACAAGTTAGATAAGATTAAAGAGAATATCCTGTCAAAAAGTCCTTCCACGAGAGTTTCTGTTTTTGCAATTGATATCCAGAATTACAAAGATGTTGATAAAGCGGTTGAGTCTGCTGTGACCGAGTTTGGGTCTATTGATATTCTCATTAATAATGTAGGTGCTGCTCGTAAGAGGGTAATCAGTTTCTAGAAAAATTAAATGAGTGTTAACCCCGTGTCCAGGCTGGCCTAGCATTAGGAGCTCCGGCTGCGTTCTGGGAATTATCTCTTGAGCTCATTGACCAAATGAACACAACCAATATTTCCGGCACAATGTACACCACGCACTCTGTCCTAAATCGAAGTATGATACCCAACAGCAAAGGAACAATCTTAAATGTTTCGTCAGTAACTGGTCTTGAAACACCCCCGTTCTCAGGAGAGGCAGTCTATCATGCCAATAAAGCATGTATCGAAGCTTTCAGCAATAGTCTGAGAATGGAAACAGCTGGAACTAATATACGCGTCATGGTAATCCGACCTGGAGTTGTGAATACACACTTCCATCTTCAGAGAGTCAAATTTGATCAGGATGCCATGGATGAGTTTACATCTGGATATCCGCCACTTGTTGCGGAGGACATTGCAAACTCTGTGGCGTTCATGCTCGCGCAGCCTGAGAGCACCACAATTAAGGCTTTAGATTGTGTTCCAACTGGTATGTTGTTGATGCGAAACATTATCCCCGACTACTAACATATGCCTTTTGTAGCACAGAGATCTCTTACCAACTTTGATCGTGCATGGAATGAACGCAATAACGGATAATTCAGAGACGAGAACATTTTAATTCCGAAAATATTCACTCGACATGAACAAGTCTTCGCGAAGAGATTTATCCGTGCAATCCATGCCTCAGAGGAGAACACAGTGTCAACTTTTCAAAGGCTCGAAGCGAGGATGAATGATCATAGATACGAGATAGAAAAGCTCAGATTAGTAATGAAGTTATCCTCTTCAATCATACTTCGCAGATGTTTGTGTTTCTTTGTGAAGGCTGGTGTAATAATATGCTAACTTTCATTACTCCAAGAGATTGATCCATTTGATAATCCGTAGAGTTCTACGCTGTAACATTGTGAAGAGATTCTTCACATACAAAAACGGAAGCCTGCGGGTCTTGCCGCACTGCATAACGCCTGGAATGGGAACTAAGTTGAGAATAAAAGAAACACTACGTTGCAGGCATGTCATCAGTACGATAGCGAAAAGGCTGCACATTGTCCGGAAATATGATGCTTTTGACCCTTAGTTTTATCTGTTGGCTGATAACGTGCCAATTGCAGCGGTCTCTCTTGGTAGAGAATTCAAATTAACTTTTAGAGCTTTCATTTTTCGATCCGAACCAAAACTTATACTAGGTTTTAAACGCCTGGTTTATGCTTACAGAGGTATTATTTTCGATTATGGTAGAACACTCTATTTTAACCCTATGAATAACATCTCCATTCCTTAAAGAAAACTCCTCTAAAATTCACTCGCATCTATCTTGATGCACCGAAGTAGTCTTTTCGGCCTCACATGAAGCACATTTCACGATCTATTAAGACTAGGACAAGGCGAAAGTAGTAGGACCAGTATAATGCTCAACCCCACCACTGGTACTCAGCTCGCTGGTAGGAATCACGTAGCTTTCGGTCCTACTGGTATATGTAATCTGGAGGGAATTGTAAACCTTAATACCCTCAGAAGTGCGCGTGAACCAATAGGTTATACCGCCGCATCTGGCGCCCTTTGTGGCAATGTCGGGGAGCTTCCCGCCGGTGGTTGAGAGGGTAGTTGAACAGGCGGTGGAGCCGCCAGTGGTTCCTGTTTCTATTGCATACTCGAAAGAGTACCTGATGGGCGTTATCAGTGGACGGGATGAGGGTTGATAAGATGATGCTACGATGCTTACGAGCAGGATGTGCTGCTGGCACACGCAGCTTTAAAGTCGGTGATGGTGAAAAGGTTACCGGCACGTTCTTGGATGGCGGCTGCTGATGCAGTGGCAGCGCTGAGTGCAGAGATGAGGGTTGCTGAGAGTTTCATTTTGGCTGGACTGAAAAATTATGGGGATTTATATTTCCTGGGATTGAATGAATGAGAAGAAGTATTCATCAACAGAAAAACGGCCCTGTTTATACTTTGGGACTCTACTAGCTCACAGGACGCCATGGAAATAACATCTCTCCATATCATCAGTTAAGACGACAAATACACAAATCTCGGCTCTCATACTCTAGTCATTAGGCGCTTAAGCTTAAATCCCGGGACCAAGTGCCATTGAACTGAGGCTCTTCTTAACTTACCAATAAACTAATAACCTTAAATTGTTAATTTAAACTTTCTGACAGATGGGTCTTGCTTGCACTTTTCGATTGAGACGTATTAAGTTGGACTCTTTACGTAATTTGCATGGAATGTATCCTATCCTATCATTCAATAGGAGAAGGAAGAGTCGTGGGGTAAAGATTAGATTAGATCGTTTGTCGACAATCTGATAATACAAATCTGATAATCTGGTCTACAGTGTAAGGTACATGGATCAGGTTAACGACCTAAAGTGAACTTTAACTGGGGGAGTCCACTCAGGTATGATATCTACGAAGACTGCCTCGACTAGATCAAGCGGGTCCTGGCTGTTCAAAGTGGGTTTCGCGAAGGGACAAAAGTGCCAAATCACACATGCAAGTATTCATTCAACCGGCCTAGGAAATTTACTTCCGAGCGGGATTTATCCACTTTCTATGTAGGTATTTACTGTACAGATTGGTGTTGTACTTACGTCTGTTGTCGAATTTCTCATGACATCTTGCTATGTGCCATGAGAATTTGTACATGTTTTGAAATCATGCCATGACTTTATGAAATCCACAAACTGCGTTCTACGACAGTCATCTACTCTATGTTGGTTTTGAATCGATTGTGCCATGGTGGATGTGCGGTTTATGCATTACTTTGAACCTCGGGGTTGTATTTTTTTGTACCTTTGAAGACTTTCTTCACGGATCCCGGCATATTTGGATTGAAGAAAAGTGGTCGAGTCTAGTGATATGATTCCTCTATTATTACACCCGCTACAAGTATCTGCATTAGCGTTCTGGATTAGATGTTTGTATATTGGCGGTCACCATTCTATTATATGTCGCATATGTATATTGGAGAGTTAGTTCACCAATTAGCCTTATGTCAGTTGCCAAGTAGCGACAGAAGGACCTATGGGGATTTGACTGCTCACATGTCTTGATTATGAATTTTTGTCGTGTAACACTCTTACTTGGCCAAATATCGTATTGCATTGATACTTGGATAGATTGTGGTGTTACCTCACCTCGTGATGGTTTAAGAAGCATTCGTTCGTTGACGGATGAGCATCTAACAACGTGTAATGTTTTTATATTCTCGTCTTATAGTCTCGTCACTGAAGAATACGAGGTGGTATTGTGTGCGGGGTAGTTAACAGGGGGGTTGGGCTTATCCGTCTATACCCTTCCCCCTATACTGTCTGTACACCTGCTTTGGGAATTTTGGTCTCCAACTCGCATTTTGTGACATCCGATCATACCTCGCACTCCTGTCATATTCAGTCACATTCAATCATGTAATCAAGATAGTTCTCCCACACCATTGTTCCTTCCCACTTATTACTCTTTTGTGTTCATGCTAATCGTGTCGATCTTTGTGCGGTGAATACGAGATCCTTCCTTGGCATCATCATCCCACCTCTACGCCTTCCCTATTGATTTTGCCTCTGTCAAGAGACATACCATCTTGCTATATAAAAGAAGTGCCTCTTCCGTGAAAACATCTTCTTCATTATCACACATCTTTAACATTCCGTTCACCACAAGAGAACCAACTCATACATACAGGATTTGATACTTGATTCAATCCATCGATACTAGATTGCATTTGCAACTTAAAAATTAATTCACAAAGTCGAATATCAAAATTTAACATGCGTACCTCATTTATCCTCACGGGCCTTTTGGCTGCAACTACTCAAGTTACGGCACAATACACAAATCAATCCGCTCCGTTTTCCCTCGCACTTGTCTCCTCAGACGATAGCCTGAACGGTGCCACTCTTTCACCTTGTCATGAAGGTGCAGCTATCGAAGGACTTTGCCTTGGCCCTTCAATCTCTAGCCCAAACGCTACTTTTTCCACCTTCAACTTCAACACTTCCTCCTACGAGACCAGCTTCAATGCTACTATCGGTGAAACTGGTATTTTGACGTGGCTGCTTCAAGGTTCAGGTTTCAATCTTTCTTCGCCTTTCGGACTTTCGTATAGCGCCACTAGCAACGTCGCGATGCCATTGTTTACACCTAGCACGACTTCCACAACGACGGTAGCTTTTGATGAGGACAATTTGTTGAATATTCAGGGTTATCAAGATGACACAGTATCACCAATCAGTTTTGGTACTGAAGCTTATTACAGATGGTACATCTGCGAGACGTACTGGGGATACCACTACACCACTTTGGCTTGGGTTGTGGGTGAGGATGAGCCACAAAACCCAACTTGCGTGAAAGTTGATGTTCAAAGAGTTTTCACCGAGACCGAGAGTTATTAATAGTTGGTAGATGGAACTCTGGTGGGATGGTTGTGTGGGCGTTCACCTATAATTCAAACAACGGAGGAAACGAAGGCATGAGACAAATTGATGACAGGAGCAGTAATGACTAATGGAATATATAATCGTTTCAAAACATAACAATGTCTTCGTACTTCATGATTTTTACTAGTGATAATGATCTGCTCTAAGCTTTGCGAGCTTTTGTTCTTTCTTTTAGTCTCCCATCGTTACCTATGTATCCATCCGAGGTCAAGATGATCTTGGTCTTCTCACCTATGTAAAGTTTTATTCTATTGCTTTATCGTTTTCCTTTCGTCATGCTACCATTCAAATACTTCGTAATATGATTTCTTTGTAATGACACGTGAAAGGTGCAATAAATGGCACATCGAAATTGAAACCTTAAGCATCTGAGCCTGAAGTACCATCTTGTTATCAAATACGAATAAGGAGAATGAAATATCATTAGTTACATTGATATCTGGCATGGTTTTAAGTCAAATTTAGCTATGGGCCGGTGAGAAAAAGAACTGCGTCCAGCATCCATTGCCTACAATATGCTTCTGCTTTTATTTATCAATGTTCAAAGAGATATCTCGGCAACGCCTCATTCGATTGTTGTCCAAGGGCAGACAAAAGATATCCGGAAAGAAAAGATTGACAAACTAGTCCTTTCACCGAAGCTATAATCTAAACTCTTTGTTACAGCACAACAATTCGGAAAACTGAATTGAAGTCAAAAAATAAATGTGTCTCTTCAGCTTTCTCGAAGTCAGAGATAGATATCAATCCCGAAACATGCCGCTACCACCAATAGCTACATACGAAAATCAGCTGAAATTCGAGAGAGACGCTCAGACACGTCCTTATACCGAATATGCTCGGAAATTCGGGCCCAAATCCCCAGATAGATCTCATGGGAAGAGTTGGTTAACTCCTTTAGATCCTCTATTCCCAATCAATTGGGAAAATCAAAGACAGGATGATCGATATAATATAATCGGAGGGTACCAAAGACAAGAACTGCAACTCTTTACTACGAGGGAACTGAAGGATTTAGATGCTATCTGTGACAGACCTTTGAGGGATAGTACACTGTCTGGAGGGATTATACCGATTTTGAGGAGGGATAGATGGGAGGATAAGCCAAGTGATGCGTGGTTGAGGTCAGATAGTATACCGATTGTGAGTACTTACATTCTTTCTTCCAAAATCTCGCTAGAAACAATCCTTCTTGAAAAGAGTCATGAATGTTTCATCATTACTGATTATTTCGAGCGTTAGAGACATGACCCCGATGGTGGAAAATGGCAATCGAGTAATGATAAAGTTTGGGAGGTCCTCAAACCAATAGTTATACTTGCTTCGCAATTTATAACGTCCTCTAAGAGTTTACCATGGGTATGATCGATTCTTCAACCTGGTTCCTTGCTTATAGCTAGTCTGAATTGACCCCTTGATAGCTAGATGCCCTTCTTTTTGGACCCCGCGCTCCTGTCAATCCAAATAGATACCCACCAGGTTCAAAAATTCTTAAAGAATATCACACCTTTAGCCCTCGAGAAGGGCCATGGACTATTGAACGCGAACAGCAAGTCGAGGCCGAAAGAGATCGGATATTTCGCGGATTGATGAATGAAATGGATTTCATGTGTTCATACTTCTACAGCCATCAGAACGTAAGGGACAATGATCCACCTAATAATGATCCAACATATCCGGTCAAGAAATTCGGAGATGCTTTGGGAGTTTCAACAATTAATACTTGGGAAATGCTCATTAAGAAGAAACCTGGCGCTAAGGCACGTAGTATCTGGGATTTTGTTAACCTGCTTGGCATTTCTCAACATGCGCGTCTACTGATTTAGCTAATTTTAAACGAACTAGTGGCGAGTTCAAATGTTTCTCAACGTCGAATCTTTAGAACCTATCTTCTTTCAGTATAAAGATTTGTCAGGATCCGAGTTAGCAGGTATCAGATATCGCTGTGCAAGTACCGTGAGTTTTTCTTAGGGTAAAAGGCCGTCTACTTCTCATGAACTAATGAATCAAAAGATTGCACACGAAGTCATGCATGCTATAGGGTATTATCAGTCTCTGCATCGTCTCGGTGTTCGTGTATTTACAAATAACAGAGAAGGATATTTTGGAACAGAGCAAAGCGCGGAGCTTGGCTGGAGCTGGCAATATGCAGTAAGTTGATCTAGTAATTATCGTTTTGCGCCCTCTTTCGTCCAAGCGATCGTTCGAGTCGCTAATGTGAACCTTCCGAAACTACAGATTTTCGGAGGAATTGACCTCAAGAAACCTAACAATTGGCGGTCCCGTCGTCTCCTGTGCCAATTTGCCGAATCAGTGTACCCTTCCTTCAGGAGTAAAATTCACGGCTCCAAGAGTCAACCCATTCTCATAGACCCCCCCATAGAATTACATATCGATTTCCATCCCATCAGCGTCCAGTATTTAGAAGACGTTCACAATCAAGAATTTTGGGATCTAATGGTTCGCGGTTTCGGCGGACGCATTCTGCAATACCGCGCGATTAAGGAAGGTACTAGGGTTTCCTACCTGCCGCAAGCTGATGAGTCCGGTGTCCCTCTTGTCTATACAGCCAGAGAAAGATTGGACCCTGTCATCCATGATCCGTATGTCAACGACGATGCAATTTTGAAGCAGGGAATTTTGAATATACAATCGCAGATAGAGACCACGCCGATGGAGAGGCAAGCTTTGGAGTTTGCTGCAAGAATAGCTGAAAGTGCGAAAACTGGGAAAGAATTTTGGGAAAGTATGGAATCGCAAGTCAAAGCTGTGGGAGGACTCATAGAGGTGTTAGTGGAGAATAAAAATCAAAGTGTTGGTGGTGGTGAGAGAGAATTAGGAATGATGGATACGCCAGTGAAAAGTGTGGTGGAGTTGTTAGTTGTGGCTTCGACAAACCATGAAAGAACGGTGGGAATTACCTTAGAGAGAGAGAGGCAACGTGGAGGTTTGGAAGACATCCTTTCCAAGAGGGCGCTGTTGGTTTGGAATAGGGGAGCTAGAGGATTCAATCGAGAAGTTATTGACAAAATCGGGAAAAAGTCTAGAACGGGAGAACTGGCAATGCAATTGAATCACTCCTATAACCGTCTGGAGAAATGCCAAGCATTATTTTTTACTCCAAGCAAAAAGGGTGTCGCAAGTAATTATCCTATAGAACAGAAGGAGTTCGATATGCTGCTTGAGGCGACCGAGGCGATGCATAACCTGAAAAATTACGACAAGGCAAGACAGTTGTGTTCTCAAATATGTTCCAATAAATACATTGGATCTTTTGCGAAGAGTGCGGCGTCAATGATGGCTGCTAATTGTGAAGTGGAGATGGTGGGGGGCATTGAGAAGTTGACAATACCAATCCGACATAAATGTTGGAGGCTACTCACTCAAGGCTTGGAAAGGTTGGTTTGGCTGGAACCAGAAATCAACCAAGTTTCGGGAGGATGGCAGGAGCTTTTCCGGGATTACATTGACTGGGGCAAGATATTAGAAACGAAGCTGCGGATTGAAGAGCGGGATGTTTTACCTCCGGGGATTGGAGACACGAGGGAAAGTCCACAGACAGCAGGTAGTCGTAGTGGGGGACGACCCACTAGAACGGCCTCTCAGAAGAGGACGAGGGAAAATATTAAGGATTTGGTTGACGAAGTGATGGAAGATGTGGTCTCTCCAGATCCCAAAGAATGGAAATCGTTGCAGAGAATTAGAGCATTCAAGAAAATGAGGCTTGCGACGAGAGATCCAGGTGATACCCCACCGGAATGAGATAGAGGTGGAAATCGTTTCGGAAAAATATTCAATCTTCTACCCTTAGAAAAAGGCGTGGAGTCGAGGTTTTTCATACTATCTAAATATCTCAACACAATTTTTACTGTTGATAGCTCTGTAATGACCCCTAGCAGGTGGTGAGAGTAAGAGCTATGATGTCCGATATAAAATACAAGATAGAACTCCGATTGCTGCCTCAAACTGTCAAATGTGAAGCTTCTATCCTCAGCCGCACTTGCCTAACACAAGACTCACATACTTGATTGAACTTGCAACTTACATATTTCTTGGGCATTGCCTAACTGGCAATCATCGTTGTTTCCTCAATATTGTAATACCATCCTAGAATTCCCACCAAGGAAAGTGCCAAATGAAGAGCGATAAACATGAACACCAAACACCAACTTTCCTTTCCCTCAATTGTACAAACAAACATCTCACCAAAAGGAAAATACAACACTTCCCATTTTTGGCTACTTTGATTGATATATCATTGATTACAATTCAACAGTGACTACCAGGACTCAGATCAAACATCACTTGCATCAACGCGCAACTTGTGCCCATAACATATTGCTAGATTACCGCAGAAAGTTCTTCATCGATACTCATAATTCGCTTTACAAAACCCTTAAAAATAGGAATTTCGAAACAATGCCACACAAGGATATCGATTTCTCTAGTGCAGAAAACAGCAATAACTCAGAAAGGACCAAATGCCTATCCAAAATGCTTGTAGCTCCGCCATCATCACCCCAAACACCTGATAAAAAATGCAGATTTTCCAAGCGCAGTCTTGAGAAGTCTCCATCACCTTCCCCAATATCAAAACTGGATGCGGAATCTTTGGGGCACCTAGACGGTTCTTTTGACTTCGCAGAAACAAAAACGGAAGTCCCGGACATTCCATCTCCACCAAAAAGACAACGAATAACACAGTCTGTGTTAGGAGGAGAGACAAACAATAAGTTTGACATAACCGAGGTCAAACCTAAGATTTGCGAAAGTCCTCTGTCAAGAAGAGAGAGACGAATTTTAGAGAAAAGACGCAGACTACAGCTGGCGATAAGAGGAAAAGAGAAAGTAGATGACTTTATTGCCGCTCCATTGACAAGTCTTGCAGGCGGAACTCGTTGTGGAAATGATCCCGCTATGGAAGACAGAGACATAAAACAGGACAACGAAAAGGTGGAAGAGACTCAAGTATCTCCAAATATTGAACAAACGAAACCAGGAAGTGGAATTTGTATTAACTCGACCACTCTCGAGATGGATTTATTTGATGGAAATGAAGAAATGGTTGATGGATCCAAAATTCTTTCCCCACGCCCAGAACAAAATGAGCTCATCTCACACGAAAAGGAAGATTCGGGAATTTATTTGGAATTCCTCGAGCTATTGTACGGCGAGACAGGACCGGAAGCTAAGAAAGAGATAGAAGAATTAGCCCTCGTTATTGAGAGCGTGAAACGTATGTTTATGAGTGGAAAATTGGAAAGAAAATTGCAGAAGATCGATGACAGAAAGACAAGAGATAAAATGTATCTCAAGGCCTTGGAGTCTCTGAACGACGACACGGTAACAGAGTCTAATAACAACAGAAACGAAGATCTGAGGCTCATCATTGAAATCTTTAAATTTGTTCGAAGCGGACAGTTGGCAAAGGACTTACAGATATTGAGAATTTTTTTCGAAGTGTGTCAGAGAGGCTTGGAGCGGTTGATTAAAGAGGCAGAAGCGGCTTATGCAATGAAGACGCAAGAAGAACAGCTTATTTCGCCCATTTCATCCAAAGGTTCTACTTCTTCTAAAGATGACTGCCAAGTTGATGTGCCTCTAACAAAGGAATATGAAGCTATCAAAATAAACAACACGCGAGACAAGAATTTTGGAGGGGTTGAATCGATAGGAATATTTCCGGAGAAGGTCTGGAAAGAGCCCTGGAAAGAGCCAGTTTGGGAGACCACGAAGCCTCGATGGAGAGAGGATTTTCCATTGCCTGCAGATTTCGACGAGGAAGCTGTTATGTTGCAACAAGCTTTTATTCAGTCAAACTATGACGAGTTTGTAAGATCAAAAAGCCGCCGTGCCACCTCTTGCTCAACCACCTATGGAAACGATATCATCGACAAGAAACCCAATACCACCATCATAGGAGGCTTTGAGAAGGCGAAAGAAGAAAACATTGAGGACATTAGCCTTGAAGACCAACAAGATGCTGATGATGAGAGCTCTGATACGTCCGAGTCTGAATCTGTCC
This sequence comes from Botrytis pseudocinerea, assembly GCA_019395245.1. Taxonomy (NCBI): domain Eukaryota; kingdom Fungi; phylum Ascomycota; class Leotiomycetes; order Helotiales; family Sclerotiniaceae; genus Botrytis; species Botrytis pseudocinerea. Next base: position 110,596 of record JAHXJK010000084.1, on the reverse strand, counting down.
ACTGTAGTGCCTGTAGTAGTGATGAAGAAAGCGAGCTCGACACAAACAAAACAAGCGAAATGGGAAAACTGACTGAAAACAAAGATTTTTCGGATGCATCGATCGAAGGGACAATGAAGGACCTTGTCGTTGCTACTGTAGAACAATTGAAACAAGATTTCATAAGTATGTTTCACAAGAAGCGTTGTGAATCGACTGGGAATGAGTCCGACAATCTTATGGACGAAAAGTTTGTCGCGACTACTGCAGCGGTGGTAAGAAGAACATTAAAATTCTTGAATTTGGACGCACTTAGTGAGGCATTGAAAAAAGTAACTGAAGAAGTATTGGCAGAGGGAAAAGAAAAAGAGAGTTGCTGTGTCACTTCGTCTGAATACGCAGCCTCTATTGAACAAGAAATCTTCAAGAAGTGGACTATCGCCTATCCGGAGGGTATTCCAATGCACTCTTTTGAATTCGCGCGAGCCATCCATATCCTTATCTCCCTCACAAGGTCTACTCCCTACAACTGTGCTATCCTTGAAGACACCCCTGAATGCAAGTACGATGCATTAGTAGTCTATATCCAATACTACTTGGATACGTGTACCGAAAAAAGGCGCACCGAACTTGTTGAGGGACATTCACTTGATCAACAGCTTCAATCGATCGGAGAAATGCACTCTTTTGTTTATTGGTGGAAGGAAGTGAGTGAGGAACTTGAAGGATTATGGGGGGAGTTAGTACTGAATAGGGAGGCTCTAAAGAACTATGATGCATGTGGAGGTAGTTGGAGTAAGTAAGGACGAGGCTGGAAGAGATTGAATTTTGTGCTTGGGAACTTTGGGGATATGCCAGTAGGATGGCTGCTGCCACGACGCTAGTCTGAGATTGCTTTAAAGCTCATAAGTGGAGGATTAGAGATTATCTTTATTGACGCGACGCTTGTAGTTCTTGATATTCAACAACAAAAAATGAAATATAATTTAGCTCAAAATTTCTCATGTTCTCATGTTCTCATCTTCTCGTTGTTTTCAAAGACGTTTGCCTCAAGTTTAACTCCTGCTATTAGAACAGAGTACTTCGTATTCCAACTTCGATCTGGCGTGGGTTGAAAAGCACATGAATACGCTTTTTTGTTGTTTTTGTGAGAAGAGATACTGCTGATTAGAGTTTGTGATTAGACATGTTTGAGATGATAACCTTGAACTTTATAAGAGACTCGGGAATCTATACGGTCACCTGATACTCACGTGCTGAATTGAATCGACCAGTATCTTGATCGAATCTCGAAAACTCCAGGCAGAGTTCAGGAGTGATGTGGTCTTCTTGGACATCTGAATATATCCCATAGATATACACTTTTCCAGTTCCATGACGGATCCCAGTCACTCTCGGTGCCCTCGGAAGTCATTATCCCGATTTCCACAAACTCAAAAGGATTCAATCCCCAACTGCGTATCCACGACACATCATCACAACTTTACGTTACCACCAAATCCAAACATCCAAACATACGATCTGCGTGAAGTATCCATGTATGTCTTCATCGCAGACCTCCTCACGCCAAGTTACATACTGGCAATGGCGTACATGTCCGCATCTCCCCTGTCCGCTAACCTACCCCGCATTCTGCGTTAGCAGCTCCCACGACAGGCATAGATTATGATGATCATCCAGCACGAAGCAAATTCAAGAGAACACGAAGAGATGCACAGATGAGGGGGCATTGTAACGTCGTATGGCATCGTGGAGAATGGGGATAAGTGGATACTTCGGGTTTGTACAAACAAGTTGGAGACAGGTATGAAAGATGTCTACACCCCAGGAATTTGGAGATTCTTATCTTCTCTTCGGATTCGAGTCGCTCGTTGTGAGATTTCTTCATATCGAAACGTTAGCCATGAGGGTTTTATCACAATGGAGGGCTCTACTCCTGAGTCTAGTATTAGCGGCAGATGTTGGGATTGGAAGTCAAATAGAGAAGGAATTTGATGTTTTTAAATACGTCGATCCATTCATTGGAACTGCGAAAGGAGGTGTGTTGTGCTGATTCTATTTCCTTGAAATATGTTGAGAACTGTTACTGACATACTTGCAGGTCATGTGTTTCCTGGGGCGACTTTACCCTTCGGTAAGCTTTATTGACTCCTCCTTTGACGATTCGAGCTCATCAGTTTCAAGGTATGGCAAAAGCAGTTGCAGATGTAAACAATCCCGATGAAAAGCAAGGAGGGTTTGCCTCAGATAATTCCGATATCACAGGGTTCTCTCATATGCACGATTCCGGCACGGGTGGTGTAAGTACGACTACTTTATGAGAAGATTACTTTACTGACCCAAACACAAGTCACCATCACTTGGAAACTTCCCGTTATTTCCTCAGACAGGTTGTCCTGGAGATATTTTGAATAATTGTTTCTTCACCAAAACCGATCGAGCATCGAGAAGAATTAATGGAACTGCCGAGGCCCACCCAGGATACTTTGCCGTGTCGTTAAATACTTCGATTCACACTGAAGTAACTGTCACAAACCATACCGCACTATACCGGTTTACTTTCCCTTCGAATTCGACGTCTAATGATTCGTATTCTACCCAACAGGCTCCTCTACCTTACAGCCCACTTATATTAGTAGATCTGACGGATTTGCCTGAGTCTCGATCAAATGGTTCAGTCCAAGTCGATCCAGATACCGGAAGACTGTCCGGCACTGGAACGTTTAACCCTTCATTTGGAATTGGAAGCTATGATTTACATTTTTGTGCCGATTTCAAAGGTGCAGAAATCCGAGACACGGGAGTTTTTATAAATAATCGTGCCGGAAGTGAACCCAAGAATCTAAGTGTCACACCCGATGGCATAAATTCACCTCCTCTTCCCGCCGGAGCCTGGACACAATTTAAAGCACCAGCCAACAATCAAATCCTTGCTCGAGTAGGTGTGTCATTCATCAGCATCGCAAAAGCTTGTCAAAATGCCGAGAACGAAATACCCGATTTTGATTTCGAGAAAGTGTTGACTGCTGCTGAAGATGCGTGGAGAGAAAAGCTTTCGGTCATTAGTGTTGATGCTACAGGTGTTAGTGATGAACTCCAAACTGTTTTTTGGTCTGGTACTTATAGGGCCATGATTTCACCGCAAGATTATACTGGGGAGAATCCATTGTGGGACAGCGATGAACCTTATTATGATTCCTATTATTGTATTTGGGATTCTTTTAGAAGTATTCATCCATTGTTGACTTTGTTGGATCCATATAGCCAGACACAAATGGTGAGGAGTTTGATTGATGTTTATCGTCATGAAGGTTTGTTTCTACAGTCATCATTCTGATAGAATTGCTCTCTAATTTTTGCTTTCAGGAAAACTCCCGGATTGTCGAATGTCGCTTTGTAAAGGATTTACTCAAGGAGGTTCGAATGCAGACATTGTTTTAGCAGATTCTTATGTCAAGAACATCACTCAGGACGTGGACTGGGCAATAGGTTATGAAGCGGTGGTATCCGATGCCGAAGGTACGTTCTTCGAGACACATTTCATCATCATATCGCTAATAAAATATAGATGAGCCAGCAGACTGGTCAATAGAAGGTCGAGGTGGTCTTACCAGCTGGAAAAATCTCGGTTACATTCCCACTGACGACTTCGACCCTTACGGAGTAGGACCTATGACCCGCTCTATATCCCGAACAGTAGAGTACGCCTACAACGATTTCTGTATTGCCGAAATAGCCCAGGGACTCGGCCAAACTGGCGACGTAGAAAAATATCTTGGACGCGCCGAGAACTGGAAAAACATGTACAAAGCGGACCAGACCTCTTACGTGAACGGATCCACCGACGCACCCGACTCTATTGTCGACACTGGCTTCACCGGGTTTCTCCAACCCCGCTACCTAAACGGAACATTCGGCTACCAAGACCCTACTCTTTGCTCCCCCCTCTATAACTTCACATCTTGCTACCTCAATCCCAACGGCCACGAAACCTACGAAGGCAGTTCTTGGATGTACACCTTCTTCGTCCCACAAGACATGGCCTCTTTGATAACCACTCTCGGCGGTCCCTCCCTCTTCACCTCCCGTCTCTCCTACCTGCACACCTCAGGCCTCCTTTACATCGGCGACGAACAAGCCTTCCTACCCGTCTTCCAATTCCACTATGCCGGACGCCCCGGTCTCTCCGCTTACTTCTCGCACTTCTACATCCCATCTCAATTCAACACCACCGTAGCCGGTATCGCCGGAAACGACGATTCCGGCGCCATGGGCTCCTTCACCACGCTTTCCATGCTGGGTCTCTGGCCCGTCTCAGGCCAAAACGTCTATCTCATCACACCACCCTACTTCCCAGAAGTAAGCGTCAAGAATGGACAATCGGGCAAAGTAGCAACGATCAAAAACGTCAATTTCGACAGCGAGTATGAGAATATCTATATCCAGAGCGCGAAACTCAATGGCGAGACCTGGACCAAGAATTGGATAACGCATGATTTTTGGCTTGAGGGAGGCGTTTTGGAGTTGACGCTCGGGAGGAATGAGAGTGCTTGGGGAACGGCGGATGAGGATCTACCGCCGAGTGCTTCGACTACGGAGTGGTGAGATTGTGAGGGGAGAGAGGATATCGCTGACAAATGAGAGGTTTGGTAGGATAAGGGAATGATTTATTTAAGCATTTGAGATTCTATTAATTCTGTTCAACTAAATGTGTGGAGAAATTATTATTTTCAGGCCAGGAAGTAGAGATGTAATCTTATTGTTAATGTGAATAATCTCACGTGTATTGAATTTGAGTTTGAAATACACCAGTAGCTAGTAAGTATGTTTTACTTCTGAAGTGATGAACAAAGGATATCAAAGATACACGACAAGTGATGCCAATGAAACAATCTCAACCATGCCTTTCTCATCAAATCCTTTATAGTTTTAAAATTCCACGTTTCCAAAAAGTTGTCTGACTTCTTTCTATACCACCTAATTCAACATCAGACATGCACACATGTATGAATTTATTCCGTAATCTTTGGTCTTTTGATCCCTTGTCCCATTGTTTTCCCATTGCCTCTTCCTCTTCCTCTTCCTTTCCCTTTTCCTTTTCCTTTTTCCGAGCCTACTATTTTTGGCTTTGTTGAGTCCTCTCCCTCTGCCTCTTCATCATCATCACCATCATCACCATCATCATCTGAATTGTTATACTCTATTTTAGCATCCGCATCCACAACCACATCTTCATCCTCGCATCCCTCATCCTCATCCCCATCCCCATTTACCTCCTCCACCACTCTTTTCCTTCCCTTCCCCTTCTCCATCCCCTTTTTACTGGCGTCTCGTTTCGCTTGCGCCTCGACACTCAATTCATTCTTCTTCGCCCACTCTCTCGCGTTATCCGCAAAGGTACCTCTATCCTTTAACAAATTCGTAGCTCCGCCCCTCTTTTTCGCCTTCAACTTCCCTACCGCCTCTCTCATCCTCTTACTCCCCTTTTCCCTCCCCTCTGCCCCACCATTCCCTACGCCCCCCACCCCAACTCCACCCTCAAAGTATCTCGTAATATTACTCTGCGTCCCCTCCGTTTCTCGTCTATTCATATCCCTAATCACCGGCACTAAAATTTCATCCACCCGCTCTTGGCTCCAGCCCACCGTGGTCATCAAAAATTCTCTCAATTGTCCTAGATCTGGGACTCCCCATTGGAAAGCCTCGGCCGTACTATCGACATCCGGTTTGAGATATGCTTCTGTAACCGCTTGACTCGGAAATGCTGGGGGTAAAAAGAGTTTCGTAGCCTGCGAGCGACGGAATTTTTTGCGGAAAAGCGTTGGTTCACTTGCAAGCGGAAGGGTTGTAAGAGGATTTTGAACGCGGGACCACCATTCTTTGAATTCTTCAAGACCGGTATGAGATGGAAATTCCGAGAGGATCTCCACAGCAGTGACGGGCCCAATGCCGGGGATTCCTTCCGTATAATCCGAGCCTAGTAAGTGAGCTATTGAGATAAGTTGGTCCCTTGAGAGCGAGAGTTCTTTTTCCAGATCGGATGAGAGGTAACACTCAACGAGTTTATTGGAATTAAATAAATTCTTATAAACTCTCGTCCCACCGAAAAGAAAAATATCCGAATCATCTGTAACAATGCCATCTACAAGACCCAAACGGACAAGTTCAGCACATTGGGCTTCTGCTTCCATTGGTGCGGTGATGTAAGGAATACCGAAGAGACGGAGTAGAGCTTGACATTCTGTGATCATGATATGAGATACTTCATCTGCATCTCTACGATCTTTCTTTTGTTGACTTCGCAATGTTTTGAGTTCTTGCTCATAGGAATCATGGTTTTCTTTTTCCGATTTGTTGTTCAGGGTACTAGCAAAGCGAGCATGTTCTTCTGCTTCGATAGCGAGTTGCGTCATTAATTCTTCTTCTTCTGGATCACTAAAATCAAATTCATCCGGAATCGCTTCAGCTTCTTGACGATCATATGCATCGTCAAAAGGTGGCTTGTCGGTCACAGTTGGATCAGATGGCAAGGTAGATATAGCATCTGCCATTTGAACATCTTCAAACACAGGAGACGGACTTTTTCTTGCAGAAGTCGATCGGTGTGTAGGTCCAGTTGCTTGAACGTCAGGAAGATCCACATCTTCGAAAACAGGAGACGGTGACTTCGATTTCGAAGAAGACACATCCAGATTCTCTTCGAGGGGATCCATGGAATCGGGAGCCTTCTTAGACTTAGGAGCCAAATCTCCATAATCGCTCTCCGACCACTCTACCGGTTCATCAGACTCCTCTAACAAATCAACCGTATCTTCCGCACGAGATTCTACCGGTGGCCGCCTATCCTGAGGAACATCAGACTGCGGTGGTTGAGCTTTAACAGCTTCTGCCAAACCATCCATACTATTCTCGACAATATTAAGCGAGGGCGCTTTATCCAAAACTTCCACATCACTATCATTATCATCACTAGAATCTACATGAATAACCCCATGATCACGTTGAAAGATCCTGTCGTCTTCTTCCGCTCTTTCGCGATCCTTTGCGTTCAATTCTTGATCTTTCTTACGCTGCTGTTGAACTTGTGATCTGATATCATCATTGCCAATCAACCAGGGAGGTAGTGGTTTTGCCTTTTCTTCTTCATCTTCTTTCTCGAAACCTCCAGCCAGTTCTTCATCGTCTTCCATTTGTGGCTCTTCAGCTAATTCTTCTACTTTTTTCTTGCCAAATAAAGATGACTTGAATTGGATACTCTCGAATGGTAATGGTCCATCGAAGGGTTTCTTTTTATTTACGACAATTGGTGCTGCTTGACGGACCTTTTCCGGCGCCTTTTGTGTCCTTGCTTTCCTCAATGCGGATTTGAAATCCATATCGCTATCACTATCACTGTCCACCTTCTCGGTCTCTTCCTTCCGTTTCGGCACAGCAGCGTTAGCTCTACTATTAACCATATGAGCAATCATTTTCCCACTAGATTTACTGAGAGGTCTAGCATCTGCTACTGCTCTCTGCTCATATTCTGGGATCGGGACATCCTCAAATGGATCATCCTCTTCCACCTCTTCCTGACCATAGCCCTTTTGGAGTGATAATTCAATCGCTCGATTTAGATGATCCTCATCGTCAAGTTCTGCATCCTCGTCTTGATCTTGTTGTAACGAGATAGCAATCGCGCGATTGATGTCTTCACCCTCATTATCGTAATTTACATTCAAGGAGCTAGGTCCTGGTTGTCCGACTACATCATCCACAAAAAGAGAATCCGGATCCTCAGATGGCATTCTTGTAGGGTTTGAATTCGATTTTCTCCTCGCGTTGGAGTACTCTTTCCTCCTTTCAGCGACTTCTCTCGCTTGAAAATCGCTATAAGTCATATTCCTCCTGTCATCCCTGGGTTTCGGTAGCCGATTCAATCCTTCAACAGGAACATCTTCGAAATCATCTTCCTCAGATTCAGAAACCAAGTCCACCTTATTATTTCTTCGATCGTAATCATCCACATCGATCGGTTTGTTCCTATCTCCCACTCCCTTTTCCAAGGAGACCACACCTAATGCCCAACCACCTTCCACCCCATCATTCTTGACCAAAACGTATTCCCTTCCCCTCTCTCCTGCAATTCTATTTGTCCCATTGACTCCAAACATCTGCTCCTCCGAATTCATCCCATTCAAATTCATTAATCTCTGCGTCAACTCATTTCTTTCCCTCACCCTCTCAATCTGAAATCTCGAGAATGCCATCCTGTCCGGAAACATCTCTTCCAACTGTTCCTTACTCAACCCCATCCGCAATCGACTCCTCAACCTCGCCGCATTCAAAATATTATACCGATCCCCCGCTGGTAAACTCATAAAAAACTCCCCATTAAAATCAATCTTGCTAAAATCATATAAATTTACATCTTCTCCGTCATGAAACTGTCTCGCATATTCTTCCAATTCCTCTACTGACATGATTCTCGGATCTTCCGGTCTGCCCATCCCTTCTATACCATTTGTCAATTCAGGTAAATGATATGCGTCCTTTTTATAGAATTTTCGACTCGTCTGGACTTGTTGCTCTGACATCCCTATCTCATCCACATATGCTAATTGTTCTTCCGGCACCACTTCTTCTTCTTCAACAGGTTTGCTTCGTGTTTGTCCTTCTCTTTCTCTCCTCTTCCTCTCGCTATCCTCCTCCTCCGCTCTCCTCTTCATCTGTACCCCCAAAAGTCTCCCTGCAGTCCTAACCGCATCTTCTCTCCTCCCCTCTCTTCGCCTCTTCCTCCCCAATACCGTTTGACGTTTCAATATGGGCGCGCCACCATCAAACACAAAAACCGGTTTAATGCCGTGGAACAAAAGTTTGCATATTCTGCGAAAGAACCCTACGATGTGCGAATTGCGAAGCGCGTTTCCTTCTTTGTCGCGCACGGCTTTGAGGAATTGGTAGATCCAGATTGAGGCGTCAACGGCGAGTCGTTTGCGGTTGAGAGCTGGGAGGGGAGTCGGACGAGCGCAGGGTTGCACGATGGTCCAGAGGCCGGTGACACCCATGATGGGAGTTGAGTTTTTGCGTTCGTAGATAGATTGGATATGAAGATTGCGGTTCGCGGATCAAGAAGTTCGTCTTGACAACCTCAATCGTAAGAAATTAACAGTAATTGAAGTTAAAGTGAAGAAGAACTCTGAATTCTCAGCTACAACTTGTATGAAGATAATAATTCATCCCATATCAGAATAGACTATTGAGATCTTAAGATTACAGACTTACTGATCCAATTTCATGTAAAAGATTGAATGATAAATCTCAAATTCTATATCTGACTTCTGCCTTCACCTCATCTCATCAAGCACACTCGCACACTAACCGCGTAATGACGCACAGAGTCCACGTCCCCACGTGACTCTCTACCATAAGCTTATCTTATCGCAAAACCCACCAATTCATTCTCTAGTATCCAACCATCCCATCATCAATTCCCCTCCAAACCTCCCCCTCCCCCTCTCCTTCAATACACAACCACCACCAAACCACCACCAAACCATGACAACTCTCGCCCCCTCCTCCACACCCCCAGAGACTTCCGAATCTCCATCTCCAAAACAAGCACGCGTCTATCTAAACAATCTCCTCTGCAAAACCCTACTCGTTCACACCACCGATCATCGCATGTTTCGGGGGGAATTCAAATGTACCGATTCCGTTCGTCTGCCATCTTTCATATGTTTCTACCCCAGCCCCAGCACCTCTTCAGTTGTATGCAATAGAAGCATACATGAATCCCCCTCCCAATATCGCGCATATGTATCTGTGAAGAAAAAAGGACCCGAGGACAAAAGAGCAAAGAAGAAGAAGAAGAAAAAGAACAAAACAAAACTAACACACCCCCCCACAACCCACAGGACCTCAACATAATCCTCTCCGAAACCTACGAATATCGCATTCCACCCATTCCGCCTCCCACCCTCTCCCCCGACCCCAACCCCAGCTCTACAACCCTCCAATCCCAATCACAGCCCCAGCCCCAGCCCCTCCTCAACATCACCCCCCGCTGGCTCGGTCTCGTCGTCGTGCCCGGCGCCCACATCCTGCGCATCGAACTCGAGGAATTCGAAAGCCAAGTCCGAGGTCGCAAATCCTAAATATATATACATATATCTAAAAACCCTTACATCTTCCGATCTATTTCGACTCATACAAGATGCGCTGGTCAAGAATACCCATTTCACTTCCCGCAATCCTCCCGTCAAGACAAAAGTACTTTCTGGCTAAAAAGTACAATTGCACATTCTACACATGATCTCGTATTGCAGGAGATTTATGAAGATGAATACAGATGTATCAGCATGAAACACGTACTACGACCACACAACGTCAAGCATAGTCATCATGCAAGTACCTATTGGCACGAGATTCATGTCCATAAAGGGAGACCAGAAGCCAGAGCGTGTATAAGCATGGGATTAATGCTGAATCAACATAGGTTCTGTTTGGGAATAATCTACTACAGAGGATCATCGTCTTTGAAGGATTGGAACAATTGTACAGTGAGAGGGATAAGGATGATGGATCATTGCCAGTAGTAGTTTTATTATTAGTTGGTAGAGTTAGTGACGGCATGAAGATCATGAGATACATACTGAGAATGCCTGAAGATGCCCGGAGGAGATCAATCTGAACAAGACAGCTGCGAGTTTCTCATGAGCAAGATTAAATCAAATGATCAAAGCATTCATTAAAAACTACAGATACAAAGCCTCCAAGCCCATAATCGTATTCCCACCCCACCCCCTCAAACCCTTTTTAGCCCTCCAGTTCACCAAACCCTTCATTCCCAATTCAACACCCGTATTCTCAGATCGTATGTGATCAATTACCACCCCGTTCCGATTCCAACATTATCATCATTAGAGAAAAGAAAAGAAAAACATTGATCCATTCCGAGTAGAGCAGTAATAGCAGCTTTTGAAGCAAAGTTAAAGAGATCTTGGGAATACCCGCCAATAATTCAGTCCATTCTTTTAGCGCCGTCACAAGCTGATTATGCCTAGACAATCTTTTCATTCAGCATTATTCTTCCTGAATTCAAAAGTTGTTCGGCCATCATGCGAGTTCTTCTTGACGACCTCTTAGCTCACCATTGGTGATGCTACCTTGATGGGAATGAGCAATCTCCTCTTCCTCCTCCTCATCTTCGTATTCATCACCACCCTTGTGAACTTCAGCTGGTACCCAGAGACCACTTTCGTTGTCATTCAATGGTTGATCTTGGCCGGTAAGATCATGACCTTGAGCGTTACGCTGAATGTTGTTTCGTCTGCGTTGAGACAAAGTACGAGCACGAGTGGAAAGGTTGGAAGAGACAGCCGCATTGGAGTTGACCCAGTTGGTTAGAGAATCCTCACAATCTTGAATGATGGCCTTGCTGGCTTCATATCCATCATATGCTTGTCGAGTCTCACCTGGTGTGACAGGAGTATCATCAACAAGTTCCAAAAGATGTTTTCCGTAACCAGCAATGATAGCGACCTTTTCGCAATGTTCACGGAGAGCATCGAATTGATAGGTGTAAGCAGCCTTGAGCTTCTCACGGGTAATGTTGGAAAGTTGGGCTTCAGCGACCAAAGATTCGGCCTCGGCACGAACCAGTTCTTGCTCGAGAACGACAATTCTTGGAGATTCTGGCTCCTTGTATTTGAGTTGAGCAATTTGATCAGTGATCTTTTGCTTGCGATCTCTGCTTGGTTGCACAGAAGCTTCGATGTTCCTGATGCTCTTAATGGTAACACGATATTGGTCATAACGATCAACATATTGGTCCTCAAGTTCACCAATTTCGTAGAGCAATACACCGAGCTTATCGGTAACATCTGATACATCCTCGTCGCATGCCTCGCCCCAAATGGAGAGTTGTTGCTATACTATGTTAAATCGGTGCGCTTGGGTGTGATGAAGATAATTACTTACTGCTACCTCCATTCTCTCTCTTCCGACGAGTTCCATACTGCGCATGACATTCTTCTCCATCTTCACGAGTTGACCAAGCTTTTTGGAAAGCTCTGGCCCTCTCGTGTTGAGGGCAGAGTGTGTCTTGAGTCGCATAGCATGGCCTGAAATGACAGTTGTTAGCAAATCATCCCTTGAATGCGACGGCCAATGTCCTTTTTCATAGCTATCGCAACGAGCATTGCCACAAGTTCACGATAGCGACAGATATGATGATATCCGACACAAATTTGCCGTTATTTTGTACACCCCGCGGAGTGCGTTCATCATCGAATCCCCTCCGGAAGGGCCGTGCAGAGCAACTCGATGTACTGCTCTTCCCTTTCGTTTCCACCCCTCTCCTATCTATGTACAGAAACTTCCGCATACCCCACATCCATCATGTAGAACACATCGTAGACGTCATAGAAGAAATGTACTGACCGATACCGCTTCTGCCGAAGAACTTTCCAGACTTGGTGCTCGAAGGTGGTGGAGGAGGGTTTTGGAGCTGCGAGGCCTATGGAGAAGAGAGAAGAGACTCGTCAGTAAAAGCTCATATCAATACTGCGAACAGACACGCCCGCGCCAATTAATTTCGCATGTGTAGCTTACAGTTGGAGCCCGCGATTGTCTCATGGAATATGTGCGATGCATTGTGAGGGTGTGGGAGTGTTTTGCTCGAAGCGTATCTTTGTTGTGTTGCGGGCAAAGGGCTTTTGTTGATTCGAAGCGTTGGATGAGATGTCTCGTAGACACGGGAGGGATTGTTTGACGATGGAGAGATTAATAGATTAATAAATTGATCGAAACGAGAAGGAAGCTTCGGGAGGATGGATGGTTGATATTGCTTTCGTGCGGATCTGGAGAGTTAAGTGGGACATGTACGCTTTTAGTTCATAGGTTCATGACGATCATACGAATCCTGGGTCATAGTTGAGAACTCGAGAATTGTCGTAACAAGGAAATGACGTCGATTGCTCTTAGTCGATTGGGGGGGGGGGGAAAGGGTGATTTTGCACATTTGACCAATCACATCGTGTATATGGATTGAGCCGGAAACATCAACAGGATTTTGGTATTCCAATAGCAATCTGTATCATCCGCATCATATCATATCATATCATACATCGTGTCCCGGTATGAGGTGTGTAAATTCGATGTGTGTACACGATGTATATTATATATATATAAAAATATATATGTCTACGGTACTCAATGCACTTCTGCTCGACGGCTTGTTATATGGATGTACCCAGCACGTCGCTTTGATCTTCATCATGGATGTACACACATACATATGTTGGATCTTCAGTGTGCAGAATGCAGACTACGAGCTCTGGATCTGGATGGATATTAATTTGTAAAATGCTCCACCACCAGCAGCATCCATCGTTTCAACCGAGCATTCGTTTGTATATGTATGGGTGTGTATGTGTATGACTCTCTATACTTCAAAGCAAATCCACAGCATCAACGTCAACGTCAACGTCAACATCGACATCGACATCGACATCGACATCGACACCAACGTCATTCTTGCCAATAATCCAACACGGGAACTTTTCGGAAACGCTACCTATGCCCGTTTCGTATGTTCCCAGTCCCGATCCCGTAGCGTTTGGAGAGCGTCGAGTCTAGCGCCGGCAGCTATCGATTTTGATTTTTGGCCTCAGCTGCTCAGCTCCCCTTTTTGCTCGTCCAAACCAAGGAACGGGGCGGCGTTGGGCAAAAAGATTTGAGTTTCTCTATGCCTTGGCAGATCGGTGGGTGCTTGGTCTTGGTCTGGTCAAACCCAATCCGCACGATGGCGACTGGGAGTCACGTGGCGTATGTATTTTCATGACTGATCTTGCCCTTGCCTTTCTGCTTGCTGCATATTCTTTCTTCGCATCCTCCAGTCTTTGTCTTTGTCTTTCGAGAACGGCCAGATAGTCACTGAGTCTTGAACACAAAAGACTCGATACCTCCTCCACCAATTTTAACAAAGAAAAGCACAATGTCTCAGTCGTTGTTTACCACCATAAGACATACAGACATACAAACAACTCCTACCCATCCCCTATATAAACATCAACTTCTCCCCCAGTAATTCCACACCCCGAGTCTACCGCAACCGCAAACCTACATTCTCGAAACCAAGCAACCGCAACAGCAACAGCAAAAGCAAAAGTAGAATATAGTAACCCTCCAACCCCAACCCCATCCCCATCCCCATCCCCATCCCACCCAAGATGAAATCCACAACCCTCACCAGTATATCAATCCTCCTCACCAGCACACTCACCACGGCAATCCAACTACCAAATCCCAAACCCCACCGCGTCAACCACACGCATCCATCTCATAGCAACTATACGAGCATCTCGACTGATAGCTATAGATGGAGACCGGCAACTATGATTACATTACCCGGTGGTGTGTTTGTGCAGACGATACTGCCGACTGCTACTCAAAGTATGGATTGAGAATGCCCAACGAACGAGGGCGAGATGTGGATGAATGGTGAGTATCGAGTTGGAGAGGAGAGGATAAAGAAATCTTGTAGTGAGTTCTTGGGACCGGATGGCCTTTTCTTATTATCGTGTTAATATGATTATGATTATTTCCACTTTGAATCTTGAATCTAGAATCTTGAGTTTGGAATTGTAAATTGTGAATCGTGAATTTGCTATTCCTGTTACTATTACTATTATCATATCTCTATACTTTTGAATTATAACACCGACCTACTATATACATACCTAATAAGTAGTATAGTATAGTATAATATCATCCCATCCATCCCTTTTGCCCATGTGAAATCTAATCAGTCTTCCTATCACTTCAGAACAATATCATCCAATGGGTTGAAACGGCACGTGATCATTCTGTATATATCATATCAGATATTCTTCATATCTCGACTGGATGCTATTAACTAACGAAACGAATAAAAATCTTTCTGGATCATTCTTCGCTCTTCCTCTTCCTCTTCCTCTTTGTGCTTGAACCGTTGCCGTTGGTCTTGGTATATTTCATCTCCATCTCCATCTCCATACCTAGGTAGCTGTACATTGAAGGGAAGATCTTTCGACTTCCTCTCCTCTTCCCTTCCTCTCCTCTTCCCTCCCTCTCCTCTTCCCTTCCTCTCCTCTTCCCTTCTTCTCCTCTTCCCTCCCTCTCCTCTTCCCTTCCTCTCCTTTTCCACTTCCTTTCCCCAAGCTCTCTCTCTCTCTCTCCCCACATAACAATCACAGGATTTCAAGACCGTGCAACAATAAGCATATCCAAAATAACCGACGATACGAGGAAAGATAACAGAATCGTGATCTACAACGCAGAGACCCAGAAATTCCCTGAGGTATGCACAACTCACCATCAACTGGCCGCCCTGGTGCACTTGAAAAGCCACATTGTTGCAGGTGCCATCATTCCTTCCTGTCATGTAGCTACTTTGCCTCGTTTGCTTGCCCGTCTCATCGCCGTGATTGATAAAAAGCTTGAATCCGGAAATCTGCAGATGAAGAGACCACAAACCATACCCCCCACCCGTACAACCATCGAAAAAGCGGGGAAAAGCTATCGCGGAACCTCGGAAATTGTATTACTCATTGCGGAAGCTGATAGGTCAATTGAAAGTCACGGCATGCAATCAAAGGTAAGCAGCACGTGAGCTAGTCCCGAATGGGAAGGTGCGTACTCCAGTCCAATCCCGATGATTAAGCTTTTGGTGGTTCTTGGCATATTCACCTGCCGCATATGTTATAAAGCTTCAAAGCTACCCTGCTGTACCTTATACCATGGCTCGGATGATACTCTTTGGTACCACATCGGCTTGTCGTGGCGGGGCACGTCAATATCTTCATGAACGATCATTCGCTCAGACGAGATCTTCGCCTGCAAGTACCAAAATTGTGCGGGCGAGATACACGAGCGTTGCCAGGTACAAGGGGAAATTCGATGTTGTGTGATCCGAGGTGGTGATGGCAAAATGGGATGGCCAGAGGTTGGGGAAAGTGTTGATAAAGAGCTGCGTTTCCTGACCGTTGTTTTGGTTCCGATACCTCCTCACCTCCTTCTCCATCCATCTCTTCTCCTCTCCCTCATTTCCTCACCGGTCCCGCTTTCTCCCTCTTCATCTGTGAGGATTCAATCGATCACCCGTCAATTGATATCATCAAGCTTCTTCAATCATGATGTATCCCAAAACCGCCATTTGTGCGGGTCTGCTTTCCCAAGCTCTCCCAGCATACGGTGCCGTCATGGAGAAATTGGCTGCAGCACCTAACGGATGGACTGCTGCTGCGGAAACAGATTCGAGTGCGGCCATCACCCTCACAGTTGGTCTCGCGATGCAAAATCTGGATCAATTAGAGGCCAAACTTCTTGCCGTTTCAACACCAGGAAATGAAGAGTACGGAAAGCATCTCGACATTGACGAGGCTAATGCTTTGTTCGCCCCTTCTGCGGATGCAAGTAGCGCTGTTACTTCATGGTTGACAAGTGCCGGTGCTCAAAACATTGTGAGCGACGGATCGACCATCTCCTTTGCCACCACCATTGAGAAGGCCAATTCGATGCTTAATGCAAAATTCAAAAGCTATACAAGCAATGGCGTCACGAAAGTCCGAACTACTCAATACTCCGTCCCGGATGATGTTGCTGAACATATCGAGCTCATCTCTCCAACAACTTACTTTGGAAAGACAGTCGCAAACGCACCAACTAAGATTGCAAAGAGAGATACTTCAGCTACGAAAGTAACTGTTGATGCTGCTTGCTCAACATCCATTACTCCTAAATGTATCAAGGAATTATACAACATCGGAGATTACACCCCTTCAGTTTCATCCGGAAGCAGAATTGGATTCGGTAGTTTCCTCAACCAATCAGCTCTCTATACTGATCTTTTCCAATATGAGAGTTACTTTGGTATCCCAGAACAAAACTTCACAGTTACTCTGATCAATGGGGCTACCAATGATCAAAATGAAGCTACTGCTCAAATTGGTGAAGCAAATCTTGATGTTCAAAACATCATTGGTGTTGCTCATCCTTTACCTGTTCAAGAATTTATCACTGGTGGTTCCCCACCATTTATCCCTAACGTTGATTTACCAACTGAGGCCGATAATTCCAATGAGCCATACTTGCCATATTATGAGTATTTGTTATCCCAACCAAACTCCGCCTTGCCACAAGTCATCTCGAACTCTTATGGTGATGATGAAGATGTATGTTTTCTCTGGTTCTCTCCATCCTTCATCAGGTGTTTCATTGCTAACCCGTTTTTCAGACAGTTCCATATGCCTATGCTGTACGAGTTTGCAACCTGATCGGTATCATGGGACTTCGTGGTATCTCAGTCCTTGAATCCTCAGGAGACACTGGAGTAGGAGCTGGTTGCGTTGCAAACGATGGTCTCAACACCCCATACTTCCAACCTCAATTCCCTGGTACATGCCCATACATTACATCTGTTGGAGGTACTCAAGCCGTTGCTCCCGAAGTCGCCTGGGATGATGGTTCAGGAGGTTTCTCAAACTATTTCCCTACTGCTTGGTACCAAGTAGCTGCTGTGGACGAATACTTGAACAAACACATCAGTCCAAGCACCAAGGAATACTATGAGAGCTACACAAACTTTTCAGGAAGAGGTTTCCCGGATATTTCGGCTCATAGTTTAACACCTGAGTATGTTCTCATTCCCTATCAAATCTATTTATCTAAACACTTACTAATCCATAACTAGTTACCAAGTAGTCTACTTCGGTAAACTTTCCCCATCAGGTGGAACATCCGCCGCCGCTCCCGTAATTGCAGGTATTCTCGGTCTTCTCAACGATGCACGATTCAAAGCAGGAAAGCCAGCACTAGGATTCATTAACCCACTCCTCTATCTTCTTGGCCAAGGAGCTCTGAATGATATCACCGGAGGAGCAAGTGTAGGATGCAATGGTGTCAATGGACAGAGTGGCGCGAAAGTACCTGGAGGAGCAGTCATTCCTTACGCAAGTTGGAATGCGACAAAAGGATGGGATCCAGTCACAGGATTGGGAACGCCAAACTTTGAGAAGTTGAAGGCACTCGTTTTGAGTTATTAGTTTTGGGTTAGAGGCACCAAATCAGTGGATGATGGATTTAGGAGATGGAGATGAAAAGATTAATAAATTTATACAGATTTGTATATAAGTTACGAAGAAATGAATAATTACAATATGAAAGGAGATTAGTAATTCTCAAAATCATGATCTTTTTCTAATACATTACATCACATCGCTTTTTCCATAATCAGGCACTCAGTGTATATGTGATCGTGTATACAGCATAACATAACTTGTAATTACGTAGCTAACCGAACCGAACCAGACCGGACCGGTCAAGACAACCTTGTCACCAAGCCGTAATACTTGATTTCATCTCATCTCAATCAGTGGCACTAAATTCTCACCAAACGGATAATAAGATAAGTAAGCGAGACTAGCTTGGAGATGGATGGATGGATGTATATTAGTTATCTGTCTATCTATGATCTATCTATTATCTATTATCTCCTGTTTAGAAGTGGTGGAGTAGCTTACAGCCGAATTGTGAGTGCAGGTGTAGGTATAGGTCCTTCGATATTTCTTGCCATGCCATGCCATGCCATACTATTTCGAATATTCTATCTTAGCCCAGACGAGCAGAATGAAATACATACATATCTGGATGGCTTCGGGTTCCCTAACCTATCGATAGTTACTGGTCCCAAGGCCGAAACGAGAAATTGCTCAACGCGCTGCACTTCCCCTTGACAATCTGAAGTCTGAGCCGAGAGTTGGATTCGATTTGATGCTATGCTATGCTATCGGTTTACGTAGCTAGTAAGTCGGGATAGGATAGGAAGGAGGTTTGTGGCCCTGGGGCGGAGAAAAAAAGTGATGACGATGAATTGCATATTTGATATGGTTTTGCGGGGGTTGTATGCAATGCAATGCAGTGCAGTGCAGTGCAGTGCAATGTATGGACTAATATCTACATACCTGGGTTTGTTCGGAGTAGTTTTTTTCTCTCTTTTGGTCGGACGAATCGGTCTATTATGTGAGAATGAGTTGTGTTACTCGTTCTTTCCTTCCGTCCTTCCTTCTTTCCTGCTTCATTTCTTTCTCGCAATACTGTCGCGATTGCGTGTGTTTTGAAATTGCAATTGTAATTGTAATTGTAATTGATCGGACCTCTTCTATCATCGGTGTCTCAAACTCTCCTTTCTGAGTGGGTAAAGAAATCGAACAATCGAAGTGCAATTCGAGCGCGCTTCAGAAGGTTTTCGTCTGGAATAAATACCAAGATGTCGTGGAATCTGGGACAGATGTTGATGATCCTGTTTGTCTTTGCAACGACCATTCTCGCAGGTCGTTTTTCGGATTTCTCACATGCGAAGGGGTATCATCCGGATTTGAAAGAGAGGGTCGAAGGAAATCGAAAGAGAAATCATCCTGGGTATGGGCATGGGCATGGATATGGGAATGGGACGGAGGGGTTTCGATTTTTGAATAAACGTACGAAGGGTGAGTTCTTGGGTCATCATAACATGGGAACTGGGAGAGGGTTGGTGAAGAATGGTGGATTGGGGGGGTGGGATGTTGCATTGGGTGGTGAGAATCGAAGCTGACAAAAGATATTGTGTAGAATATCGTGTTGAATCTCTCCCGGATATTCCGTTTGATGTTGGAGAAATGTATGCAGGATTGATGCCGATTGATATGAAGAATAAATCAAGAGGACTTTACTTTGTCTTTGAACCGACGGTTGGAGAGCCGGTTGATGAGGTTACTATTTGGTTGAATGGAGGTCCTGGTGAGTTTGCTTTGGCATCGGGGACAGAAATCGTAAGAACAAAGCTAATGATGAGAATAGGCTGCAGTTCTTTAGAAGCATTCTTTCAAGAAAATGGACGGTTCATCTGGAGTTGGGGAATGTATGCTCCGCAGATTAATCCATATTCTTGGGTTAATCTCACGAATGTTCTTTGGTGTGTAGAAATGCTGCTCTTATTATCCATTTGAGAGAAAGCGGCACGACTAATGATGAAAAGGGTTGAACAACCAGTTGGAACGGGATTCTCGATTGGTGAAGTGACTGCTACAACTGAAGAAGATATCGCAGAGGATTTTGTCAAATTTTTCTTGAATTTCCAAAAGACGTTTGGAATTAAGAATTTCAAGATCTATGTTACGGGGGAGAGTTATGCAGGAAGATATGTCCCGTATATATCGTTGGCTATGTTGGAGAGAAATGATACGGATTATTTTGATGTGTCTGGTAAGGATTCTCTATTGGTCTACTTCCAAGGGAATTTGTTATTAACTTCAAATAGGAGCTTTAGCTTATGATCCTGTCATTGGCTCCTACGTATATGCACAACAAGAAGCCCCAGCTGTTCCATTCCTTTTGCAGAACAACAACATATTCGGTCTCAACGCAAGTTTTGTGGCTCGCCTAGAAGCACTTCACGAATCATGCGGTTACTCGGATTTCATATCGCAATATTTAACCTTTCCGCCATCTGGTGTTCAGCCCCCTAAATACTTCGACTACAATAATGACACTGATGTAGCATGTGATCTTTGGGGTTCAATCTACTATGCAGCATATGGACCAAATCCCTGTTTCAACGTTTATGAAATCGTTACTCAATGTCCTCTTCAATCTGATCCACTCGGTTATCCATCGGACTTGCAGTATCTATATCCAGGATTTGATCAAATATATTTCAATCGGACAGATGTGAAAAAAGCTATGCATGCACCTATGGAAATCGACTGGAACGAATGTTCCGGCCCAGTATTCATTGGAGGAGACGACGGCGAAGGCGGGCCCGAACAAGAAGGAGATCTCAGTGCCGATCCCATCCAATCCGTTCTTCCCCTCGTCATTGAAGCTACCAACCGCGTGCTCATCGCTAACGGTAATCTCGATTTCGAAATCCTCACAAATGGTACACTCCTCGCCATTCAAAATATGACGTGGGGAGGAAAATTGGGGTTCCAAGAGAAACCTGCAAAGCCAATTGTGATTACGTTGCCGGATCTTCAGTATGGAAATCTGTTTATCGACGAGGGCTTTGGACCTGTGGATGAACCGCAGGGAACGATGGGAGTGCAGCATTTTGAACGTGGATTGATGTGGGCAGAGACATTTTTGAGTGGTCATATGCAGCCGCAGTTTCAACCGAGGAGTAGTTATAGACATTTACAGTGGGTTTTGGGTAGGATTGATGAATTGTAGATAGATTCGTTCAATGGGTGTGTGAGAAGTTGAGACCTGTAGGTGTAAAGACTCAGGAATCGATTTAGATATTTCGATGGGAAATGAGTGTTGAATGTCAAAATTCTCAATGGTGTTCTATTTATCTATTGCAGAATTAGATACTACTAGTCTGTAGTTAGACAAAATAAAAGCTAAAGATGTATATATACATATGGTAGAGAGCACCCAATCCACTGTCTTGTGAAGTGCTCGCTTGTCCCCGCTAATTGTAGCAGGCAGCTCAATATTTACCAAGGCGGAGCTAAGAACTGATGATGATGATGAGGGTAGCGTAAGTAAACTTCCCTTTCTCCTAATTTCTAAGTCTTCTAACTTCCAAGTCTTACTCATAGTACTCTATTCGGAAATGATGATTTAACTCATCAATCCATCAACCCATCCATCCATCCATCGACCAATCACTCAATCGGCCTTGAAACTTCCCAAGATATAAATAAAGGAGATTACTTCACTAACCGGTTAAGTTGATATGATGTGTATTCATAGGAGATCGAGATGCAGATGCGAAATATTGAGATCTTGTTAATATCTTGATGTAATGGTGGTGTGGGATTCTCAAGTAGTTGTGGTGTTGTGGTGTTGTGATTTCTTTGGGGTGGAGGTGGAGATGGAGATGGGGAATGGTTGTGAGGGAGGGGGATGAGGGATGGAATGGAATGGAATGGAATGATTGATTGATTGATGTCTTGGGGATGAATCAAAAAGCTGATGAGGAGTTGTTTATGGCTATGGTTGGGAGTTTGATTGTTGATTGTTGATATTAGTGTTGATGTTGATGTTGATATCCTCGAGCTTACCTTACCTATATCTACATTCATTCATACACACACACACACACACACACACACACATATGAAATCCAGTAGATTAACCTAAGTAACTACTAAATTATTTAGAAATCTCTCTCTCCCCCTCTTTCTCTCTCTCAGATTAGTAATCATCTATTCATATTTCTCCTTTCCTCCTCCTCATCCTCCTCCTTCTAAACCCCAAATTCCACCCAACAAGCCATTTTCCTACTACTAAGAGGAAGCAGCCCTCCTTCTCGTGCGCGCGTCTCACAAATGAATTATCAAATCTTCCAGTACAAAACTATCTCACTACTATGCATGCAACATGCAACATGCAACAAACAACGAATAGCAAACAACATCCTGAACATCGACATCAACATCAACATCAACATACCAATTAACAACACAACCCCCAGAACTGAACAACTCTCCAGTCTCCACAGTATACAATTACAATTGAGGAAATACCCTCCTATTCATAAATAACAAAGACGGTGCTAAACTCGCAGTATGTCGTATACAAAAGATATAAATCTGCTCTTCAAGCTGGAGCGCTCAATACGTTCTCTGTGATCGGATCGTAGAGCTCTATGGGGGTTGGGCTGAAGCTATGATTTTTGGTAAGATGAAAGGATTTAGAGATACCGCTGCGGTGTCAATCTTAGTGCATGGAAATGTTTGATAAGTCAACCTTGTACTTTGGAAAGGACCGTGTTGCTAAAGAACCACGTTGGTTTATGTTCAATGATAGCTGACTACATTTCAATCGTGTATTATACGTATGGTCGACGTGATTCCGAAATCTAGAGGTTGGACATGCCCGGAGAATCATAGAAATAGATCTCTTATATAAATCTGTATTGTATACTCATACTTTAACGTAGTGAAGAATTTTATCCTTGAAATATGAATACACGCCACGCATATTGTAACATAATTAAAAACAAATCTACATCCGGACCCCCATTTAACCGATCGACCTCCCATCTAATTCGTGCAAACGTTACAATCATTGATTTTTATCAAACCCTGCACCCCCAGCGGCAGTAAACTCCAATTCCTCTGTCAAATTCCCATACTGCGCAACCCAATAATCAACAAGATAATTCTGCCTTGGCTGCCACGGACCTCTATCTCCCGCCATGGGCAAATATCCCTTTGCTTTCTCTACATACGTACTACTCAAATTCAGCATGGGCTGAGAACTCATCTTATCGCCATGAACTTTCGGAACAGCTGATACGATGTTGTTCTCTCGCATGTGTTTAAGCAATCGAACCAATACTCCCGCGGTAGTGTCGGCTCCCAAAGTCCATGAAGCGTTTGTATAACCGATGACTATTACTGCATTAGGCATGTCTTGAAGCATCATGCCTTTCCATATATATTTGGTGGAATAGTCATAGGGAACGCCATCGACGCTCACTTTGGCGCCGCCGGCAAGTTGCATTTTAAGTCCAGTGGCTGTGATGATTATATCTGCATCGAGGCTTTTCCCCGATTCGAGCTCAATACCAGATGAGGTGACGGTTTTAATGGTATCAGTTACGATATCAGCTTTTCCCGAGTGAAGACATTTGAAGAAATCGCTGTCTGGGCAGATGCATAGACGTTGTTCCCAAGGATTATATTTGGGGCTGAAGTTAGGATCGATAGGAATGGTTGAAGGAATTTCCTTCTTAGTTCTGGCTCGGAGGATTTTGCAGGCGGTGCTGGGGAACTGACGACAGAAGTGGAAGAATAGTAACGGGAGTACCAGGAATCTCCAACGAATCAACTGGCTAGCCACCCAACTTGGAAGATATTTCCGCATGGAACTTCCGGTGGAATCTCTTGCGGGAACCCCCATTATCCACGAAGGACTTCGTTGTAACATTGTTACTTTGGTTGCCTTGTCTGCCAGATTTGGTATCAATGTAATTGCCGTAGCACCACTTCCAATAACGACTATCTTCTTGTCTGTGTAATCGAGATCCTGGGGCCAGAATTGAGGATGTATCTTCTTGCCCTTGAAGTCGTCTATACCAGGTATTTCGACTTTCAATGCCTCGCTGTAGTCATAATAACCTGTGCTCCAGATAATCCATCGTCCTTTTATAGTGCTCTGTCTTCCACCCGCATCAACTGCTAATGACCATTGCTGTTGTTCCGTTGACCAATCTGCCGATGTAACATTATGGTAAAATTGTATCTTCTTATCGATACCATATTCCTCGGCAGATTCTTTAAAATATTTGCAGATTGATTCACCATCAGCGATCGACTGGGAGCTCAACCATGGTCGCCATGGGAATCCAAATGTATGCAAATCTGAATCGGATCTGATGCCAGGATATCGGAATAGATCCCACGTCCCGCCAATTGCTCCGCGATTCTCGAGTATAGTATAGGTCAGGCCTGGAAGTTCTGTTTGTATACGACTGTAAAATGTTAGCCATCTGCTTGGATCGCTAAAGAGAGAAACATGGACAAGAATTCAATATCCAACAATTAGGTCTTACTATGCAGCATTAATTCCCGATAAGCCAGCACCAACGATAACAACGTCGTAATCGCAGTTCCCAGATCTTTGGACAGAACCCATTATGTGTGATTTGGTGGTTGTCAGGATCTACAGTAAGGATGTATATACAACAGATGTTGATGTTATATTGAAAGTAAAGTTCGGTAAAATATACAATGGCTGTGTCAAGAACAACAAGAAATCAAGACGGGGAATTAGAAGATATAAAAAGCAAAAGAGGAGTAACCATTCGAAGTGAATGTAGGAAATAGATCAAAGATACACACCGAGGCTCAATATCTTGAATACCGATACATGAAACATTTGAAAGGAAAGAGGAATGATGTGTGTGGCATTTGCATATACCGTTAAGACATGCTCTCAATCTCAACAAATAATACCGAGGCCCATTTACTAGAGCATACGTCCCTCGCAAAACTAAACAGAAGCAAGCTTAGTTTGCGTTATTGGCGTCGGTGAGTATGGTGGTATGATCGACATACGGACGGTCCATAGATTTCCACAGTCCGTGGGTAGTTATTATTGGCCCTTGATGTTTGATCAAAGAGGGACTGCAGAAGACCAGTACCAGGTGAAAATACAATGATGGCGTGAGGCAAATTTAGAATGAATCAAGATGAAGGGGCGAGATAGTTCCGCAACCGAGAAGTTTTGCATCGAGTAGAAACCATCAGAATGCGATCCGAGATCAAGGTGTCTCGTAGTTTTTGATATCGTAGATTTTGATATCAAACACGTGATCCATGAAGTCGGAAGTTGTCATGCCGAGGGCAACGTCACTAAGAGTCATGCCTTCTGGATGAACAAGATTGAGGAGGTGGGCAATCTATTCGTCCGTCTCGCTGTTCTTGATTGGTCTACGAGCGGTATATAAGCTGTATGAAGGCAATTCGGAGCCTATGTGATATTCCGAGAACGGGGAAGGGCTATGTAAAGGATGGACCCGGATGCTAGGAAGGGAAAGGTCGGTCGAAAGTTTGACTACGCAGCTTGACAGCAGTGCCACAGAAGAGTTACTTGGTTAAGAAATGGTGCGTGGTTCGATTAAAATCGGAGAAATCTCATTGTGTATGATTTATCACATTCTGAGGCGAATTTACTGGAGCTTCAGCTGTTACCTTTGCCGCCTCCTCAGTGGGATGATGGGAAGAAGACAACAATGTCCAGGCAACTGGAAACATTGGATTCTAATCACAAACCGGCTTAGTAGGCCTATCGATATAATAGTAATGAATCCAGAAAAGAAAGATCGAGTACTGGCAGACATTAAAAAGTATCTGAAACCTAGAGAACGTCCTTGATATGCACGCCACACTGACGAGATTATCTGTTTCTGTTGCGATACGAATGAATATGTGCACGTGAGTGCGCTAGTGTATAAGTGTATTGCACATAGCTCTCGTAGCTCTCAATGGATAGACACAATACAATGCATTATAACCATACCTATTATGAAGACGTCATAATAACCACAGAGGTGATGCTGACAGCTTCATGGATCGGCGGGAACCAGCAAAACCTTACTTGCTTTTGTTATCGTTGGTTTGTTCGATCTTAATATCTGTATGGTTAGTTTCATGTCTTCACATATAATCGAGAAAGATCTCGAATTGAGTTTTAATGCTCTCTATTCTCATTGTTTAGTCCTTCTCGAAGACATCGACTCTGTCGGACTTACTTGTGATACATCTCTTGATTTGAAGGCATTAGATAAGAAAACTGGGATTTCATTATCTGTTCTTCTCAATGTTATTGATGGCGTTGCCTCTCAAGAAGGGCGTGTACTGATTATGACCACGAATAAGCCGAAAGGTTGGATGAAGCCTGGCATATGATGATTTATGGTACAATTTGTACCTAGTTGTGCTTCCAGCTCTGATAAATTGTGATAGTTCAAATTTCTCTGCATTAATCAAAGCTCCAAAATGAAAATTAACTAGAGATTCTAATTATAGCGTAATAACTTCTCCTTGTTCCAATGCCCTGGTGCAGAATCACATTTTCGATTTTGTCAACTACCAACACCTCTAACAACCCAAGTTTACCAAGTTTTTATCAATCTAAATGCATCTCCACGCGACGCATGCATTTCTCAATTTCTCAATCTCTTGGGACCGGCGTAAGTCTAACTGGGAGTGGCTTCTTATCCCAGACTAAGAATATCTTTACGTCACTCCAGTTTTCCATTCCATCGCACATCTCAATGTCAAATTCCCATAAAATACGGGCCATTATTAACCGCATCTCTACATACGCAAGACTAGTTTTTGACGTTAGTATTGGTACAAAGTCTGTGAGCTCGAATTCGTTGCGAATAAACGATAGAAAGAATGCTTTGTGTCTATATACTTACTTCTTCCCAAGACAATTTCTAGGACCGAAACTGAAAGATTGCATTGCTGCCTTATCGTCATTCGCAAATTCTGGTGGGCAATTTGTCTCGAAACGTTCGGGGATAAATTCATCATATCTAGTAAAATTGGACGGGTAATGGTTCGCTGCCAACTGAGCGATACCCGCTTGCATCTGGTATATGTCAGCGTTTTTCAACGTCCCTGGTAGATTTGTACAACATACCCCACCGGCAACAAAGCCACCATCGATCATATCTCCACCTTGTGGAACCCTTCTTGACACTGCCGTAGGTGTAGATGGAAAACATCTTAGCGTCTCAGTCAGAACACAGTTGAGATATTTGAGTCTGTTGACCCCCAAGAAAGTTATGTCATCTGAGCTCGAAAATGTCGTTCGAATCTCCGCTATAAGCTTTGCTAATGTCGAGGGATACTTGCACAAATACCAAGTGCAAGCAGCTAAAGCCGTCGCCGTTGTTTCACTGCCAGCCACAATCAAAAGATTTGAATTCGCAATTAACTGCTGATCGCTAATTCCATTCTCTGGCTTTACCATGAGTGATAGAAAATCCATCCTGTCAGTTTTGTTTGCTTTTCGTCTCATAACTTTCTCAACCGTCATTTTGTGATGATCAGCCCCTTTCTGTGCGAGGGATTTTGGCATGAATAATGGCAGCATCCACTCGATGGAAGGATAGTAATTCAATGCTTGACAAAAATAATTGAACTTCATACTGTCGAATATCATCTTTACCCAAGGATGATATGATGAAGATGTGAGACAACCAAAAGGTTCGCCGAATGCAAGATCACCAATGACATCGAAGGTGAAGAACTAGAATTCAAATTATCAGTACCACGTCAATGATTAAGCGGTTTAACTTGAGAACTCACATTGTACCAAGAAACCATGTCAACTGCTTTCCCTTCTTTGATTCCTCTTTCAGTTGATCAATTAGTAATTGTGTATAACCTTGAACGATTGGCTCTTGTTCCCTCAATGCAGCTTCCGAAAATCCCCTCGACATGAGCTTTCTGAGAATACCATGCATCTCTCTCTCAGCAGAAATAACTCCACCAACAGAACTATTTTTGCTTGTGAAAAACGGCGTCTCTTTACTCATTTCAGGTTTTCCGTTTCGAAATCCATAGATATCGACCCAAGCTTGGCTGGAGACGAATGAAAGCTCGTCAGGCGCTATGCGCACTACCTTTCCATATTTCTGATGTAATTCTTTGACTGTAAAAGCGAGAGTTCCGTTGATCATCTGGTTGATATACCACAGGCGGCTTGAAGCAGCAAGCACTGGCCCGGGGTATTTGCTGAGTGGATGGAAGAAAATTCGATAAAAAATACGCAGAATTAGGAAGACAGGCACCTGAAGGTTGTTAGTCATGAAATATGGCAAGATAAATGATCGCTTACCAAAGCCACACTCAAGAGGATAATATCTGCCATGACGCAATGTGCTAATATTCCGTCACACCAATAGTGTTATATCAGTTGTATTTGAGATTACCAATATTAAGAGAGAAGTGTCAAGTTTAGCGTGCTCATATTGTAAGGAAAAGATTATACCTAGTGAAGAAAGGGCAATGTTTATAAACATTACTATGGAAAGCGGACATTTAGACATTTTGCACATTGAAAGTCCGTACACAGCGCAACCGCATGAAAAAAAAGCTTGATTCACAAGCGATGCAATGCCACCCTCCATGCCTTCATCTCGAAGGCCCACGTTCGATCCCCTTATTGAACTATTAATAACTTCATTGTTGTAACTGCATTACCTCCAAATTTCTATTGGTTAGGTACAAAGTGGATTCTTTCTATGTGTTTTATTGCTGGATGCGTTTTTATTGATGGCTTGGGTAGTATTACTGGGATTATATATTGTTGATGCAGTAACTTCCCAAGGGTAACGTAATTGCCTACTATTCTTTATTTATCTCTTTGTTGGATGCATATTTATTCTCATAGAGTTGTCTCAGATAGTTTTCTAGTACAGAAGCTTTCTCGATTCCCCTTTCTTTGGTTTATTCTACTTCAAATTTTTTCAACGTAGCTGATCCAACATTTCTACTAATGATCCTGAAGCCTATTGCTATTGGCAACCTACCGGTTTGCAACGATTACTTTCACTACATCAAGCGGCTTTTCCTAGATCCTCCTCATATTTGCTCCCAATGTTCGAGAAGTGTCCATCTCTATTGCAGGGAGTGGGAAGCGATAACTAACGTTATATGATGGTGTTCTCTATATCTTTTAACAGGTTATATAAACAACAAAAATATTTGGAACCCATATTTTTCTATACACTATATTAAACATCAAATCAATTCATAATATTTTGAAAAACCTTTTTATATTTCTGAACTCCCCTAGTTAGGGCTATCGATTAGTGTAACACAAGAAGAAATTGGTTGAAGAGATTTATTTTGTCTTCTTGAGAGACCACGATTGTATTGAAAGTATTGAACTTTTCTCGTTAGGTTTGACGTAACAACTTTTAACTAACTATATACATGTATTAAGACGAACCCGCAGTCCAGAGTTCGGTAGCCAAAGATTTTGGGGAGAAATTAACTAATATATACAGGTCTTTGATGCTTGAATCAATCTCTTCACATCCCAGCTAAGTGATAGCTAAGGACAAAAATTAAGCGTGGTCAATTGGAGATGGACCAGCGTCAATTGGGTAGGAGTAGATATTGTTTGGTCCCTCAGCCATCAATCCGTTTCCACCAGGTCTCATTTGGGATGCTGGAAGCAACAACTTCTTGTCAGAAGTAACCCACATAAGATCAGTCCAGATCAAAGCATCGTCTTGAACAAGAATGGATGCGTATCCATCAGGGGTGACCTTCCAGATAGCGAGCAAATTGGTGTCGCTAACATAGACATTTCCATCAGCATCGATGGTAGATCCACCAGTACTTGGGGTTAAGGCGAAGGGCTCGGTGAGACCACCAAGGCTGGCAGCCATGGTAGCGTTGGTCAGTGCGGCATCAACATAGGCGGTCTCGATACGGTAAAGTCCTCCGTTACATGGTTGGTAGTAGAGGTAAACTCCGTCGGGGGAGACCTCGATTTGGTCGAGTCCAACAGCAAGTGTGCTACCTGCGGCACCGTAACCTGGAACAAGTGTGTGGTTGTACATCATAGGGAAGAAGGCAACGGCGGATGGGTCATCAACGAGAACACGAACTCCATCTCCAGTAGTCATGTTCAAAACGACGAGAGCACCGGCAGTGTCGCTGAGATAAGCGACCTCACCGCTGGCACTGAAACGAACATCATCAATACCACTGTTGGAAGCGATGATGCTGTCGAGGTAGTAGATCTTGTCTACGGTATCGGTGGTAAGATTGCATCCAACCAACTTGGTGGATCCGTTGACACCGCTTGAACCACCATCGACCAACCAGTAACGACCATCGGGTCCGATTCTGGCACCATCAATGCTGACAAACTGGAGGCTAGGATCGGAGCTTGGATCGCTTGCGTTGTAAGAGTTCCAATAGGTATCGGGATACATGACAGTCGAGTTGTCGGCGAGGAGCTCTACAGTAATTGGTGGCAAAGTGGTAGAGTAACGCTGGGAAAGGAACTTGCGTCCATCGGCCGAGATAAAGATACCTTGGGTAGGTAACTCGACCGAGTACTCAAGGGCGAGGCCTGGTGCAAGAGCTGCAGCCATTGGCACTGCTGAGAGGAGAGAAAGAGCAAGAGAAGACAACATGATGAGATTGATGGAACTGATTTTGAACTATTGAGATTCTGTATGTATTGGAGCAGCTACTATATATACTTAACTTCACAATGATTCTGCTAGGATATGCTCCACGGTGACTGACAGGCAAGCCGCAAACGTCACGACAGTGTCCGGTCCAGTTTTTGTTTCGATATGCAGGGGAACTTCTAGATTGCTCGGAGCTAGATTCTTTAATTTAGCAGGTGCATCTGATACTCGTGGCGCTAGAACTTATTCGACAACTCTAAATGCGCTAGTAAATGACATATGGCTGCAAACCACGAAGAGATTACCCTTGTTTCCTGGCGTTCAAAATTCGGGGCTGTGCGCTTTCTGGCAGCCTAGGTGCCCATTCTCGGTCCCGTTGCACAATCTTGATCATAGTCTCTGTTGATCGATCATTTCTCCTCCTTGAATAGGAAGTTCAAAATTTTTCGAATTATATTCCATGTTAAGAAGTGACTGCAAATATGAGATCAAA
This sequence comes from Botrytis pseudocinerea, assembly GCA_019395245.1. NCBI lineage: Eukaryota > Fungi > Ascomycota > Leotiomycetes > Helotiales > Sclerotiniaceae > Botrytis > Botrytis pseudocinerea. The sequence continues at coordinate 79,439 of JAHXJK010000084.1, read as the reverse complement.
TTTCAAGTGTTTCTGCTAAGCAGTTTCCTGTCAAAGTCTATGGCCTGTCACAAAGAACGTATCAGGCCACATGCCGTGAGCAAATACTACAGAAGAATTCTTAGTATGGTATGATGAGTATAGTCCCACAATCAAGCCAACCCGGTACTTCTCGGTGGCGTGGGGCTACATGAATACTGGAAGGATCCGATCACAGGTACATACCCCCAAGTCCCCCTAATATCAGAAAGTTTCTTCATCAAGGTGACTGGAGGGTTGTTGGAGGTGTATTCATCCCAACAGAGGGTTTACCCCGAAGACCTCGGAAGGAACATCAGTGTCAAATCGGAGTTGTGATCGTAGCTCTGATAAGGTTTGTAAGCTGCTACTTGAGTAGATTTTCTTCCTTGGTATTAAGTACCGGCCCATGACACGTTTTAGTGCTTCAAGCTCACCCGGTCCCGAAGCTAACAGGAGCATAAATGAAGGTTATTTGCAAGCCCTGTCAGGCCCATTATCCACTATATCTTGAATGATGAGGATAATCACTTAAATGGCTTGGGGAAAAGTCTATGCGTGGTCTAAAAACTGGAGTAGATACCATACAAATGATTCTCCAAGCGTAAAACATATAGCAACCAAGATATTCTTCGGTCCCGTGTCGGTCCCGAAAGTCTTGGTGGATCAAAAATCCAGTACAACATGATAGAAATGCCGGGCAGCGCAGTGTTGATGCTTGCTTAAAATTTAAGAAGAATTGTGCAGCGGCGATGATCATTGAAGGACGCGTAGAGGTATGGAGTTATCAGATCAGAATTTAGTCACAACTATTAGATAGGCTGAGATAGTGCGGAAAAGTGTCGTGGATATCTGAAATGGCCAACTTTTCTGTGATCTAAACTTACTCTATACTTTCAAAGAAGCATCTTATTGATAACTCACATTGGATCTGACTTTTCTTCAAGTGCTCGTAAATCTTCTCTATCCTACAAATAATATAAGTTCTTGACGCTTGACAATCGCCTACCTGTAAATAGAACAAAATTCCTTAATCTTACATGAATCGTAAGACCATTGAATCTCAATGCGACAATGTCATTTCTGCATCCTTCAATTGACCTAAATATCTTCTTCGGACCTGTCCAATCTGTGCCCACTCTTCAAAAAGAATGTGTCTGAGCACAGGATCCATCATAATTCTACTGTTCTCAGTCCACGCGCTCTCTGTTGGTCTCTGAATCTCTGAACCCTTTCACGGACGTTGCCCCAAGTAGTTCATCTTTTGGAGAGCATCTAACAAAAGATATCTCATATCCTCAGGGAAAAGGCATGATAAGAAAGGGTGTCCAATCGTCCAGGATGCGATCCAATAATCAAAAGCTTTGGAATATTCAATCCCTTTCAAACAATGAAATCATTTCGCATGTCGACATAAGCCCAATTGTGAAATTGATTGACAGAATCAATTTGTGAAATTGATGAGGTTGCCTTCAGAATCTTAAAACTAGAATTGGACAATGGACTTGCAGTCTGGCTTATTGGAAACAATAAGATGGGAAAGTGAAGTAAGTAGTTGTTTATTTGAAAACTTCGTTTCGGTAAAGCATTTTTCCACACGAGGTTTTTTGCTATTCCGATGTTGAGCCATGAAATCTTTAGCTCATGTAGTCGTGGTGTCTCCAGAAATAGCTTCGGTAATCTAGATGTTAATTCACCTTCCTCGCCAGACAGTGAAGGGGCGTGCTCGTCAATTCATGTTTCGAGCGTGAGGTGACCTACCAACAGCATCAAAAACACTTAAAATGATAACTTTAACATCGAATCTGAAGTTCTGAACATTGCTATGGCCGAATAGTTGAAAATGCTCTGGGTGGTGGCGAACCAATGAATGAAAGGAAAGTCTCCCGAGGTGGAGCTGTCTCATGCGGGAATTTCTTGTATGTCTGCTGGTCACGTGCCAACATCTTATCAAAGAACTCTCTGGCCCTCTAGTATGCCACTCACCTTGAAGCATACCATACCAGTCGGGTGAAGGGTCGAAATTGGACCTGAGTTCTCTACACTGTTTTCCAGTGTCAATTGGGATTCATGATGTGGTTATGCCTAAAATTCTGACCGCTTGGGTACGATTAGTTCTACCCTATCGGCAAAGTTTCCCAAGTTTATCTCTCCACTATTTTCGGATTTTTTGAGAAAGTTCCTGACTAGCTGCTTATGTCAATGAGGTAAGTTAAGCTTATATCAAACACAGAAGATATTTCTCTTATCCTCAAAATTATCCACAGTAATTCCTTATCGCTCGAAAAAAAAAGCAAGCAGGCAGGTTCTCCGTGGTGTCAACTCGCGTTTGTATCTAGATTTTCCAATATTCTGTGGAAACAGTGAGTGATGGTGTGGTAGTCGAAGATAAGTACGTCTCTACATTAACCTCCATTTCTTTCTCACATAGTTGTGCTTTAAATCGTTCTCTCATTCTCCAATATTGAAGCCCTCTCCATCAGTGTATATGTTCTGAATACACCTTCATCAACTCATAATTTTTTTGATCTTGAAGAAATGACCATCTCTTCCTCCTGCAAGCCATGGCTTGCCAAATGCTTAACGATGCCTCCAAAATACATACAAGCATCCATCATCATATCAATCGGCGGTATTCTATTTGGACTTGATACGGGGACTATCGCCCCCCTAACAGTGATGCCTCAATTCGATGAAACTTTCGGCAAACTCTCATCGACAGTTGTGCGTAATCCCCTTCGTCCCCTTCTCATTATTTCGCCTTCGCCGGTCTTGCCCAACGAAAACTAACGCAATCCACCCTCTCTAGCATGGCCTCGTTGTCTCCACAATCCTTATCCCCGCAGCTCTCTCCTCAATGTTCACTGGTCATTTGGCCAATGCTCTCGGTCGCTTAGCAGCTACTGCAATTGGCTCCTTCATCTTTGGTATTGGTGCTACTATTGAATGTACTTCTTTTCAACTTCCTCAGCTTTTCATCGGGCGTGCTATAAAAGGAGTCGGTGAGGGCTTCTTCCTAAGCACATTAGTCGTCTACATCACCGAAATATCACCCCCATCCCAGCGAGGTACTTTGGCTAGTCTTCCGCAACTCGTTACAACTTTGGGGGTTCTAGTAGGTTATTTTATGTGTTATGGTTCTGTGGGAATAGAATCAAGTCTGAGTTGGAGATTACCATTTGCGGTACAAGCAGTTATCGCATTCTTGTTCACGGCCAGCACCATGATGTTTCTACCGCAAAGTCCAAGATGGTTAGCGGCAAGAGGAAAGTTCGAGGAAGCGGAGCGGGTATGGTTAGATCTAAAGCTCCCGGAAAAAGAGAGAGAAACGGTGGAGGATGAGATAGATGATAATGAAAAGGCTGATCAGAAAGTAAAAGCGAAAGATATGTTCGCGATTTTTGCACCAGATGCTTGGAAGAGGACAGTTTTGGGGTTATTCTTGATGGGAATCCAGCAGGCGGCTGGTATTGATGGTGTTTTATATGTATGTCTCCAATCTATTCCTATTCCCTCACATCTCAAAACTGACAAAATTAGTACGCACCCCTCCTCTTCCAATCCGCCGGTTTAACTTCCTCAACTGCCTCCTTTCTCGCTTCGGGTATTTCCGCTCTCCTAATCTTCCTTACAACTATCCCAACCTTTATCCTCGCCGATAAATGGGGTCGCAGAACCAGCACCATCGTCGGTGGTGTTGGCCAATTTGTCGTCATGTTCATCATCGCCTCTCTCTATGCCTCCGGTTCTGTACATTCCTCCTATGGCGCCGGTCGCTGGGTAGTTATCGTATGCATCTATCTCTTCGCCATTGTATTTTCCGCCACATGGGCCGTAACCTTTAGAGTATACGTGGCCGAGATTCAAAGTGCAAAAACGAGGGCCGGAGCAACGAGTTTGGGGTTGAGTGCTAATTGGGCGGTAAATTGGATAATAGCATTTACGACACCTATTTTTCTATCAAAGAGTGCGAGTGGATGTTATTGGTTGTGGGGAAGTGCGGCTTTAATAACAGTCGTTGTGGCAGTGTTCTGGATGCCGGAGACAAGGGGAAAGAGTCTGGAGGAAATTGATGCCAGTTTTAGGAAGGGAGATAGGAAGGGTGCAGTTGCAGGTGGTGGAGTTGTGGAGTTAGGGCCCGTGGAGTATCTGGAAACACAGGACGGAGGGGAATATGAGAAGGATGGCAAGCATGATATGAAAGTCACTTCAAGAGTTGTGGTAGAGACTCCGGCTTCGAGTTCTACTGTGTCATTGTCGTGATTTAGTTTGGAAAGACACTTTAAAATTTGGTGCTAAGGAGTTTATGGATGGCCTCTATGGTATATCGCCGTGGTGGAGCATCAGGTTAACGAGTAATGACGATATACGGTAAATGGCTAAAGGGTACAAAGGATAGACGGGAACGAAAAAGGATAGAATTGGTATAGAAACTAGAACTTCAGTAAACGAGAAATGAGCGAATACAGATTAGAACTACATTTGATTCTCTTCGGACAACTACAATTAAAGATTGGAATGTGATGAATAGACCGAAGATTGCGATGTTTTTAAACCTTACAAGAACGAACCCGAAACCGTATAAAATCTTCAAATCCAAAACACACCGGACCCTTTTGAGTCAAGACTATCCCTTGTTTCAAATATCCAGATGAAAGAATCGGTGTAATGTTGAGATGCTCTGGTCAATTTTGAAAGACGCCCTATCGTACCTACATTCAAATCTCATTCAATGGTAGGTGAAGTGTGTTTGGGATTTGGTGATTTTATTCGTTGTTGACAAGGTCTTGATCACATGACCAAGCTCGACGCGTCAACGCTTCATAACATTCCCTCCACTTCACAGATCAAAATCTCCCCGAAGTGAAATCGAAAACGTCGATCCAACGGTTTGAGCCACCATGCCATATTCTCAGAAAGTGGAAGGCTTTGCACGATGTTGTGTAATGACACACGTGCTCCAAGCTCCGAGCACTTCGTTGAAGAGGTGGTGTTCATTTAGTCTCAACATTCGACGATCATTTGATGATCAGAATCTCCCAAAATAGTTCTCCCTCAGCCTCATGTGGAATTGACATCATTCACCCCCTATGTACCTGATTCTTATGGGGCTGAGGTAAATCTCAATTTGGATATTGGACACTCGACAGGATTGACACCGTTGTCGATGTTCTTGTCACAGTTGAGCGCATCAAGCCAACACGGGCGATAACACGCACGAAGACAGGTGGAGATGAGTAGTACGAGTACACTTGTGTCACTTCCACAAATATTGAATAGGATAACTAGGTGATCCAGATTTCCTATTAGGAAGTGACAATGGTACCGCATTGACCTAGACCATTTTGGACTTGCTTTTATATCAACATTTCTATTGCCATGTCTGCTTGTTCTGTTTTCTTTTTTTCTTCTTAACTGACTCAAAAAAACGCCGACATTCATTTGATTGTTTATATTTCTTTCCAATTTCATACCCAATTCGCTCACAGAATGAACTTTCCTTAAATTCCAAAACATTCGAAACACCTTACAAACATGGGCGTCTATCATTTCTTTCTATTTCTGTCTTTGAACTTATTACTTAAGAGCGTGACTCCTATTCTCACCTCTACTACCACCATCCAGCTTGCGTCAGTTAAGGGCTCATTGGCTATAAACGGACCGTTTGGGAAATTTGATAATGTTACCACGACAAGTAATTCTTCTGCACCATCATATTGGCTAGAGGACATTGCTCATCAAGGACTTGCCCCTTTCAATTTTAACGACACCTCATATCAAGTATTCCGCAATGTGAAAGATTTTGGAGCCAAAGGTTGATATGATCACACTTTCACTCCCGTTTATTAAGTGCTTTCTAACATCGTCAAGGGGATGGTGTAACAGATGATACTGTTGCTATCAACCAAGCTATCAGTTCTGGCGGAAGATGCAAGCCTGGAGACTGTCAATCTACAACTACAACTCCTGCAACGGTTTACTTTCCAGCTGGGACATATGTCATCTCATCTTCCATCGTTGATTACTACATCACTCAGATTATAGGCAATCCAAACCAACTCCCTGTGATTAAGGCTACTGCAAAATTCAATGGATTTGGCTTGATTGATGGAGATACATATGGAGCCAATGGACTCAATTTTGGAGCCACGAACGTCTTTTATCGCCAAATTCGTAATCTGGTGTTGGATTTGACGGAAATTCCATCTAATACTTCAGCCTATGGAATCCACTGGCCTACTGCACAAGCAACCAGTTTACAGAATATTGTATTTCAAATGAGCGATGCAGTTGGTACTCAGCAGCAAGGCTTGTTCATCGAAGGAGGTATGTTGGCAACCTAGCGATTCTCACGCCTTATAACCATTTACTTCGTTTATGTCATAACTTTAATGCTCCACGCTTACACAAAATAGGCTCCGGTGGCTTCATGAATGATTTGATCTTTAATGGCGGCAAAACGGGAGCCGTGTTTGGTAACCAGCAATTTACAGTTCGAAATTTAACCTTCAATAATGCTGTAACCGCCATTGACCAAATCTGGGACTGGGGATGGACATATTTGGGGATCAGTATCAACAATTGCACCACTGGTTTAAATATGTCCTCAGGCGGATCATCAGATCAAGCTGTAACATCTGTCACACTAATTGACAGTAGTTTTAAAGATACTGATGTCGCTATCATCACAGCTTACAATAATTTTTCTTTGCCAGAGGCTGCTGGAAGTCTTATTCTTGATAATATTCATTTGACGAATGTTCCAATTGCCATACAGGAATCGAAAAATACCGTTTTGGCTGGAACCAACAACCAATCAATGATCATTAATGGATGGGGAGAAGGGAACGAATACACACCATATAACACTACCCGCTTTGAGGGGTATATTGTTCCCTTTCCTCGCTCTGAGTCTCTTTCCCCCCTTGGAAAATTCTACACCCGTTCAAAGCCTCAGTATGAAGGCTTCCCGCTTTCTGAGTTCGTTTCAGTCCGCACAGCGGGTGCTACTGGAGACGGAGTCACTGACGACACGAAGGCATTGAACCTTGTGTTTGCATTTGCGGCCGTCGCCAACAAGATTGTTTATATCGATAGTGGAACTTACAGGGTGACGTCAACTGTTCATATTCCATCCCGTTCGAGAATTGTCGGTGAATCGTATCCAGTAATCATGGGATCGGGATCATTTTTCACAGATATCGTTAATCCTCAACCTGTTGTCCAAGTTGGCATCCCCCTGGAGAGAGGGACTGTTGAATGGTCAGATACGATCGTTTCAACACAAGGATATATGGGAGGAGCCATTTTGATTGAATGGAACTTGGCCAGTCCAGCGAGATCTCCTTCCGGACTTTGGGATGTTCACACGCGTATTGGCGGATTCGTGGGCTCTGATCTCCAGTTAGACCGCTGTCCCGCTACCTCTAATAGTACTGGGATCGTTCTTGAGTGCAGAGCTGCTTTTATGTCAATGCACATCACCAAGCATGCATCCGGTCTTTACCTAGAAAACAACTGGTTTTGGGTTGCCGATCACGATATTGACGACCCTAATCTATCTCAAATCACAATTTACGCAGGCCGTGGACTTTACTGCGAATCTAGAAAGGGCGCTATATGGCTTGTTGGAACTGCTGTTGAGCATCATACTTTGTATCAGTATCAATTTGATAGTACGAGAGATGTTTTTGCGGGACAAATCCAGACGGAAACTGCCTACTATCAACCGAACCCCATTGCAACCTACCCCTTTCCAGCACTTACTGAATGGAACGATCCTGATTTCGCCAGCTCATGCGCAAATTTAACGGGAGAAAACTGTGCGGAAGGATGGGGTCTACGAATCATTGACAGCGAGTATATTTATGTGTATGGCGCTGGAATGTACAGTTTCTTTGATAATTATAGTACTTGTAAGTTTTCGCTAATCTATCTCGATGGGCTACTTTACTAACATATCTGCACCAGCATGTTCTGCCCAAGGGAATGGCGAGGCTTGTCAAGCTAGAATCTTCAGTCTTGAGGGGGATAGCTTGAATGTTGGCATTTACAACCTGAATACGGTGGGTGTCACGAGTATGATCACTATTGATGGGATAGATGTTGCGAATTATTCTGACAATATTGCGGGGTTTGTGGATCATATTGCCTTATTTAAAAGCGAGGAATGATGTTGAGACAGTAGAGCAGTAGTGGAGATATATAGGCTAGCGTTGTCATCGGATCTTTTGCTTCAAGCAGTAATACCGTAAAATAAAAAATACAAACCACATTGCTTTTCAAACACCCTATATCCCGTGCTGCTATATTGGACGACATCACATACCATTCTCAGGGGCATTCTCAAGGTGTTCACACTTGTAGAAAATTTCCGAAATAAAGCTAGTGTTCCAGATCAAGACTCGGCAGCTTGTTCCAGTTGAACAAAAAAAGAAACAAAGAAACGAACGATCTGATCGTCTTGTTGCACATCTCACCAATTCTACTATTTCAATTGTTATCTATAAAACATAGTGTGAAACAAACTGCCAATCAAACTTCTCGAACATCAATCCATCCAAAAAAGCAAAAAAACCCCCCTCTCTTCTCGAAGAACAAAGCTCCAAAACCTACCTCGATCCCAATTTCCCACACTATGTAACATCGATTTCTTATTCCCTAGCTCCCACATCCAGCATTCTAGTAGCCATCGCCACAAAGCCTTATTCCTTGACCCAAAACACTGTTCGCCGGCCCCGTGTCTCCTATCCGCAAACCAACAAAGGGATATCCGAATATTCGTGACATTCTCTGCACATTAGCCTACAAGCGCAAAAGCCCAATACGGTTCTTTGTTCGTCGCATCGACTTTCTGGCCTCGCATCTTGTATTTCCCAAAAATTGTGTAACAAAGAAAACGTAGTTGACCGGCAATCGTCCCCGGCGTTCCGGACCGATTTGTAGATGTGCAACAATTGGGTATCTTCAGGCACACCAGAGAGGGGGGTGGCGAATTTGGATCGAGGGATTATTTGGTGAAAGGGGAATTTTGTCTGGAGTTAGATAGGGGAGGAGACGAGAGGGGTGGAGCGGACGAGTGGGATTTGCAAACTGATTCTTTCCGACGAAAATGAAATAAATTACTGTGAAAACTCCCGCCTGATCCCGCTAATTTTTGAATGGTTTGAATAGATAGATGAATGGTGAACGCCACTAATGCACAGATGTTCCTCCGCTGTCTACCTGCGCATCCCAATATACATACTCCACTCCACACACATCTGTACAATCTCCCCTTCATATAGACAAAGATATGTGAGGTGGGGTACCCCTCATAAACACAACTCTCTGTACAAATGCTACAGACCTAAGGCGTCTGCACATATTCATGCGTTTCCGCTCTCAAAGCCGCAATTCCGTTTTCCTTCCCGCTACTTCCAGCCACAGCCCCAAGTGTATCTCTCGCATCGGTCTCGCCTCCCCAGCTTGAAAATCGTACATGTTTTCCCCTCCATGCTCTTTTTGCTTTCGTACCCTCCTTTCCTTTTCCTTTCGCATTTTCTAGTGTTTCACTTTCGATGCCAGCCCCAGGAAGAGTTAATGTGTTATTCATACCCAACGGCATAGACATTGGTCCCTGTCCTTTCACTCCCAAACCCAAACCCCCCAATCTAACCCCCTCCCCAATATTCTCGCCCTCCTCCTCTTCCTCCCTAATCGGATCATAACTCCAAGCTCTCGCTCTCCCACTCCTCGCATTTCCCATACCCCTCGCACTCCTCGCGCTCTTCATTCTCCTCCCAAATCCATCTTTCGCGCCCACAAAGCCCGGATCCCCTTGTAGTAGTTTCCTCTTCCTGTATTCTTTCCTGAGTATCCAGACTAGCATTCCTAATATCGATGCCGTAATGAGAAGCACGAAGGCATTAACGCCAATAGCCACCTTCCATGATGTGGGGATGTGAGGACCGGATGGGGGATCCGAATTGTATTTAGCGTGGTGAAATGAATGCGTGTTGCTGTGGTATTCGTAGTCGCGGAGTTCGAGGGTTTGAGAGGAGGATGACGTAGGGACATTGCAGTTTGACGTGCAGATTGGCGAGGATTGAGAGTTCGATTTTATTCTGCGAGATACATAATTAGTATCGTTTTATTGAGCTAGGATGAGATATTTATGTTGCTGAATCCAGGGAATTGGTACATACTCATTGATGTCGGCATTTCTATCAGTGGAAGCTGGCATTGAAATCACAGCTGCCCAGCTTACCGCTGGTAACAAAAGAAAGGAGAGATGGTATTCCATGTTAAATTATATCTGCACTTTTCGTGCGCACGCAACAACTTTTCCACGGAAACAAACAAACAAACAAAAAAAAGATCACTCTATAAACAATCGAAGAGCACCGGCAAGAATTGGTCAATAAGAACGAAACGTAAGTAAAACTAAGGAAAGAAATCGTATTAATGAGAGTGAATACCGAACAATTCGGTGCTGGTAAATGAATGACAAAGATAGATGATGATGGCGGTGAATTGCTAATCAACCAATATATCAATATCAGACCGAAGGGTGACTAGACATTGAAAGACAGCCAATAATCAAAACAGAAGATGTTTATTGGTACCAAGAAAAAACATCACAAGCATTGACAGCAGCAGGTAAGACATTATTAATATTCGGACCCCAAGTAACCATACCTTACCGTTCGTAAAGGGCAACCTACCTTTCGCTCATTAGATTGATAGAAAACATGGAAACGAGAATGAGAGATTGATGTTGTGCAATAGTGCTACGGTAGCAAATGAGGTTAAAATTGAGGATCTATGCAGCGGCACTCTTTTCTAAACAGTCGATCTCCATGTCAAAAATGAAGGGGATCTATTGGTTGACTAGCCGCAAATAAGATAAGAATTGTGGCTATGAGGCAAGTGAAGGAAAAAAGATTGGATTAGATTCGTTCGCTTATCCGGTACCTGGTTTGGTGGGTCAAGACTGTACTTGAATAAAAGCTTGGCCTTGAGGAAAAGGGGTATAGACACGGTATAATTATTATACGGTTATTGAGATCCATGCTTAAACGCTCTCCTACGCCGTGTGACAGAATCCTTCATAGATCCTCTTGGCTTGTAATTCAAAATAGATACTGAAACAGACGTATTTGAAAATTCTACCATAGTCCCTTTTGCTTCATGTTCAATCAGTGGTTCAATTCGAGCGTCGTGACAATCACAGACCAACCGGCGGTGTTGATCGTTTGGCCCACTCATGTATCCATGGTGGAACATCGAATTGGAAATGGAAATTGAATGTCAAAATATTCCGTATTTCAGGGGTTGACGTTGACAATATCTGGAAGTTTTCCCGCGAGCGAGGCGGATACTCCGTATAGCAACTCAAAATGCATTTAAATACGAACAAAAGAAGACTCTTTTTCTTTTCTAGAAGTCATGGAAGCAGCTTTCCATTAGGGTGTGAAGTTATAATCAAATTGTGGAGCAGAGAACCATAATTACATGTCCCAGAAATTGCCCGTACTATGCATACATGGCATAATTTCGTGAAAAAAAAAAATAGTGCAAAAAGAGGAAACATTTATATGTCATCCTCGGTAATCGGCTTCTTCGGCTTGAAAAATCGTCCCCCCTTGGTTCTCTTCTCAGGCTTGAATATTCTTTTCGAATCTCTGCTTTCCTCAAGGCCTTCCATACCATCACGACCCATGATAATGTTAAACTTATTCTTCTTCTTCTTGGCCGCTGATTTACTTAGGACCTTTCCGGGTTTCGATCCCTTACTGCTGACTACACCTTCTCCTCCCCTTCCTAATCTAGGTTGTCGGGGGACTCTCGTTTTAGCACCGAGTGCCCAAAGATCTCCCCATTTGGATTTCCTAGCATCGCGGTACGCTACTTTACTGAAACTTTTAGGGATTGTCCATCGTTCCAACTTGCCTGATGGTGTACAAACATCCAAGGTGACATGCCCACGACGTTTGAGAGGTGGGAGCATAGATCGTGGAAGCGATAATGGATGGAATGGTATGTCACCCTCTTCAGGCATTTCTGGACCGTCCGGTAAGTTATGCTCTTCATAACCAGCAAAAGATTGGTCAGTTGCAGCATCTCCTTGTAGAATAGCCTCTTCTTTCCTAGCATCAACGCCTCTTCGTACCGCCAGATAAGTATATCTTACATCTTCGTGATTGCGAGAAGAAGCACCTAAAATCTTCTGTAGATAAGGTGGACGGAGATAACGCTGTTCAAAATGACAAAAATCCTTTCTACCAGGGGTAAGGCCTGGGACTGGATACATTGGGCACTTCGTATGATTGGTACATGGCGCAATAATCATGCCCTCCTCTTTCTGCGCGAACCGCGATTCGTTGTCTGAAAGAGATTGAAGCTCTTTTTCGACATTTTCGTCACCAGGAGAAGAGATATGTGAGTCAAGTAAAAGAGAACGAGCGCCTGCTATGGCCTCGAATCCCCGTGGTAATCCCTTTTCTATCAGGATAAGTACACCTCCTTTCGGATCAAGCATTGACCAGAGGTTCTGTACCATGTGTTTTCGGCGGAAATCTTCCTTCAATGGAAATAAGGTATGCGGGGCGATGATCAAATCATACATTTTCCTAGGTTGTGCAGGCCCACCATCAAGTTGGGCCTCGCCACTGGATGAATGGACATAATCAGGAAGTCTGGGAAGAAAGGTAGTATTGTCGAGAAATCGTGAAATTCGGTGTCGTAATGTATCTGCTCCGGTGAGAACCGTGTGCTTCCCCGATGGAGGTACGTCTCCTTCCACAATACCATCATCTTTCAATACATCCCATTCGGCTCGTAAGATTTCCTGCCATGCTACAATACCAGCCCCACCAGCTCCTGCGTCGAGAATTCGTGGACCTTGGCCACCCTCCCTGAACAACATCTCACGAATCCATTCAGACCCTAATCGTTTGCGAACCTCAACCAGCGTGCTCATGACGGAAGTATAAGTACCTGACATTACTCCAGCTAAATATGCATCTGCTTCAATTTCGCTCATCCTATGTTGTGAAGCGTCAAGTCCAACATGTTTTTGTGGTAGAAGCTTGAGCTTTCCTACGTTTGGAGTAGAAGAAGAATATGGTAACCACTTTCCACCAAATGCTTTATGTGCAGCCTCTGTGACGTGTTTCATGCTTGTTCTCTCTAGCAGTTCGGTAATCGGTGTAACAAATTGTTCTTTCGGTAGCGATATAGTGCTAGGGGATGTACCAAATCTAGCGGTTCTAGTGTGCGGATGGGTACGAACTTCGTCCGAGCTAATATACGAATCATATTCGTCTTCTTCAAATTCTTCGGGGTCCTCAAATAGTTCTTCCTCGGATTCTCCTGACGATTCTTCCTCCTCCTCATAGTCCTCGTCAAAAACAGTATCTTCTTGCTCTGCTGCTCGTGCCATTGCTTCGTCCATATCGCGTTGCAATCGTGCGATAGCATCTACCTCTCTTTGATTTTGTGCTTGAAATGTTATATCAGTAGAATCCGTTCCCGCAGAAGTCTCTGTTGCCATTAATATTTCCTCGCCTTCCAATTCCACATCAGGTTCGCCTTCTTCCTCAAGCCCCAATTCTTCACCCTCACTGGCGGAAACGAACCCATCCGTGCCATCTTCCACAACTTTGAACCCCAGCTCTGGATCGAATTCAATCTCTTCAAATTCGCCATCAGCGTTCTCCCTCAAGAGAACATTCCTGGATGGCCCATCCTCTCCAATATCCTCTTCCTCGACCTGCAGATATTCCAAGTCCTCCGGCCTAGTTTCTCGCAGTGGCGCACCGTACAATCGCTCGTATAATTGATATTCCTCGGCAGATAGATAATCCTTTGGCAGAGTTTCTCCAAACGTCTGTCTAGCCTGCCTCACAAACGATTCAATTTCTGCTGCTCTTGCTGCTGTAGCTTTGACTTCGGACTCTGATGCGGTTGTGGTCGCTCGGGCGTCATCTGATCGAGTAAGAGTTGTTGAGAATAATCGTAAGGTATTAGGGCGAGGCTGGATTGATCGATGTCGAATATCGCGGTGTCTCGAATGTGTAGAGGCGATTGAAGCAGTGGGTCTTGTGAATCCATATTCGAATAGAGAAAGAAGTTGAGATCTACATGACTGGCATGCCCTCGGAGCTTTACGTGCGGTGAGCATAATTAATTCTTGCTTCAATTGTGAGATTATCAAAACACTCTTCGAGAAGATCGTTGTTAACCTTGATCGCATGAATATTTACCTGCGAACTTTTTTGAGATATTGCGCTCAGCATAAGTTACTAAATTCACACCCTTACCCCGCGTTGAGTGATTTCTTAGCCAATGGATTACGAAGCATTTGATAAATTCATGCTAAACATTGATATCGTACCCCTCTCTACTTCTTATCGTCGCCGCTGTTGTCTAGCTAATTGGACGCATGTAACTGTTGGACAACGATATCGTGAGCAAGTGTTTCCAAAGCGAACTTCGGGTCATTAGTTATTGATCGAAAGCTTTTAGTCAAAGCATCAAGGACATCACATCGATTGCACGTTTGCAGTGTACCTCAAGTGAGTTGCGGAAACTGAGATACATGGTCTGGCGCCTACTATTCCATCTGCTCCGTTGTGGTCCTCAATACGGATGCTTTGATCACCCCTCAGCGATGAGCACTGATAGGTAAGCATTATAACTGGAGGAAATATCTGTTTAAAATAATATTTTACCCACTTTCCATCTTCTATGTGCATATAAAACAGAGCTCTATTCTAATTGAGTTTTACAAATTCTTATTTCTATTCTTCGCTTAATGGCTGATCATGTATACCAAGAGATACAAGGGGCGCGGTGCACCAGGTGAACGTTAGAAGATTATGGCTTACAGATAGCTAGAGCAAACAAGTGTTAGCAAAATTTGGCTACACCCCTCGGTATTGGTGGTAGTATGTCGATGGACTATCGTCTCTTGATAAGTTACTCGTAGACTCATCATAAATTCTGCTATGCACCAAGCTTAAGCAGAATCGACATCTAGATGGTTCACAAATAAGCGCAACCGGTTTCATGACTTTCTTTGAATAAAGGTTGTTTGGGAGAGGAAAGAATCTTCTTGTGGTTTTGTTCGTACAAAATCTTTATTCAAAAGTCAAACAAATTCATACAGAACGCGAGTTTTTTTTTTTCGGATTTACATAACCTCTTTGATCTTTGTTGCTTTGTTCTCTATGTATACATTTCGGATGAGCCACATACTCAAAAGCGGCATATTTGCTGATATCATACGAATATTAAACGTCTACTAGATTCCAAATGTATTAAGGATGCTAATTTCACCGACCGTTTATCAGAAGAAATATGGTGCTCCCCCTACTCCCATAGCCATCATTATTAGCTCATATCGCAGCGAACTCACGCCAATATCTGCACACAAACTTGCCAATCCATCTGCTAATTTCTCCCGTGAAGAACGGATAGCGTATCAACAGTCCAAAACACTTATGGTTTTGGCGTGGTTATTTGCATACCTTGAAGAGCTACTGGGAGAAGACATCGAAGAAGAAGAAAATGAAAATGGTTTTGAGGAATGGCTTGATAACTGGACTAAATCCCTGAATAACCTCACTAAGGCCTTCGATGCGTGTCTACAAAATTTCAATATTTGCGTTCACATGCTCAACGTCTGGGAAACAGCCACTAGGTCCAGCCTGTATGGCGACAGATACTAAGATGAAGAAACAACTCGTCTCAACAAGCTCAAAACTTCTGGAGCAAATCTATTGAATCTCATCGAGTCACTCAAATTCGTAACAGGAGGAAATGATAGGAATTTGCAAAGGTACTACAATTATACCATCGATACGTACTTGGCCAGTCGCAGAATGCTTTCTCCTGAATCTAATTATGCGAATGTTGTCGCGGATAATGAGTCGAGCGCACAAAGAATGAAGCCGTCTTTGAAACAAATTTACGAATAATTCGAGCGCCCTTGGCATTTATGGACGTCGCCTCATCTGAGCCACTGTGTAACTAATCAGATGCTCCATGATGATCCTGAAGCTGCCCTGAAACCAGCGATTAGAGCAGAAATTTCCACACCTCAACAAAATAAAATCTAAGATTCCCCATAAAGACAAATCAATTGAGTACGCGCGGGGAGCAAGACAAGCACTTATCTGGTTAAAGAGAGATCCGACAGCTTCATATGAAGAAATGGAGTAGGCACTGGATAAACGAGACGAACTTCGAGAGTATTTAAACGAAATTAAGAATGGTGAATGTTTAAGAACACTCATCTGAAGCTTTGAGTGGCGTATTACATGTACAGCTACACATGCTCGAAGCAAGTAAGCGAGCATTGAAGGGGTGTGGGAGTGGTCAATGGAAGAGTTGGGACACGAATTTTAGATGATAAATATCATGAGTGTTACAGGAAGGAACCATACAAGGAGCAGCGAGGGCAGTGACCAGATCGCTTGCAACGAAGCTTCTTGCATGTTTTGTTGCCGCTTGATTGATGAAGCCTTCATCCATGTGGTAGCTCTTGTTGATGCTCATCTTGCTGCCCATTATTTCACTCGTATAATCTCATCACTGGGACGAGTTTAATTGACATAACTCAAATTCAGATTTCTCAGTAATAGCGTCTGTGTTGATTGTACCAAGACCGAGCTGTCGATAACACAACAGCAAACTTAAGGACTTGCATCAAAATCTTTTTGATATCGCCAGATTATCATGGAAAGCGAAGGTCCAGGGTATTTGTCAGCATCCGTGTCTTGGAGCCATACCCCAAAATGCAATCACGCTCACAACAAAGCAATATAATGAATATGCGATTGATGTCTTGACAACTTACAAGGAGTACCGAAATTTTGGAGTTGAAGTAACAATTCTAAAGAATTATGATATCTTTGCCAAGCTGGGTGTTACTCTGTGGGTTGCGATGTCATTTTGTTATCCATTTTGGACTGGACCTCATTACCCCTCGCTCCATGAGATAGAGTACGGACACTGCCAAATGTGTATGTATTGACAACTTCATGCATGAATTGCAGAAATATGGGTTGCACTTCCTAGATAGTGTTGTCTATCGCGGTACAAATGGCTACTATTTGATTGGTGGGCGTATTCAGTCATATCAATTGTTGAGTCACCGAATTATCCATGAACTCACCTCGATTGTTATCGATATCAGTCATACAACTCTCGCCTTCTCTACTTAAACCCTCGAAGAGCCTACCTCACTCAATTGACCTGTCTTCTTCCACCTCATACCTGCCATGGCTCTTCTCGAGCAGGCTTTCGGTCAATCAACCACAAACCCTCTCGTAGTCCTAATAACAATCGCAACCCTATCCCTCCTCTTCCGCTCCACCTACCGCTGCACCCTGCACCCCCTCTCCCACATTCCCGGTCCACTCCTCCCAAAACTCACATCCCTCTGGCTCCACTACCACGCCTACATTGGCGACGAAGCAAGCTGCATCCACAAACTCCACAACCAATATGGTCCCATCGTCCGCGTCTCTCCATCCGAAATCGACATCGCAGATGCAGATGCCATAGCGCCTATCTATATATCCAAAGGCGGATTTCCAAAAGCTCCTTGTTATGCCAATTTTGACGTCGATGGTCACAAGACGATATTCTCGACTACAGATGCGGAGTTTAGGGCTCCGAGGGCAAAAGCAGTTACGCCCTTGTTTTCGACGAAAAGCATTAGGGATAATGAAGTTGCATTGTATGGATGTGTGGAAAACATGCTTAGGAGAATGAGAGAGGATGCTGAAGGAGGGGCACCAGTGAATTGCTTGAACCTGGCGAGGAGTTTGGCACTGGATGCTATTTCTACACATTTGTTTTCGGAGAACTACAATGGAACTTCTGAAAAAGGCGAGAGATTGTCGGCTTCTGCATTTGTGGACGCGTTTGTAGCTGTGGGAAGATTCTTTTACTTGCCAAATACAGTCTTTATCTGGTTATCATGGTTTGTGGAAAAGCTCGTGGTGGATTCACATACTGAAAATTCCATCAAGTTGGTGGACCAGTTTGTAGATAATCTTGTGGAATCTACGCCCAAGGAAAGTAACAATTATCCTGGCCGATTACTCAATACAGGTTTCAGCAAGTCTGAAGTTAAGTCTTCATGCAAAGATCTTATGTTTGCTGGAACGGATTCGACAGGTATGAATATGGCAACTATCTTTCGCTATTTGGTGTTGTGTCCAGAAAAGTAAGTCAACATCCCCTTGGAAATTTTAGTGGAAGAAGTATTTACAAACTTGAAGGTATGAAATCCTCCGGACTGAAATCATGGGAAATGCAAATTCTACCACCAAACAAGAAATCCAAGCTCTTCCCTATCTCTCCGCCGTAGTAAAAGAAGGCTTACGCATTAGCATGGCAAATCCCACTCGTCTCCCCCACGTTGTTCCTATAGGTGGATGGACATTCAAATCCGTCTACTTCCCCGCTGGAT
Source organism: Botrytis pseudocinerea (assembly GCA_019395245.1). Lineage (NCBI taxonomy): Eukaryota > Fungi > Ascomycota > Leotiomycetes > Helotiales > Sclerotiniaceae > Botrytis > Botrytis pseudocinerea. Next base: position 60,973 of record JAHXJK010000084.1, on the reverse strand, counting down.
CTATCGTCGGCTGTTCTGCCTACGAACTCCACTTTAATCAAGATGTTTTTCCAAACCCGCATGAATTTGAGCCTGAAAGATGGCTGGAAGGGAATGTCACTGCGGAAGCGAATAAATACTGGTTTGCTTTTGGTGCAGGTAGCAGAGCGTGTATTGCGAGGAATCTTGCTACGGTGGAACTTTATATGGCGGTGGAGAAAGTGGTAGAAAGTGATGTCTTGAGGGGTGCGAGGGTTTGTCAGGAGAAGGTTGAGATTTTCGAGTGGTTTAATTCAAGTGTGAAGGGAGAGAAATTAGAACTCATTTGGAACCGGAATGACAAACGCTGATCGATTCTAGTTTATCTGGAGGCGAAGCATATGCACACTAATATCTTGAACTTTGGACATGGTGGAAGCCGCGATTATTATTAGTAGCTTAGAAGTCTCGATGCTGTAATCTTCCCAAATAAAATATCATCCATTGTCCAGCCTGGTCGTTTACAAACACAAGCGAACTCTTGATCCAGACATTAATAACTCTCTATCATCAGTACCCTTGCCCATTCCATCGCCATTGCTCAACACTCCCCTGTCCCTCCATTAACCACTCCAATCGATCCTCAACTGTTACCCATCCTTTCTTCCCTTTCACAACCGCCCTTCCAATAACATTCCTCCACCTAGAAAATTTTAATTAGCATTTCCAAAATCCAGCACCCCAAAAGTAAATAAAAAGTAAGCTCACTCGTCGAACCACTCTTCCTCGCCCATAACAGCACACCTCCTTCCCTCCAGTCCCCTCCCCACATCCGCAAACGGCCACACGCTAGTAACGACCTCATATCTCTTCGTCCCCATGAAAACCTTCGCCACGCTGCTAAAGAATGAGTTTACTCTGTCTGGAGGTCTTACCACAACTTTCGAATGCGTTATTGGAAAGCTGATGGTAGTGTGTCCTGGATATCCTATCTGTGCTATGAGGGCAAGTATAAGACCTTGGAGATGTGTAGTTGAGAGATTGGGAATTTGACGGGTTAGTATGAATCTAGGTCATGGATGTCAGTTAGTTACCCACGCGCACACGAGAGGTACAATAATGATAGCGATGAGAAAACATACTCCTTGACACCCGCTTCATCTCCACAAAATGCTCTAACCCATCCCTCCAACCCCTTCTCCCCCTTCCCCCCGAAATCAGGCTCCGCCGCCTCTCTCACACCTCCCCTCCATCCCGTTTCGCCCTTCCCAAGAAGTTTCATGTAGTTCATTTTTCGCTCTCCTTCCCCAACAATCAAACCCATCAAATTGATCCTAATGTCAAAATCTGGACCCGGGGCATGCATTCGCTGACCCACTATCCTCAACATAGGTTTAGGAGGAAGAGTGCACAAGGAAGTGATCAGGGGAAGGAGAGTCCCGGGATTAGAGAGATGCGCCGAGGAAGAAGTGATGGTTGTTTTGTCACTTGAGAGGGTGAATGAAGGAGGGAGATACAGGTTATAGGGCAGATTTGGGAGGCCTGGGGAGCGGAGCTGAGGGTTAGAGCGGAGGGGTACGGGAGGAGATAGGGCGGCGGAGTAGGCGGGTGGAGTGGAGTCGTCATTGTGATCGTGGGGATTGGAGTCGGATAATGTATCGAGGTGATTTTGGCGGGGGGATGAGGGACCAGCGTCGGGTATAGGATTGGGGGGTTCGAATGCTCCGGGAGTGTAGTGAGAGGTTGATGGAGCTGATTTTTCTTGAGACATTGTGGCGCTTGTGTTTGATGGTGTCTAAAATAGATATGAACACACTATCAAGCAATTGCAATGGCATTTGCTATGCGTGTGCTAATAGTTATCTAGCTAATAAACATTTGAAAACTCAAAGAATGTTTTGGATATCGCTGCTGTCTTGCGGCTTTACGTGATTTTGAAGATATCCAGCTGATTAGTTGTGGCTGTGCACTTTTTTGGTTGCCTGCTAAAGCTATTGTCAGACGAGGCGGCTTTTCTTTCACTATTCGGTACTTAAAAGCAGAGCGCAGGTTTGTTATCCTAGAAAGAGAATTGATCATAGTTCATTGGTAATGGGTATTGTCCTTTTTATTCCTTTTTTGATCCCTTAACAAATTAATCTATCATCATTGTATCATCACCATCAACAGCTGGTCCTGCTTCTTCAATAACTACACCACGACCACGTCCTGCGAGCAATTCCCTTCTGACCTCAGGACCAATCTGTGAGTGTCCCTTTACGTTGATCAAATCTAATAGCGACTCTCTCTGATCTTCTGTAATATCATTTCTATATCTTTGTGCAAATGCCAGAAGACATTGGTGCCAAATGACCGGCAGTTTCGCATCTTTGGAACTGGTTATACCTTCCATGCCGGATCCAACATCTTCGGGTCGAACACCAGCTGGGTCGACACTTCTAAATCGTAGGAAATGGAAAACCAACGCATCGATGACTTGGTATGGAAGTGCATATTTCTTGTCAAGTAAAGCCTTGATAAAAATGTTTGTGGCTCCACCACCTTCGGTTCCGGCTGATGATTCTTGAGCTGCAATATCGCAAAGTCCTTTGATGGCAGCGGCGGAATGTAGGACTGGGATCGAAACTCGCACAAGGACGCCTGATATGATTCTTGCTTCACGTAGAGTGCAGGTACCACTTCCGATCAATGGGAAAAGGAATCCCTTGAAAAAGGCGGCTGGCTTGTAAAGTGCCTTCTTCAAGGCTTTGAAAAGATGGACATTCAAGTGGTTGGTTTCGAAAATATCCTCCCGAACCTTTTCGAGTAAGACCATTTCCACGAATCTTTGTGCGATTATTGGTGTCCTTGAGACGAATATTCTTGTTGCTTCGTAACAAGCATTTGGCGTCCACTTGTCCGGTCTGGTAATTTCGAGAATTTGTTCCCAATTTGGTACTGTTGGTAGAATCTTGAATGGTTTCGGTAATTTTCCTGACTTGTATCGCGATAATATCAAACCAATTCTACATTCTTGTTAGTCATTGGGGAGAGAATGGCCAAGGTAGTCCTCACTTTGTATAAACTTCCAAAACCTTAGGATGAACGAAAAATCCATCATCTTCGGGTCCAGCAGGTCCAACTCCAGGTTGTCCCGATTGTTTTGCCTCAAACTGAGCGATTCTCTCTAGAATTAATGCGGTCAGATCTGTGCCTTGTTCCTCCTGATTCTCGTCATTTTCCCCTCCCCAACCAACTTCCTTTAACTTTTGGTCTAGATCATCCTCGCCTTTCTCTGGGAAGAATTTTCCAAACGTATCGCGGTCCTCTGGCGCCAATTCGACTAGTTCTGGAACCTCATCATCATCTCCCCATTCTTCCCCATCCTCATCTCCAAATTCTGGCTCATCTTCCTCATCCTCATTCTCAAATCTCGAATCAAAATTAAAGGCGGCATTCGGTTTTGCTGCTTGAGTTTCGGCTTCATCTTCATCGGCAAGTTCTTGACCTATCTTTAAAATCCTCCGCGAGGACTTCGAATCCACGAACTTTTCTTCCTCATCCTCATTTCTCGATTTTCTCTTTCCGGATTTGGTTTTGAGGGGACCACTGGCAGTCAAATCTGCCTCCAGAGGATTATGCCTTCTTCCATTTCTTGCGAGTTCTTTTGGACTCATTGCTTTAGGCATATTGTGTTTTGGAGAGATTTTGTGAAATTTTGGTGATAGGCGGAATTTCTTTCGACGAAATCAATTGATAAAAATGAAAATGTTCAAAAATATTAGCGGAGGTTGCCGGAGCTAAGATAAGGATTTTCCCCGCCAAAATTTGTAGTCATGAGTGCCTGAGAGAAAAGTAGTTCATGCCTGATATCACCGATCAATTATTAATCAGCATCATCCCATTTACTATGTTGGCGAAGTGAAGGGGAGCAACAGCTGCAACACTTCAGTTCATCCCATTATTCCAACGAACCATTCGTGATATATAAGTGATAGATTTCTCAATATATCACTTATATCACTGCTCACACCACTACTTAGGTATTGTCAAGATATATTATAATCTTGTCCGTTGGGAATGACTACCGCTGCTTGCATCGCTGCTGATATTGCTGCTCAATGCCACCGTTGACAACTTACATATACTTCATATCAGAACGTTCACGATGACCTCTCACACCTCTCAAATCTCTATCGGCACCTCCTATCTTATAGTGGGCTCAGGAGTCTTTGGTACATCAACCGCTTATCATCTCTCACTTACACATCCCAACTCCTCAATAACCCTTTTGGATCGCTCATCCTCCTTCCCATGTTCGCTTGCTGCTTCTCATGATTACAACAAAATTGTCCGTGCCGATTATGAAGATATGTTCTATTGTGAGTTGGCGCTCAAAGCCCGTGAAATGTGGAAGAATGATCCGTTGTATAAGCCATACTATCACGAGTCTGGCTTTGTTATCGTTGATGATACTGGTCTTGGACGAAGAATCATTGATAATTATGAGGAATTGGGAGTTTCAAATTACCAAGCTAGGATTGTTGAACCGGATGAAATGAAAAGTTTGTATGGTGGGTTATTTGAAGGGACGGATTGGAGTGGTGTGAAAGAAGTCTTCATCAATGAAGGTAGTGGGTGGGCCGAGGCTACAAAAGCAGTTCGCAAGGTGACTGAGATGGCAATGGCAAATGGTGTGAAGTTTGTCAAGGGAGACGTGGAAAACCTTATTTTGACAGAGGATGGGCAATGTCTTGGCGTAATGACGAAGGATGGTAGGACCTTTCGTGCAGACAAGATCATATTATCAACTGGAGCAGGTACAGCAAAGTTGCTCGCAGATTCCGCACCGCAAATGCATCACATCCTGGCCCAGGATCGAATTACTGCAGCTGCAATCGTGTCTGGTCATGTCAATTTGAGTGAGACTGTGTACGATAGGATCAAAAGCACCCCAGTGTTCGATCATGCAGTCGGGAATGTCTTAGGCAAGTTGCGGTTTCAGTGACGGCCAAACAATTATATTGACCCTCAAATAGGTGCAGTACTTCCTCCTACTGATGGAATTCTCAAATTCTATCTGGATGTTACACTCAAAAATACAACGCTCCATAAACGCTCAGGGCATATGATATCAGCCCCGCCTGATGAAGCTGATCAAGCGCAACATGACATTCCCAAAAGGCTTCAGGATGAGTGCTACCGAGTAATGAAAGGAATCTACAGCGAATTGGCCGAAGATCTGAAATTCGACTCTTTTCGCATGTGCTGGTAGGTTGGATCAAGGGTCTTTTCTATTCTCAAATCTAATGCCGTAATTAGGGATGGAATTACCCCTGACCAAGATTTTATAATCTCGGCACACCCACGATGTCAGAATTTGCACATTGCTACAGGCGGTTCTTTTCATGGGTGGAAATTCCTTCCAATAATCGGAGAATATGTTGTGCAAATGCTTGACAACAAATTGGATTCTAACCTTCTCAAGCGATGGGCATGGGATCGTGATCATAAGGGAAGTGTACATAATAAGTTTGTTCCCAGACGAGAACTTAGGGATTTGATGACTTGAAAGTGCGCTTTCTATTAATGACTAGGAGTAAAACTAGGAGATCTAACAATTTATCGCAGTGCTGATGCAGTTCAAGTGCCCAATTGTAATTGTCTTCGTGCGAACAAGAAAATATACATTAGGAGAGCACTTTTGTCTGAACGGCAGGAAACATCCAGCTTTGACTTTTGGATTCTTTGAGAAATCATCTAGAGGAGGATTTGGGCTTCTCCTGGCTGGACGGTGCCGTTTCCGATAGCATAGCCATGAGCACGGGCAACCAAGGAGTATGGAACCAAGTATCTATACAAATATTAGCATTGCCTTCTTCATTGGGAATGTTAATTGGTTAACTTACTTGTCAAGGTATGGGAGAACCTCTGCGGCACCAGGGGTATTTCTCCAATCTCTCATCAAATCCATGGTAACTCCAAACAATCCCATGAGATGAACACCAGCTTGCTCCATACGACGGTTGGCATCAGAAGCCAATTTATCACTGAAAGTACCACTTGCCTCGGTATTGGCCCAGACATCATAGCCTGCCTCAATGAGTGAGAGAGCGAGGAAAGAAGTACCTGTTAACTTGCGTTAGAATAGGACTCTGAAATATAATTCGAGTGAAGGACAAACTGACAAACTTCGGTAACAATTCCACCGATGATCAATTGTTTCTTGCCAGTGGCTTCAACAGCGGCACGGAACTCAGCATTGTCCCATGCATTAACCTCTCCTTGGCGCTTGATGTAAGGGGCAGTTGGATGCATCTGTCATCGTTAGCATTAATTCGGAATCATAGAAGCTCATAGGTCTTTACGGCAATGATCTCCTCTGGGAGATTGCTGTTTGGTCCTTGCTCAGCAGAAGTGGTCAAGATGGTCGGAAGATCGAAGAGGTTTCCAAGAGCTGCATGACCGAGAAGTGATTGTCTGAAGACAGTTGGATCATAATCTCTCACGAGCTCGGAAAGTCCAATTTGGTGATCAATGACAAGAAGTGCGGCGTCGCTCTTGTTGAGGCGATCGAAGGTGAAACCTGATGGGATGTTAGTATTCTGGTTCCGGTTGCAAAGTTTGAAAATAGCAGTCGATTTATGTACCTTCAACGGCGATGGCGGAGGCCAAGATCATGGAGGTAGAGAACTTCATGGTGTTGATGGGAAGATCTAGATTGAACTTTGAAGTATTGGAGTGAGTCGATGAAGATGAGATGAGTGATGAGGATGATAATTGAAATGATTGGAATTTCTCTTCTTCTTATACTCAACCTCTTGACTATCAAAAAGTCCCCGAAGCGACAACAGTACCTCAACATCTCAGTATGTCTCACCGATCTAGATCCCCCTACCTCATCACTCACAAGGAAGTAATCAGAATACCGGGTCCCCAGTTGTGCATCTAGACGATTCAACTTCCGTCACAATTTAAAATTTCTAGTAGTCTCTACGATTTCCACAAGTTTACCTAACGGTCATCCCGAGAACCGACAACAAGCCCACCGTCACACCAAAACTAGACGACCACCATCAACGCCCAAAACCAAATACCACTCCAACTTACCTATGGGTTTCATCCGATAGCATGGAGAAGCTCGCTTCAAAACGAGATAATTCCCCTCCGGGCACCTGGTCCGTGGGTATTAATCGTGTGGAGAGCTTTCATGCAAAGTCTTTACTCAGCGCGAGAAGCAACCAAGCTTAATGCAACGGCTTCTTAGTGTGTAAGCAGATGTTCTCCATCGACAACTGAGTGTGGAGTAAAACTCGATCAATTACGATTCTTTTACAAATGTACTAGCACGGCAATTTTTTCTGTTTTGGGAATGGTTGAACTTTGGGCCATATCAAAGTGTGAGCTGATTGGACCAAATGGGGGTATAGCTTGGTGGTGCTGCTCCATAATTCTTGATGAGTAACGAAAGTCAAGAGAGGTGTCAGCAATTGACAACGATCAATCGTTGCGAATTTACCATGTATATTATGGCTTGGCGAGATTTGATATCATTTGGTAAGAACTTTAAATGAATTTCTTAAGTACGGTAAGCAGGTCTGGCGAAATGAAGAGCGGTTATTAATCGAGGTGCAGCGATGCCCAGATCACGGGATGGTGAAACTTTGTGGTATGTGGTTATGCGTGGTATATTGTGTAAGAAATGGGAAATCATTAGGGAGTTCTTGGTAAGCGGATACAATGGATGTTATTGGGTTGTGAATTCGTCTGGCATGGGGTGGATTTTAATTGCAAAATCACCTGGAGGTGGATAATTTCACTCATGCGTTCGCGTCATCGACGGCTAGATGGAGATGATGTTTGATGTGTCAAAGAACACTCTCTGGCCGTGTACGCATATTGTTTGGAGGTGATGGTTTTGACCAAATTACACATGGAACGCTTAGAGTGATGCTCTATTTTTGATAGTCTTTACAGACAGGTCGGTTCTTACTCAAGGACTAAACAGTTCATCGAATGCGTGTTGTGGAAGTTGCGTGATGCAAACAAGTGCTTGCAGTTTCTTAGATACTGCCTTTTCCATGTCACATAGAAAACTTTCAGCAGTGTAATATCAAATATTGATCTTCAAGAAAGTTAAAATGCATATCAGGAATTCGTTTAGATCTTCTCGTTAAGTACAGCTTCATTATCATTCCTATTCTTGTCGCATTTCCATACCCAGACACTAAAGACTGAGCGATTTCCTACTCCTACTTCGATGCTAAAGTTTTTCCCTGGGCTTCTCGATTGTGGAGAGGGAATATGATCGTCTTGTCACCTCGTATTCATATAGATCGTTAAGAAATACTATGAAAATCATCGGAAATTAGCGTGAAGTGCGATCTGAGCTAACATGAGTCTTGTCACGAAATTTCCATATTGCTACAGTCAGTAGAGGTCTAGAAGTGGAGAGATACTGGCGGTCAAGCTGGGAGTGGGAGTGGGAGTGTTACGGAAGTCTACGCAATGTCTGGAATCCTAGATGCTATGTAAGATATTACTGATTGCTCAGTAACATTTACTCAAGAGAAAAGAGGTTTGTATATGATGATCTTGACTCATAAATTTATACCAAGATCTCATATATCGAGACTCTTCCCCTCCCGTTGTTTCCTTCAATATCAATTCATAAGTCACTTACCTTCACGTATGTAGGATTCTCTATATCTCACACACTACTCCTTCACAATTTCACATCAAAGCTCCGCCTCAAATTTCTCCCCTTCATGCTTCAACACCACCAGTCTATCCCCTCACATCCTACGCGCTTTCTTCCAGCCCTTCTCATACAACAATCTAGTCAACGAGATTTATATATATATACTAGATATCCTCACTTGTTTCTATCATGATATGTCTTATCGCTTCTACCAACACACCAACAATCCCATGCATCAACTCAGTGGTTTCTGATTTCAAATAGCCTTTTCCTTTCATCTTTTTGTTCTTGTGCTAAAATTTGTGGATCTAACATGAACATCTTAGAAGATACTGGTATGATGTTCTCTTCTAGTATCTAGTATCATGATACAGTATGAATAAATACCAGCATAAAATCTCTCTCTCCACCATTGTCGAAGACCTCAAATTACAAAAGCTGGACCTATCTGAGCTTACACAGATTCACAGGCTCGAAAAAATGTGTCGTTTATCGCTTAACATTCGTTCTTCTCTGCCAAGTCAAAGATTGAAAGTTCGAGAGAGCCGAGCGAAAGAAAAGCAGGAGAAGATATTCGAACTTTGCAAGTAGATCTAGTCCTATGTAGATCTTTGCCACTTTTCTCCCCTTCGTTTACTCGCTCAAGAAGATATTTGAGAAGTATCATAGTCAAGGTTCACTACGGGAATATTCATTTAGCCCTTTAACCTGACAGCATCTACCAAAATGTGGATCGACAGACTTTGAGAATTCTACTGTCCATATTAGCTAATCCAACCTATGAACTGATGTAATTCGTTTATTATTTTTATTTAAACTATCGATTCTAGCTAACATCGCATGATAAAATCTTGTGATCAGAGTATATCTGATGCATTTATAGTCATACAACGCAAACCGGCGATTGATTGACTCGGGACCATCAATTACATATCTAAATAACCATCATCACAAATTTCCTATCCCCATCGCGAGTTCCTCTCCATTCGCATTCCCATCTCCGTTACCCTATCACTAGTTCTATCTCTTTGAGATTTCGAAATTGACATCAAGACTTTCAACGGAGCATCTCTGTAGTCTACGCCATCGACCGCTCGCATAGCCTCTCCAGCCTCCTCACGACTGACAAAATCAACAAAGCAAAAGTTTCGTCTATTATCCAGATTATTGTCCCGAGGGCTCACCCTCTTACTCACTCCATCGCTAGAAGATATCAGCATATGTAACAAAAATCCAGATATTCAAGATGAACTTACATTTTGAACCCCTTGAAAATAGAACGAATCTCCAATTCATTCTCCGTCTGATCCAGCATTCTCGGCAACCCACCAACAAACAACTGTCTGCCTTCTTCTTTAGCCTTTGAAACCTGGAAATGTCTCAACGCATCATTCGGTCCGCTTCGTCCCGAGAGTCTATCGGGTTGCGCGTCTTGAGTCGTCGAATCCCAGTTACCCCAGCGGTTATAGCTAAAACTGGTACTCTCGCTATCTTTCCCTTGATCTGGACCACCACGTCTAACGTTCCCTTTTGGTCGACAAGGACGACATTTAACCGGGCGACCAGATATTGCAAGGCCCTCCAAAGTCTGCATAGCCTTATCTGCTACCTCCTTCTCTGCAAACTCAATAAAGCAATATCCTGGGCAACGGCCCGTGAAAGGATCAATAGATATATGAACATTCGTAACAGAAGCTACGCCGTTCTTAGTAAGAAATGCATTAATACTATCTGGTGTAGTGCTATAAAGCAAATTCCCCAAATAGACACGACGACCTTCTGCAATAGTCTTCAAAGTCTCAGGCGACTCCTCATTTTGTCGTTCTGGTCGGTGGACTTTCACATCCTCGGCGCGGCTTCGTTCTGCCAGAGGCACGATAGGTTGCCTTTGACGGTGATCATCTCTAGGTTTTCGGCTTGACCAATTTGTTGGTCTAGCTTCAGAGCTTGTATTTGCTGGAGCGCGAACTCTCCAATTTGATGAATCGGCCATGGTTGTGTTGCTGAACCCAAGAACCTCTGTAGAGTCTGTCTGGAATGCAAAAGGAATGCAAAAGGAATGCAACGATCTTATTCGAAGGCTTTGTAAGTATTGGCAATGCAAATACTGAGGATAGTAGAGAATGTAGATAATAATGTAGTCGCGTTGGAGAATCGCATTTAGGATATTGGTACGCTCGAGGGCGAGCTTTTCAGAAGGGGGGGTAGTGTGACGAATCCCGCCATATCAGTGGATAGCCTGGCTCACGTGATCCACACTCCTGTACATTACCACTTCTCACTGAAGAGCTCTTCTGGCTCTTCACCTTAGTATTCTAAATGATGCAATCGTTACAATTTTTGTATATAAAATATATACAGATTGCAAACCTGCGGGTATCTATGAGTATCTGTAAGTACAAATGAGTATTTTGAATTATTTATAATGGTTGAGTATTAAGGCCTCTGATTGACTATCTATTCTAGGTTTAGAGCTACGAGAGCTATATGCAATACGCCCTTGCGCTAGCGCGCCAGTACACTCACGTTTGAATTCACTCGGATCACACCAGTAAAGATTGGAATCATGTGACAATGAAGAAGCCTTTTTACATTCGTCGGCGAGGCACTGGACTCCAAGGACCGCACGCATAGACTAGAATAGCTACATCACGTATCAATCATCGTGTCCTCAGCACTCATTCTAAGATCCGTCTCACATGGCTAAAAGATTTTTCCGCTTTTGCACCCAGATGCTGTCCCAATGTAGAGTAAAATCGCAATGTCTGTGTTCTTATTCAGAGTCCAACATCGCTACATAAATTAATCTCAACTTGACGTTAATAACCTAAAGTCACAGCGCTCTCTCCATTATTACCATCATATGAATCATTATTAAACCCCCGCAACAAAACATAGACCAAAGCAAACATTACTCAACCATGGCATCATCATCTTCTTCCGTAAGATCAACAATAACCGCATTAGCAGAGATTGGCTGTCCGATATGTGATGTAGAGACTGGACCACCCGCAGTTCTCTGGCCTAAACTAGGGGTATTAGCTATGTTCATCGGAGCACCCCAAGCATTTCTAGTAATAGGTTCAGGTCTCGATGGGAGGCCATCGATGCCAGTTCCGTGAGAGAAAGTGGCATTATGGATACTAGACTGACCGTTCATTGGCCCATTTGTATCTACCCTCATGTTTCCACTCATGAGCCCAGCATTGCTATCAAGCCTATTACTCCCGTTCGTTACAGGGCTACCACCGTTACTCGATCTGGGCGGGAGGTAACGATTGCGAAATTCGATTTGACCGACTCTTGACAATGCAATAAGCTCGCCTGAGAAGTCTTCCGCTGGCTCAGGGTTAGGTGCATTTCTGTCAAAATTCAGCGTAAAGCATTCTTCAAGGCATTTGAAATCTCCAAGCTGTTTAATTTCCTGATCATTGAGCTTACCGCCAATGCGAGCAAGTTCTATGGTGTCGGTTTCACTTCTCAGGTGAGCGCTATACTCTTTGCGTAACTGCTCCATTTTCTGTTCTTTTTTCAGAAGTTCGGCTTTTAGCGCAAAAATCTCTTTTTGGAGCGTATCCTGATCAACCGCATTGTCCTCTTTCAGAGTCTTGATAGCATCGAGTCTACGGACTATGATTGGCTTACCGGATGCCTTCCGATAAACCTCCAAGCAATAATCGAGCTTCTCTTGCCAGAGATTGAACTTTAAAACGAAAATATCGTCACGAAATATGTTTGCGATTGCCAGAGCATCTCCAATCATTGACTTGATACTACTGATTGCAACCTGTGTGAGTCTATGTACTGCAAGATGGCGTATCCCCGTCACTCGTATGAAAAGGGTATTGAGAGAATAACGTGCTTCCTGAGCAATGGCTTCAACTGGTATCTGACACTGGCAGATTACACCCCACCATAGGTTTAACTCTACATTTTCGGGGCACTCCCATATGTTCGCATCTATTATCTTAGGAAGCCACTTTTGTGCAAACCGATAGCACATAGACTCTAATGCGGTTTGCAAAGATCGAAGTATTGTTATTTGAAGTATGAAGGGCAAATAAGGGAGGTTTGACTCTCGCTGGGAGTAATAGCCATGCGGACTATCTTTGTATTTTGGCAATACTAGAATGAAATTATTCAGATTAGCTTAACACAAGGAAATTCTGAGTCTGGGGGCAGATGAATCCTACCCTTCGAGTTCAAGGCCCTTGGAGTATATACGACTCCTTTGAATCCTTTTGATACATTAGGTCTCGGGTATTCAGGTATTTGGCCTCGACCTGATTTAGCGTCCTTGCATTGAGGCTTTGGCACATGAAGTTGATCTGCTCTAGCTGGATCAACAGACGAGTCTGCGCGACAGGGAACAACCTTTTGTGCAGTTGATTGATCCTTGGTTGTTTTTGAGATCTTCCCCCCTTGAACTCTTGGGTAGGATTTTCCTAAACGTTTGTCCACAATCCCTTCAACTGGTTTCAGGTTGCCTGTCTTGGCAGTTTGCGTCCCATCAGTTTGCTGTAATGTTATGATTAATAAAAAGCACTCTGCTATTGAATAGACACTGGTCAAACAACACCAACCTTTGCACTGTTGATGAGTTGCTTGTCAACATTCTCCTGATCATTATTGTCGTTAACAGAATCTTCAGAAGATCCATCATCTGAAGAAATCTCTACGATGTCTGTAAAGACGATGGCAGTTTTTGTAGCAGCTGCAGCATCTTTGAAGACATTTGTGTGATGATCGCGTTGTTTATTAGCATCGTTTGTGTCTTTCATGATTGTATCCATGATTGCTGCTGTAGCCAAAAATGGAGGTTGGAAGTCGAGTTCAATTGTGGAAGAGAATAAATAAACAATAAAGGATGTTGAGAAGATGGTTGTTGTGGGAGGTCGGGACTTGGAAGCAATGGGGTAAGTGTGGTCCGAACTGGACATAATATTCACTTTCTTATTAAATTTCTCCTTCCTACCCCGTGATGAAATAAACCTGCTCTTGCGGCCTACAAGGGAAAGAGTGAATGTGCAAAGAAGTAAAATGAAGGTAAATCCTGGGGAGGTGTTTTGATGAATATGAATATGAATACAACGTAGAAATTGTACAGATTACTATACTTCATGCTGGTATCAACTTGGCTATAGATATATATATATACATATATATACAAACCGGTTATGATATAGAGTCCACATGCTTATTGTCATGTCTGCCATCAATTGCAAGATAAAGGGTCTATCTACAACACACGAAAAAGATTTTGTGGATAATCATACAATCATCAAAGCAGCTAATTCGATTTGCTACCCAGTGTCATCCTTCTAGTGGAAGCTGTCAGAATAATCATTCACCAATCAGTACCCAATACATCAAATGGATTTGTTGGTTTTTTGTTTGCTATACCAGTCCTGTTAGAGTTATCCCGCTTCCGTTTCTTCTTTTGCTTAGATACTTCCGCAGAAGTGGCAGCAGATATTCCAATCTTTTGACTCGAATCTCCGGGAATCGTTTCTTTCATCGTCCTTAAGATGGAGTCCATTTTTTCGAACCCATTGAGATCACTGAGACATGGCAGGGCTTTAAGCATATCGTTTAGTTGCAGCAGTGGTAGAGGAACCGAGTTACGGCCACCAACCAGGGTCAAAAAGGTTATTATCTGCTTCAAGATTCTGAAAGAGTAATGAGATCCTTGAATTTGGGCCATGACATGTATCATATCCCAATCCCACTCACTCGTCTTACGGATAGTGTCATCTGGGTTTGAGATTTGGAGTCCAGCCAAAACCTTTTTACCCAGGCTTACTTTGTCTATCGACTCCGACCACTCGGCATCTTGTGCGAATGAGATCGAGGTCCAGTGATCAGCAACGGATTGCCCATTGTGCTTGGACCGTGTCTCGTGCAGGAAGTTTATAACTTCAATGCAAGCCTCTGAAATGTCTGAAGCACTTGGAATTTCCCACTCTCTCCCGCGAGAAGCATTGGCTTGCCGTTTATTCTCAAAAACGGAGGTCGTCCTCTCTTCGACTGGAAGTAGTAAATTGATGCAACCATATGCGAGTTGTCGGATAGATGTGGACATCTCCCAAGCATTGGTTCGAGATGGAGAATCAATGAGAAATGGAAGAAAGATGTTGATGTTATTTGCACCATCCTTGGAGCCGCTTGAAGAATGGAAAAGGCCAAGACATCTCATGAAATAAGGAAACTGAAGAACATACTCACAAATACGAGGATCGAGGACTTGCAGAGCAGCCTTTACTACAGAAGGTTTCAGCAGCTCCGAATCGAGAGTGACTACATCAATACCCACTGGCAAATACTCTTTCACAAAGCCTTGATACATTTTTTGGTGCTGATTTATGGCGGTTAACGCAATGGCTTGCTTCAGCAACTTCGAAAAGCTACCATGGCAATCCATGAAAATCTCAAAAGCAAGAGCACGAATACCATATGAAGGTGGAAGGCCTAATCGCTTGATGATGGATCCAGCATGGAATATTTGGGACTGTAACGTCCATGAATCGGCCGTGGATGAAACTTCAACATCTTGAAAGAAGCTTACGGAACTGTCGGTGCCAATTTCATGGACGAGCAGATCAGAATCGCCAGTGAGAATGGTTCCACCATATCGGCTAACATAGCTGGCACAATATGTATCCGCTTCCCCAGGAACAATCGCAACAAGATGTTTGTATTTGTTAGAGTTCTGTAGAGCTTCGATTATTGCAGGTACC
Source organism: Botrytis pseudocinerea (assembly GCA_019395245.1). Classification (NCBI taxonomy): domain Eukaryota; kingdom Fungi; phylum Ascomycota; class Leotiomycetes; order Helotiales; family Sclerotiniaceae; genus Botrytis; species Botrytis pseudocinerea. Next base: position 45,598 of record JAHXJK010000084.1, on the reverse strand, counting down.
AGGAAGGATGATGCTGGAAGCTTTGTAAAGTTGGGACGCTGGGGGGAGAAGGCGAAGGGAAATGATGTGGATATAGTTCGGCTTGTTGATGAAAGTCGGTACCTCAAGCCAGACGCATACTCTTTGTGATATTTCTCCAGTTGCTGTGTGTTTCGGTTCAGCCTTTGGTAACGAACATCTAGTTTGGCTGGGGGTAGGCGTCCATCAAAGTATATCCTTTTACTGATGCACGTCAACACAATGAACACAAGCGTATAATCCTGTTGAACTCACACAGCAGCACCACTCCTTTCTAGGCCATCCAGCCATGCCACCACGGTCTCCCCAAGCTCTTTATACGACGGGTTTGCCTCAAAGTAGTTTCCCGCAGACTTTTTGGTGCCTAAACATATGTGATAGATATGGTATGCCAAACCCGGACCGTCAATCACAATATCTTTGCCCTTCAACGAATCAAGAGTTGCGTAAGGGCGTAAGAATGTTATTAGGTGTGGGATGCCCATTGCTTTAACGGCGACGACAATGTTTGTACATTTGCGATGTTTGGTTGTATTAATTGACTGATAGATCTGACTCCAGAAGTTTGTAATGAGTGAAGTGAGTCCTGTTGTGAGTGAGGCTCGAGTGAAGGAATAACAAACTTTGGTGAAGGGATGAACATTTGATTTCATTGATAACATTGATTGACTGATTCCCCAAAGTTCAGCCCAAACCCCCGCTAGTGCAATCAACCCCACTACATATCCTGGATCTCTCGCCAAAACTTTTTCTTTTCTTCTCGACATTGAAAAAGCATCTCCAACCAAAAAATACATCAACCAAGATGCGCAATACACTCATCTTCGCCGGCAGCTCATGCCCAAAGCTTACAGATCAAATATGTACGAACTTGGGAATGGCTTCGGCCCCAGTCGAGCTCACTCAGTTCGCAAATGTACTGTTTCTCACCTTCCAGAGAAGCAAGCTATTTGGCTAATAAATCCTAGGGGGAGACAAGCGTCAAGATCATGACGAGCATTCGAGAGAAGGATGTATTCGTCGTTCAATCGGGCAGTTCTAAGATAAACGATAGTATCATGGAGCTTTTGATCATGATATCTGCTTGCAAAGGAGGATCCGCAAACAAAATCACAGGTTCGTGCGCCGAATCCTATCTTTATCGTCGCAAGACTCATCTGCTAACTTCCCCAGCTGTTCTGCCATACTTCCCGTATAGTAGACAATCGAAGAAGAAGTCACACCGAGGAGCTATCACTGCTCGTATGCTCGCAAATCTCCTACATGTTGCAGGGATCAATCATGTAATTACCGTCGACCTCCACGCTTCACAAATGCAAGGCTTCTTCAAATGTCCTGTCGATAATCTCCACGCGGAACCATTGATTGCGCGTTGGATTCGGCGCAACGTGCAGGAGTGGAATGAGGCTGTTTGCGTTTCGAAGAATGCTGGCGGCACCAAGAGAGTAACATCTCTAGCAGATGCTCTGAAGCTCAATTTCGGAATGGTTACAACAGACAGAAGACGAACCCCCGCGAATATGTCAATGAGTATGATCATGAATCAAATTGAAAACTCTACAGGAGAAGATTTGCATGCAGATATCAACAAGTTACATGTTGACGCAGCGGAAGAAGAGACAGCAGAAGAGCCTAAACATGGCGGAGAAGCAGACCTTACCTCTTCAATGTTACTGGACGGTGATTCAGTCTCACATCAGACAAGAGCCCGTCAAGACAGCCATCCCTCTCCACCACAACGTCTGCACAATGCGCCATCGGCTATCAGATCTGGGCATCGAAATTCCGTTGGAGCATCCTCGCCTTTGATACAAGCACACACCACCCCCGCACCAAGATCTACACCTGTTGATGAAGCCATAGAAGCACAATATACTGATGAGCGTGCTCGAGAGGTCACCCATGGTCGATTAGTTCAAGGTCACATCGTTTCAGATGACTATCCTTCGCCTACACAATCCGCGATGTCGTCTTCCTTGATTCTCGAACGTCCTGAAGATGATCCCATGTCAATTTCCATGGCATCTTCAATCTTTAATCCTGAGCCACACGCGCTTGGTGGAACAGCAGACGCTGCTGGTGATGCATCAGATGAGGAAGAAGAAGGATTTAAAGACTCGGGTCTCGAACAGATGATTACATTAGTAGGGGATGTTCGAAATCGTACCGTCTTCATCGTTGATGATATGATTGATAAGGCTGGCAGCTGGATTGCTGCAGCTGAAACAGTCGTCAAACGTGGTGGTGCCAAAAAGGTCTACTGTATTGCCACGCACGGCCTCTTTGGAGGAAATGCCCTTGAAGAACTCCAAAACTGTGACTGTATCGACAATATTGTCGTTACAAACTCATTCCCTATCCCACCCGAAAAAGCAAAAGATGCAAAGAAGTTGCAAATCTTAGATTTATCGAAGCTGCTCTCCGAGGCCATCAGAAGGAATCATTATGGAGAATCTATTTCTGCTCTTTTTACACATTCTAGCGATTAGATTTCTGGTTTACGATCATATGATTAATATCAAAATCAATCTGCGATTTGCTATATTCGAAAATTTATACCCATAGCGTGGCGTACGGTAGCGGAAAGACGGAAAGGATTATGACTGAATAAATTGCTAATTAGCAAACGGGACGGAATTGCATTTTCTTGGAAAGAGAATTAACGGCGGCGCAAATCTATAGAACCGGGTGTTCTCCATCGTCTCGTCCTTGAGTCCTTCAGGTGCAGTGATACATTTTGATATTGTTATCCTAAGTATATCTCTTTTTTACTGTTCCTTCATCCCAATTTTTTTTTCTCGCGTTCATTCTGAAGTGTTGATACTTAATCTGCACGGGAATGTTTCCAACTCTCACCCAAGTTTCCCTATATCTTTTGCATTGTCGTTTTCCTCATTCCCTCTATCTCTTGATGGATACAATACCCAGCGATGCGATCTATAGTGGTCGCAGGGGCATACCTTTCCTCTAGAAAGATGTCCTTAACGGAGCGTTGGTAGATTAAACACAACCTTGAAATATCTATAGTTGCTTTTGTAACTGGTATGGAGAGACGATAATTGAAGGTGCTTTATTGAAATACGATCGACAAAGGGCTGAGAAATTTTCGAACATATGGCTATTTGTGTGCAATAAATATTGCGTTGGGGATCAGATAGGATTGGGGTGGTAGTATGGGTTTAGTAGATAGACATACGTGAGGATTTATGAGAGATGCAATAAAAATATTGATATGTCCCAATTGTCACACATAATTGTTAAAAGAGCATCGAAGTTAGATGATCAGTGAACATAAATATACATCTAACTACGTTCTACAGTATATATTTGCTTATTTACAACATTGTGCAGTGTCACGTCTCATCTGAATTCTATACATGCAGTACTACCCTTCCACTAAGCTCCAGGACGAGAGTAATCCAATGCCTCCACTCTCTTCCATACTTCTCTCACTACACGCTCTTGTTGTTGTCTTCCTGTTTCGGTGGGTGTATCGCCTGCTGGTCTAGATGGGGAAAGGATTATTAGTATTAAAGCTCTTTCTACTGAATTGGTGAAATGCGAGGTGGATGTAGATGGATTTCCTAGGGGGCAATGAGAGAGTGAACATACCTAATAGCTAAATACAATCGACTACCCAATTTCACTTCTTGGATAGGATCAGTTTCGGGATTGGCAGGAGGATTCGCGGTGGTTATTAAACCGCCGGCTTCGCGGAGAATGCAAATGCCTGCTGCGACGTCCCTGGAGTGTGTGTTAGCCGGTATAGAAGGTAGGAAAATAAATAGAATGAATGAACGAACCATTCCCAACAACCTCCTTCCCACCAAATGTCGAAAGCTCCGGTTGCTGTGTATGCCAAATCCATCGTTGCACTAAATATCGCACCAGTATTAGTATTCTATTTTTTAATCCTCTATATCAAGAAAGCAAGGAAGATGGGGAAAAAATCACTCACCTCCCCAAACTCCTCACTCCGTGAACCATTCCTCCTTTTCCACCTCTGCCCCCGATCTCAGTAGCCAGATTCACAAAACTGTTAATCTTCTTTCTCAAATTTCCTCCCTCAAAGTCCCTCCTATCCTTTCCCCACTCACAGCTAAACGTACAACCCTTTGGCGCCTCTTTTCCCAGAGGCTTTCCCTTTACATACGGCAACTTTCTCTTTCTCTTCAAACTTCCAGAGCCGGAATTGGAACCCCCTGATGAAATCTCTTCACTAGCTCCCACATGATCGTTTTCCCACGCGCCGTGTCCGGCTAAAGCGGAATAAGAAACATCGAGAACGGGGGCGTAGATGACTCCGATAATGGGGATGCCGTTGATACAAAAGGCAATGGAGATGCAAAACATAGGGAATAGATGGGTGTAATTAACTGTTCCGTCGAGAGGGTCCACAATCCAGGTGGGCGCGGCATCAACGAGGTATTGTTTGGAGGAGCCGGAGGAATAGGTTTCTTCTCCGATGAATCTGAATTTTTGGTAAGTGAAGATCCATTTTGGAAAGGGATACGGGGAAAGTATAAGAGAGGAAAGATTTACTTATGTGAAGGGTATCGACTTAATATTTCATGCTTAACAAATGCTTCAACATCTATTCATTCCACGTGATTAGCATATCTCTTTCAATCCTGCCATCCTGACGCATCAGATGGGCGTATTCACCCCCCTCGTTACCCAGCGGCAAAGACTTCAAGACATACCCAAATCAGTCTGTGTAACAATGTCCACCGCATTCATTTTCTCCTCCTCCTTCCCCCCCTCATCCCCCTGACATCTCTTCTCTACGCCCTCCATCAATATTTTGCCTGCCCTCCTCCCCAAGTCCAACGCAAACGCGTAGATCTCCTGGAGTTCTTCATCTGAAATCTTGTCGGCCATTTTGTTGTTTGTTTTCCTTTGGATATCAACTGGTGTTCAAAACACACCGGGGGAAACTTGTTGTTGGATGGCTCACAGGAAAGAGGCTCAGATATGAGTAGGCAGGCACGCGGATGAGTAAGACTTGATAGGTCTGATGGTGGGGTTGTATCAGGAAGGATTGGATTGGATTGGATCGGATTGGAGGCCGATGATAGGCGTGGTGAAGCGTAGTAGTGGGGTTGTGTAGTGGGGGTTTTTCATGCTGATCAAATAGGTATCGAGAGATCCGTTGATCAGTGAGTGATGTTTATTTGGAGATTTACAAATACAATTCGGATCCGAACAGGAAGTAGAGATATCATTTTAGTTAGGCGGTTTGGAGAGAAAGAAACTTGGATGTTCTAAATTGAGTTTATTGCTTGAGTAACCTTTAATCTATCCTAATTTTACATACAGCCTATGCAACCATTTACATTCTAACCACAAAATCGTATCACGTTTCTAAATAGCCAAAATCGGTACGCCTAATCGTAGCTTCTCTCGCACTCCAGTCTTACACATGCGTTCAACCTAGACATCACGAACTCGCGTGTTTGGCCCTGTCATTCGCTAATTTCTCCAAAACAACAGTCGTTACCTCCTTTACCGGCAACTGTTCCAGCTCAACACCCAGCCAAACCTTATCTTGCTCCAACCCCTGGTTGATCATCGCTTCTACACCTCCTACTACCTGCCATCCAGCCTTTGCGGAAAGTGCTGCAATCTGTGTATCCGGACTTGGGTGATAACACATTTCCAAGATGACTCCCTTTTCCCCCTCTTTCCCCAAGAATTCTGTAATGATTCCTCGCGCTCTATGTTCATCATCTGATATTGGTGTGAAATCCGGAATTGCAGAGATGATGACCGTGGGTGCTGCTAATGCCTTCGCTTGTTCTACTGACTCGATATACAATAAGTTGTCGCCAAATCCGTTACTACTGCACTCTGCAATTACAGCGTCGCATTCGGATTTATCGCGATTGACCATATATACAGTTTCACAACCGAGGAATTTCTTCAATGCGTAGACGGCTGCTCGACAGGTTCCTCCACCTCCGATAACCATACCCGCTGAACCTTTTATTCTCGATATTGTTGATGCTGATGCATTTTGAAGGATGGCTTCGCGAACACCAATACAATCGGTATTGGTTCCGCAAAGCATCTTCTCGCCGGTGGGAGATGTGCGATGGTAAATAGTATTGATGGCACCAATGGCAGCGCCCTCTGGTGTAAGCTGATCGAGGTATGGGATGATGGCTACTTTGAAGGGCATGGTTACGGAAGCGCCGAGAAATTTGGGGTTTTTGGTGAGTTCGATACAATCTTTGAGAGTTTGAGTCTCATATAGAAATTGGAGGTAGTTGAGGTTTAAAGAGCGGAAGATTGTGCCATGGACTGGTGGTGGGATCAACGGTCAGCTGAAGATCTAGAAGGCAGATGAGGGGGGTAATGGTGAGAGACATTGTAACTGAGTAGAGCGTGAAATTTCTAAGTGATGGATGAATGCTCTCTCGAACATAGCAAACTTTGGGGGTTTGGGGACATGTCTCCATGGGAGTGATGCTTCATGATGAATAGCTATGAGGCAGATGATGTGATGGAAGACTCAAGTATTAGCACTCACATAGAGGGGAGAGAGAATGAGCAATTGGATACCCAAACAGGTACGCAACTCGATCCTGGTTGGAGATATCCGGGGGCGGGGTCTCCATCATTGCGGAGGGAATAGTGGCGTCAACGGTGCTGGTGATTGTTTGTGACATGGCTGCAGATAAAACTTAGTATTCAACAATACGTTGCAACTCGAATCGTATGTCCAAAAAGAGATGAGTTCTAATGTGAGAAAGATTATAATGAATTGGAATTTGGAGAGATGAGGAAATGGATGGGAGCGGAAAAGTTATTTCGAGAGGTAACCGAGGAAGATGGAGCTTTTGAAATCGTGGAGATTTCTAGTTGCGGAGAAGAGCAAAGATCAAACAAACAAATCAATGGGTAAGGAATTGTATTCTCTATGAACCAAGTCTCAGGGTCAAATGGCATTAGCCCGTGAGCAGTTTAATCAAACCTATACGTTGTCCAGCTAATTGGTTTGATGACAATTGCATACGTCTTGACCTGTAAGATGCTCTGCGACGTGCGGAAATATATATACGCGTCGCAAATGCACAATCTGGAAAGTTTAAGCAGAACCCCACCAAATTTTGTACACACCATGCACAGTTTCATGCTTCCCATAGATTTGTTTTGGATGAGATCTGATTTGTGAAATCAGAACCCTATGCTTCGGTCAACCCGCAAATTTCTTTAGCCGTTCGTGAGCACTAGGAATGATCCCACACGACGTGGGGTAGGGTTTGGCCCAATTGAACCAATGATTAGTTAGAAGCCCCTTGTCGTGAATATTTAAGCGACGGCACCGTACATTTCAGCGACAAGTTACTATTTGAGGTTAGCCTTTCCGAAATAATCATTTCTTAGCTGCGTTTCCTTACATTTGGGTCGGAGCTTCCAGTTTCTTGTCTCCGCCATCAACGTCTCAAGGTTTAAAGCAAAGCTATAGCTAAGAACAAAAGACTTGCTTAAATGTCTTGGAGTGGCGCTGTTGGCTGAAGAGAGGTGAATTCGTGCAAGAACAAGTGATTCAGAAAGCCATGGCATCAAGATATGCCGGGTAAATGTTTTGGGGGGTAAACATCTCCAGATATTGTCATGTTGAAGTATACAACGAAAAATATTGATGTTTGGGCTGCAAGTTGCAGCACATAATCGTTATCGGGACGTCCAGATTGATTCGTGTTTTATAAAGATTATCAGCATCAACATTCCTTCTTTGCTTGACGTTTAAATTGAATAGAACATGCATTTAAAGGGGCAAATTCCCCCGCTGATTCCCCATGGGGAGAGCTACCATGGGAGCCCTTTCCACGTGCTAACCAGGTCGACCGCCAATCATGTTCGTCGATAGCACCCAAAAAAATAAATGGAAAAGATCTTTCCCCTCAATCTTGAGATTCTTTTCCGGGTCTCCCACAATCTACCATCTTCCCCATCATGTTCTTCATCTCAGAAACTAGTCTATACCTGAAATAAACTAGTAAGATATCAACAAACCGGCCAAATCCCAATCTTTAGTGCATGATGGCTTCCAAATTCACTCCTTCGCGTGCCAAATACTCTTCCCCTTTCCACCCCGTGGCTTTCGAGATGCGGAGCCTAAGCTAGGTCCTCCCTCGTGTGCCATCCAAGCTTCTCCACCAACAACCAAAAAGTAAGGTCATTTTGACTTTTGGCATTAGCATTGGCACAGCATTCGCCGCGCACGGAATGTAAAAACTTGCCAAGACACACACCAAAATGAACATGAATCTTCATTCTACCCCAGAATACAGTCCATACTTCCTTGTTCAGTCCCAGAGAACGGAGCCGTAAGCGTGGCCAAAGTAAGTTCTGGATTGCCATCAAATTTTGAAGATCCACCATACCAAGTGTTATCTGGATTTTCTACTTATAAAAGTGGTGTTCCGTTACGAGTTGTCTTTTTCATCTCATCATCTTTACTTTCTTCTATCTCTTCTCATATAAACAACTCGATTGTCAAGAATATCCAGTGATTTTTGGCGATTTTATTGAAGTTGCGATACCTCAACATTACATTGCAGTTGAGCGGGTCCAAGGGTTCAAGCTTGTGACTCACGTTACATCGAAGAATTTTTCTTCACGACGCCAAGGAATCGTGCGAAATCAGAAACTTCGAAAATTTGGAAGTGTCGAAATAGACAATCGTTCAAGATGGGTCTTTTGACTTTGGTAGAAGGTATGATGCATAGAGAATCTTTCAAAAGAGTAGCGATTGACATTCACCAGATCGGCCTACGCCAGCATGTGTCTACAATGCCCGCGTGTACTTTTGCGCGACTGTGTAAGTGATCCCGTCCAATATGCATAAACTCATCAAACTAATCTGTTATACAGAGCTGCATTTTGTGCAGTGATGATTGGATATGATTCTGCATTTATCGGCGGAACAATCGCTCTCCCATCTTTCAAGAGTGAATTCAATTGGTCACAATATTCACCCGATGAAGCTCTCCTTATCTCCGAAAATATCGTTTCACTCTATCAAGCTGGTGCATTCTTCGGAGCTCTTTTCGCTTATGCAGCTGGTCACTATTTGGGTCGTAAGATGGGTCTTCAAGTGTTCTCTGGTGTCTTCGTTATTGGCGCTGGAATGATGTTGGGCGCCAATGGCGACAGAGGTCTTGGATTAATTTACGGTGGCAGAGTTTTGGCCGGTATTGGTGTTGGTGGTGCCTCCAATTTGACTCATCTATATTTCCGAGCTTTCTCCTCCTGCTATTCGAGGACGTTTGGTTGGATTGTATGAGATGGGATGGCAAGTTGGTGGTGTTGTTGGTTTCTGGATCAACGTAAGTTCTTACCCCAGTACATTTAGGCGATTTCATTTATTGACATATGAACAGTATGGAGTCTCAACTACTATGCCCGCAACTCACTCACAGTGGATCATTCCATTCGCCGTTCAGTTGATCCCTGCCGGTCTCATGTTCGCCGGATTATTCTTGATCAAAGAATCTCCAAGATGGCTCATGAGCCGTGGTGATCGAGCAACCGCCCTCAAGAATCTCTGCTGGATCAGAAAGCTTCCTCAAGACGATATTTACATGCTCGAGGAAGTTTCCAGTATTGACGCTGCTCTTGAACAACAACAGGCCACTGTTGGACTCGGCTTCTGGCAACCTTTCAAAGCTCTCGGTAACGACCGCAAAGTCATGTACCGTTTTGCTCTCGGTTGTTCTCTCTTCTTTTGGCAAAACACATCTGGTATCAACGCCATCAACTACTACTCTCCTACTGTCTTCAAGGAAATCGGTGTCGTCGGTACAAATGCCTCGCTTCTCACTACAGGTATCTTTGGTGTTATCAAGGCAGTTGTTACACTCATTTGGCTTTTCTTCCTCATCGATAATTTTGGCCGTAGAAATCTCCTCATGTATGGTGCCTTTGCAGGAGCCATCTGTTTATACTACGTCGGTGCCTACATCGCTGTTGCAAACCCTTCAGCCAACCCTTCTACCTCTCTTTCACCAGGTGGTAAATCCGCTATGGCATTCTTTTACCTCTGGACCGCTTCCTACACTCCTTCATGGAACGGTACCCCATGGGTCATTAACTCCGAGATGTTTCCCCAACATGTCCGTACACTTGGTCAAGCATTCGCAGCCGCCAGTAATTGGTTCTTCAACTTCTTGGTTGCTCGTTTCACGGCACAAATGTTCAAAGCTATGGGATGGGGTGTTTTCATCTTCTTTGCTTCTTTGATGATGTGCAGTATCGTATTCGTCTTCTTCTTAGTCCCTGAAACCAAGGGTATCCCACTGGAGAGCATGGATAGACTCTTCAGCTCCGAATTGAAAGCTAGACATGCCCACGGCATTGTGTTGAGAGAATTAAAGGATGACGAAGAGGCGTTCAGAAGGAACGTGGAAGGAAGTGGAATTGGATTGGACAAGGAAGGAAACGAGAAGAGTGCTCATGTCGAAGTTGTCTAGAGCGAAACGGTACCCGGCCTGCTTTGAAGTATGGAAATGGGAAATTCAAAAGGATGACAGGTCATGTGTTTGAATTTTGGCGCTCATAATGTTTTGGAGGCGGGCTTTTTGTTTCATGAATCATCGGATGCAGATCCTTGAGGAAGCGCATCTATGATTATTGTTTAGCATTATAACACGCATATGTGTATGCACTGATATTAATGAATTTACGAGTACGATAATATCAAGAATTTAATTTTGACTTATGAGAAGATTGATGACTTAACGGTGCCCGCTTGGTGTACTGTGATTGCTTATTTTGGTGCCATGACATAACGTATCTTGTTATTAACAAATGCCAGGAACCAGGAACCCGAATCATGAGGCCCAATAATCTTGATAGATAACTAAATGTGAAGTCTCTCGATATTCATAGAGCTGTGGGCACTTGAAGATAGATGGCGTTGGCATTATCATGAAGTATTTCAACTCTTTCCAGTCCTTAGCTTAAGCATCTCCAATAAACTACTTACAATCATACCATTCGACTCCTATTGATAGGCCAGTGGGCAAAGAAGATGAGTTGAGAGCAATGACTGGTTACGATTAATTATTGTGGTTGTGTGTACCTAAAGTTATGTCAATCATTAAACGGCGTGGGCATAGATATTGCAATTGCAGGATGCACTGGAATGCAGCTACAATTTTACCACAAAACCGTCTATTTCAACCTATTGTTCTTGATCAGATATTGAATGAGTTTATAGGAGTATATTTAGATCAGTCCATAGGCTAGGCCATCAAATATTCATTTCTATTTCAATAAGTTGGAACTATTGCACTAGACATTTGAAACCAATGAGTGATGATTGCACGTTGTGAAAACTGCAAAAGCACAGGAACAAGAAGCAGATGAAAATCATGTGCATTTTGTTGCTTCATTTACCCTATTTTTCACTTAGATTGGAAGTTCAAGAAGATTACGAACGTCACTTTGAACAAACAGCTCTCTGCACAATGACAGGTGTGTATATCTGAATCAAATTTAACTTCATCAACTAGCCTCTGCCCCTATCCCTAACCCTGACCCATAACCCCAACCCCCCATCCAATTTTGCTGCTTCATAGTGTCTCCGCTTTCCTTTCTCCCCCACTAAAACTCCACAAAGCTAATATTAACAGTAATCCAGTACAACAAGACGCTAAATCATGCATAATTTCATATAAAATTTCATACTCGTAATCATCCCATCCATGTCTGTCCATCTTCCTCTTCTTCCCCATACTTATGATAATTTGAATATACCTCCATTCTCATGCGTCTCTTGGGTGCTTTAACACCGGTCATCAGTTCAAATTGAGCGATGGCCTGCTCGGGAAGGACTTCAAGACCGTCGACTACTACCCAGGCGGTCTTGGTCTCGGAGCGGAAATGGCGGATTTGAGAGAGAAGAGGAGTTGTAAGTGGAGGTTTGTAGGAGAGCTGTTGTGGAGTGTTAGTCAGTTTGTACAGTGCATGATGAACTTATAGAAATAACGGTGATTATTCCAAATATTACATGCAATACAAGGAGTGCATTGTGCTTAAATAATGAACCCAAACAAAGAACGAGACTCATTTGAGCAAATTAAAATGTTTTTAAGTGTAGCAAGAAACGTCTTTGGTAAAGAGTATGATGACCACTTGGATAGTGTTCTGAATAAGAGCAATGAAGTAGAAAGACAAGGATAAGATACATACCTCTACAACCACTCCACCAGTAGGGCTACCTAGCCATTGTACGGGCATCGTGAAATTTGCTGGCGGATTATCTCCTACGCTTCGTGCCGGGACACAGGATACAATCATAGTAGGCGGGCTGAAGCCTTGTGGCCATTGCTCCTGCGATGATTGCAACACATGTACAATTTTTCCATGTCTACTCAAACTAGTAGCCCACGAATTGAAGTGATCAGCAACCTTTCGAGCATTCTCTAGTGTGCGATTGAATAAGAATATTTTGCGACAACCTAGTTGGATCATGGCATACACAGCTGCTCGTGCCATACCGCCTGCACCGATGACGAGTCCCGTCGTTTTAGATGGCTGGACGACATTTCTTGGAGATATATTACGGCGGAGGCATGTCATTATCCCAATGAAATCGGTGTTATCGCCATAATAAGCAGTGACGGGTCCGGTTTTACTGCGACGATTTGCGTGTTGAAGTAAGGATTGCGTGGTACCGTCAAGAGAGTTGCTGTCTGAGGATGCCCGAAGTGGCAAGAGAGTGTTCACGGCCCCAATAGCTTTTGCATGGTAACTTTTTGGGCCAATCCTGGACATTATCTGGACTTTGAATGGCTGTGTGATGGCAGCTCCACCAAAGTCAGGTCGCTGACAGATAGCATGGATATCATCAACGGATTTGACTTGTAACGATTGAAAATCGTTGCTCATACCACATACTTCATAAGCCGCGTTGTGCATCGCTGGAGACAAACTGTAGGCGACACTGGCTCCAAGATGTACAAAATGGAGGGGATCGAGTATGGATTTTCGGTATAGTTCTTGCCGAGCCTCTGCTGCTGTTGGCAGAAATTGTCGGATTTGACTCTTACTGACAGTAGAATTCATGACAGGATGCGTTACTGGTGTGAAGATTCGGTTCTCAATTAGCGAGCTCCTTCCGTGGTCTCCAAGATTGTAAGCGATAACTGGAAGATGGCCTGGGATAGATTCTATTTTCCTCAGAAATCCGCGAACCGTCTCATTATCGCTTTCTTTCGAGGTTGCTCGAGCAAACCTAACTATATCACAACCTATCGATTCGGCTCTCCGATATTGTATCATCCTGGACTCGTCATCCCACCCCCATGAGTTTTCGACGCGATGAAGATAGTGTCCAATAGTTTTTGTCCTCCCAGAAGACTGGACAAGCTGCATGACACGATCGGACGAATGCTTAAGATCAATGACAATATACTCAACCCCCAGCCGGAGCCCGTGCTCAAGTAATGCGAAATAGACATCTTCTTTTTGGGATAAGGACAATGAGAGACCTTCAAATGCATATTCTTCGGCATGGAGGATAACTGGTACCCCAAGTTCTCTCCTTACCGTTGAAACTTGCTTCGCTAGATCTCTTTGGATATCGGGAGACCGCAAGGCATCGACCTTGATCTGGACTGCATCGGCCCCAGATTCCAATTCTTGAAGATCTAGATCAGGAATTGTCGACATGCGAATGGACAATGCATAGGTGTATAGTCTGCACTCAGGTGGCAAAGCTGCGATAGAGAACGGACTTTCTAAACTATTACGAAGGACACCTTGTCCCGTGATGAAGTCAAGAAATGCCGAAAAGTCTTCCTTTGCATGTTTTAATTTTGATGAAACATTGGGAAGTCCTTGATCTTTAGGACTCGCCATTCCGTCGCAACTTCTATCATGCAAATTATAATATTCATAATTTGAACAGAATCGATGAGCAGCATCGGCATTTTCGTAACGTGCAGCTTCAAAATCTCCTATATTTAGCATTTCCCGAATCCTTTTACTGTTGCGTAAAATGTAGATTACGGGATTTGTTTTTGTATATTCTCGACTAACAGATCAATGAAGTTAGTGAAAGATCCCAGAATTGACACTTGAATACGGGCGTATAGACATCTTCAAACATTGACTATGAGTTTAAGTATTGGAAATTTCAGAATTTAGAATGAATGCAAAAATTTGAACGGCGAAGATAGGGAAAAGAATCATGCTTACAGTGTCTTTTGTACCTCTGTTGCGAGACTTGCCATTCCACATTCAATAATGCATCCTGTTCGGTTTTCGTATAACATTTGCCTTGCAACATCGATATTTCTTTTGTGAAAGTTCTGGGCTCCATTCTTTTGGACGTAAGCAGCACGAGAAAGACCTGTGACTTCCTGAAAGTAGTGGTCCTCAGTTATCAATCGTCGACCAAGATGTGTTGCTCCAATGAACCCCAAACTGCGTTTCCCCGACCCTCGAGAGCCTATGAGAATGATGGACGCATTGGATGGGAAAATTCGACCTTTCGTTTGCATTCCTGGGCTCAATTGTACCGCCTTTTCTATATCCATGATTCCATTGTTGGAGATGACTTGAGTTGTTAGAGACATTGTTTTGCTCGCATTCTGGATTTCTTCCCGGAGCACGTGATTGGCCAAAGTCAAGGATGAAGGGGCTCCGTTCCAGTAAAGTGCAGCGTAGCGAGTAATCCGAAACTGGTATAGGAACTGGTGTAGTAACTGGGATGGGTTGGGTACAGTCGACAATCTTTTCTCATGAATAAGTGCAATACAATAAGAGGAAAACCGAGGGAAATTGTACAGAAATGGTTACTTATCGAACTACATTCTTAATCGCTCTTTCAAAAAGGGCACCGAGACACACAATCACAAATGCCGAATGTATGTCCCTTCAAGAGATCACCTAGACCTAGTAGGCTAGCCAATGAACATGGTCAGGTACTAATTAATAAGCGGCTGTCGGGTGAGAATTCTTCCACCTCCAGTCGAATTAGCTCGGACTCTTGGCTGTCTGTGGGGTATGGGGAAACGGCGAAATGAATTTGAATACAACGTCAAATTTTGTATGGAGAATGAACGGCGACTTCAAGATATCCAATTGCCATTACCTGGGTGAAAATCAATGCAGTAGATCATCGCGATACCATTTGACAGGAATAACGACGCCCACCGAGCTGCTAGTAACCGTCGCGCGCGACTCGAGACGACAGTCCATTTGATATGGTACGGAACCAAAGAAAATCCTTCTGGTCGAAGTAAGACACGAATTGGTCGATGACATACATATGTTTCGCATGCGAAGGTATCTCGGGTTGAAGCGGGCATCGTCCCTTGTTACATGTTATCCATTGTAGCAATGGAACATGGAAACTCTACCCGGAGCTCGAAGCCTGAAGGGGCACCATCGAACAATAAAAAGGAGGCCAGGGCTCTGCAGGGAGGCTCGAAGAAACAGTTACAGGGCACACGAAAGCGAGTTTCTCAGGCTTGCGACAAGTGCCGGAGCCGCAAAGACAAATGCGATGGGAACCGCCCATCATGCTCGACTTGTTTGACCCACGGCAGGACTTGCTCATATGACGCAAATGTGAAGAAGCGCGGGTTGCCAGAAGGATATGTTCGTGGTATTGAGAAGTTATGGGGTCTTGCAATAAGAGAAGTGGAGGGCGTTGAAGATGAAATTTTGGCAGTGTTCAATGGGGATGAGACAAACGAGACACTTATCAGCATTTGGAGAAATGAAGATGGACTACAATCGGACAGTCTGGCAGAGGTATGGAGGAAGTCACAATTATCAAGAGAACTGGAGAGATTACTACCAATATTAGAACCAGGGCCTGGATCTGGTAGTGGGGACATCAGTAAGAGAAAACGTCTCGATTCGGATGTCCAAACAGGAAAACGACCTGTGCTAGGGTGAGCATAATCGGGTTTATTTGCATTCTACATCTCTCAATGTTCAACTCTAATTGAATTCCCACAATAAATTTGATACTTACTGTTTCGAACTTCCAAATCAGTTGAATTTTTCAACCCGGGTTTATTGTTCACATTCGATCGCGAGTTCAGTTATAGCTAGATTTCCAAATCAATCTGAACATAGAGAATTTGCTTGAATTTTCCCCGTCTGAATAGAGACTTAGGTTTTACTGACTCTCGGCTTTTAGTCTAGGGGCTCAGTCCGATTCTCCCATATCTGTTCCAGATAATGAACCTCCACCGCGAGCTTCAATAAGTGGCTGGTCCGATCAGAAAATCGATTTTCATATTCAAGAGGAGCCACCTGCGTCTCCAATAGCCGGAGGCTCTATCGGAAAGTTTTCCAACAGTCTTCCAACCCCCATCACCCACCGTGGATCGATTTTGAGTCCTGCTCACCCAGCAGCCGAGATTGGTAGATCAAACCTACCAGAGCTTCCGTCGGAGACCTGGCATCTCCTTGATGTATATTTTTCTTATACTCATTGTTGGCTCCCTGTTATAGAAAAGCACGATCTTTTGAGGATATCTTACCAATATTCGCAAACAAGAACTGGCGGAACAGAGATTGTCGGTGGAGATCACGCACTTTTATGGGCTGCAATAGCTTATGCTAAGTTTCAACATCGAGCTATCAACAATATACCCCATGCTCAAGGGTTGGTATCACAAGATGTATGGACAGCCGAAAGAATGTACACGCACGCAAGAGCTCTTATTCCAAATGAAGAAGGAAATCTAGACCTTGGCCATGTGCAAGCTCTCTTAATCTTGACCCTCACAAATTTTGGGCTTGGGCATTTGAACAGGGCATGGATACTTATTGGACAAGCTGTCAGGGTCGCTATTGAGCTCGGTCTTGAGAAACCATTGGCTGAGGAGCCCAAATCATCGAAGCATAACTCAAGATCTAAGCACGTGTTCCTAGGTTGCTTTGCTTTAGATACCTTAGTCGCAGCACGTCTACGAAGACGACCACATTTAAGATCAGATGATCTGGATTGTGTTGGAATGTTGGTCGAAGATGGTTTGGAAGAATGGGATCCTTGGACGGACTGTCTCACTGTTCGAAGGAGTGTTGTTGGAAACTCTAGAATTCCAGCCTCTATTCTGAGTACTTTCAATCGTCTCGTTCAAGTCCTTCAAATATTAAATGATGCAAGCTGTGTATCCGAGAGTTCAAAAACTGTCCAATTCAGCACCGGCTTGCTGGAAAGGTTGCATAACTGGAGTCGATCCCAATCACAGCCTTTATACTTCGATTCTACTGCAATGAATAGCGAGCAAGCTTCTTCGTTGCTACCACATCATTATCATCTTCACATTGCATATTTTACCACGCTTGCGGAATGTCAGCTCTTATCGCATGGTCAAAGAAAGGGAAGCCCTGATCTAGAACCTTGCACGAGATCGGCACGTCAAATAGTCCACCTTTTGAAACGACATTCTTATACCTTTGGACTTCTCATCGTTCCACCAACGTTTGAGTACTACACCAAGAAAGCATATGACGTTGTTCATGCGGTCCTGCGAAGTATTGATAATACACATATCGGTGAGTCTAATTCGAGTTTCCCCCTTCCTAGTGACCTACTTGCTCTTAAAATCCGATTCTTTCCTAATGTGCGAAATTCTTCAATTCTTTCCTCTTCTGTAATGAGCAATTACTGACAATCAGACGTTGCAGTTCTTGACGATTGGAAGTACAACTTAGATATGTGTGTTTCGACAATGGAGCCAGCATGGCCAGTTTTTGAATCCTTCAAAGATGCTGCCGAAATCGCCCTACTAAAGAACCGACGTGAAAGCCAAGCTGCATTTGATCTCATGGTCCCAGCAGCTGCGGAAACACCTCAATCGGCCAAGACCCCTAATAGTACAGCCAGCTACGAGATTAGTCAGCCCTACAGTCCTCAAGTCTTCCGATCGCAATCAATGAATAGTATAGATACATCACGACCTACTAGGAGTAATCTCCAATATACGAAGAATTTGGTGCCGCCAACTTCACATGTAAGTTCATTCATTCTTTGATATTTAATTCACCAAATTGCGACCTTCCGTGTACATTTCATTTTCAAAGCTTGGTCAACATTTCGATAATCGAAACTGCAGTGCAACGACATCCTTATCTTGCCATAATGTTTTGTTGCTTATTTTACTCAAGTATTTCTTGACAGGCAATTGCTAACCCACCGATAATGCAGTCCAATCACTCTTTCAATGGTTCTCTTACAGAGAATTTTAGTACAAGAATATCGCAAAGTCCCCAATCAGTTTATAACAACGGAAATACCACAACTTTAAACTCATGGGGTGTTCCCCAACAAAACCAGAACCAAAACCAGGCCGCTAATCAAATGCCGTTTGGTTTGCTACAGCAATCCCCTAACTTGCAACAAGAAGTACTCCCAAACAGTTTGGAAACTGATGGTGATTCGATATTTAACGATTTTGCTGTCATGGATGCAATGGAGTGGTATGTTAATCTTTCGAATCTACACATATCGAGGAAAATCTAGTTCTAACAACATGTAGGACGAACAGTATGGATCAGAGTTTAGTAAATCTCGGATTTGAGGATCCCGACAACCGAAATAAGGACTTTTACACTTTCTGCCGGGAACCTGACCCGCTATATTCGAACAATAGTATATTTCAACAACTGCTAGCCAGCTCTGCGGCAGATTCATTGGGGATGGACAATCATGGTTTTGGAAATGTGGGAATGGGCATGCCTGGCGATGCAGTGTTCGGAGGAGGCATAGGTTTTGGACATGGCGATGAAGGAATAGAGGCAGGGCAGATACTCCAAGCATTGAGCGCTGCCGAGGAGCAAAGAACAAATCCTGGTGGAAACGGTTGATGTGCTATCGATTGAAAAAAAAATTTGTAGTGATAAATGATTTTGTAAATATGCATTTAGAGTTGGATTTTAATAGCGAAGATATCATTGCTAAGTAAGAATCATATTTGATATGTACAAAATACGTAATATATATATACGTTTAACGCCAAAATTTTCAAATTTCCTCATCCCGCCAAACGCCGTGTAATGCATATCGTTTATGTACTCCATATATCCAAAACTTACAAGCGAGCCATAACATCAGTCCCAATCTCCCCCCTTCTCTCCCTCTCTGCCCTTCTTTCGTTCACATTAGCACATACATTTTCCCACCCCATCTCCTCACATACATATTCCCAACTCCTTACTGCTCTCTCAGCATGTTCTCTTGGAACATGATCGCCTTTCTCCACCAAGCTTCGATTGAATAACTCGAAGCTCACCCATCCATTATATCCTAAGCCATCACAGATTGCTTCCAAGACATCCATTACGGGAAGGTAACCCCCCCTATTCTGCTCTCCCAAGAATAACCTACAATTCCTGCTCCACGACATTCGTGCTTTCATTCCCTCGGTGTAAAACTCGTGGCCCTCAACCAGCGGCTCAGCCAGGCGCTCTGCATCGACGATCTGGATGTAGAATACTTTTTTGGGATCAATAGTTTGCACCATCTTCTCCATACTCTTCTTGAATGTCGCTTGAGCATCGGGTACAGTACCAGAAGGAGAAGCCGGGTCAGCAAATTCACGCCCGGCAATATTAAATGTGTCTAGACATAATCCAAAATTGTCTCTATCAACACCCTTTACGATTTCCCACGCACCACTCCACGTGTCGATATGTGCACCAAAACACAAGTTTTCAAACGCAAATCTGAAAGGTGGTTTTTGGGCAGCGCCTAGATCGGCTATTTCGCGAAGATCGGAGACCATTTGTGATATGGAAGGGGCGTCACCGGATGAGGAAGTAAATGTGGAGGGGATTTGAATGATATCTGTGCCCAGTATACGGCAAACTTGGAACCAGAGGTTCAGTTCTTGAAGTTTAGACTTTCGAGCGGAAGAGGAAAGAGATCCTTCTTGGCAAAAGAAGGGCCCGCAGGCTATGATGGGAAGACCATAATATGAGGAGAGGGAGCGAATGTATTGCGCAGCGTGGATATGAGACGATGGTGATGGATGAGAAGGTAGATTGGAGGCGAGATCGGCTAGATCTTCGTAGACTATGGAAGAGTTTAGTTTTTGTATTGGTGAACGGGGTGATAATGTCCTTACACATTTCAATACCAGAGAGACCTGCATCTCTAGCAGCTTTGAATTTTTGTTCGAGACTATGATGGGCAAAACAGCGCCCGAGGGACATGCTTGCAATTGCTGGTTTGAAAGACATTTTGATGTGGTTTTTACAGAGGGGTGCAATAATGATATGAATATAAATTACTGGTTATATGCAACGCAACACGATACGGCTGGAAGGTGGCAGCAGTGAAGAGTAATATGACGAAATATAGAGAGCTTGAGTTCAATCAACTAAAAGAACATTTGATCTCAGAGAGAAATGGGAATAGTAGCAATATAAGCAGGAAGCCACAAAGTTACATCAACAATCAAGAAGAAATCGACACAGTCAAGTATAAGGCCAGTGCATTCTCCCTCCCTGATAAGGTCCACATCTCATATCTTTTCCCATTGAGATAGAACTACTATCTCTTATTCCTTTCCCGAATGGATAAGAATTTTAGAAAAACAGGTGTATGATCAAAAACATTTGACGGTTTCACGGTTAATTCATGCGTTAAAAGAATTGCCCGTCGAGTACGGCTAAAGACATTGCCGCAAAAGCCTCTTGGTTCCAAGATTTGCGGGGAGCTGGGATTAAAATGCGATGCTAGCCGGTGTTGACATTCGTATTAGTCAGCTTGGCGGCGCATCGGATTTTTCCGCATTCACCTCGCCCCCTCGGCACATCTTCAGTTGCATGAGCATAGAATCTGGCGGGCTGGTGAACAAGCAAGCAAGTAGTCAGACAGGTAGGTAAATAGGTAAATAGGTAGGTTTGTAGTTGCTCGTTGAGTCGCATCGCATCGTTGCTCCGCTTAACAACACTGTCACATACTCCTAAACAATGACTTCAGCAGTTGCAGAACAACCAATCTCCATTGCCATTGTAGGCTCCGGTCTAATCGGTCCTCGGCATGCACAATCAATTCTTCGAAATCCACAGGCCACTCTGCATTCCCTCACAGACCCTGCTCCACATGCCATCCAGATTGCGACTTCCCTATCGACCACCTACCACCCCTCGCTCCCCTCCCTTCTCTCATCCTCTCCGCTACCAACGACAGTCCTAATCTGCACCCCAAATCATACCCATGTTCCTATAGCTATCTCTTGTATCGAGGCTGGCATAAAATATGTCTTGGTGGAAAAGCCCGTCTCGACATCCATTCAAGAGGGCGTTGAATTGTTGTCCATTGCAAAAGAACATGATGCTACCATATTAGTCGGTCATCATCGACGCTTCAACCCCTATCTTGTGTCCGCCAAAACCGAGCTTGATTCTGGAGTGCTCGGTCAAATAATTGGTGTGCAAGGTATATGGGCGTTGAAAAAATCCTCATCATATTTTGATGGCATTGGAGAATGGAGAAGAAACGGGGAGAGCGGCGGTGTGGTGCTCATTAATTTGATACATGAGCTTGATCTGTTACAATACTTACTAGGTAAGATTACTATGGTGTCTGCTATTGAGAGTAAGAAAACAAGAGGCTTTGATGCTGAAGAAGGAGGGGCGATAATATTGCGATTTGAGAGTGGAGTAGTAGGAACATTTTTGCTAAGCGATGCTGTTCCTTCCCCGTGGAATTTCGAAGCTGGTACTGGAGAGAACCCTACAATCCCTAAGGTAGATAAGGAGAACGGCGCGGGGGGCTTCTATAGAATATTGGGGACCAGAGGAGGTATAAGTGTGCCTGATTTGACAAGGTGGAGTTATGAAGTTGGGGAAGGAGAGAAGGCGTGGAACGATAAGTTGAAGAAGGATGAAATATGTGTTGATACGGAGATTGTACCTTTTGATGAGCAGATCAAACATCTAGTCCAGGTAATGAAGGAAGGTAAACAACCAATATGTAGTGGGGAAGAGGGTTTGAGCGCGATGGTAGTTTGTGAGGCAGTGAGAGTAGCAATGAGGAGTGGGGAGATGATTGAGATTGAAGGTTTTGATATTGTAAAGAGAAGTAGCAAGCAAAATTAAATATTCAAACTATCTCCAGGAGACTTGTGTCCCAAATCTCTTATATTACAGCAAACCTCGGCGTTAATAAGATACGAAAGTCAGGCATTGAGTTATACCGATTCGTGTATCTTGTTTTGTCGGGTTTTCCCTTGCTAAGCGACCTCACATAGCGATTTTGCCCTCCAAAATTCTTTATTGCACAAGACTCGTACCAAGTACCGATACGCCTCTTGCTTCATTCATTACTCTTTGATAAAAGTCAATGCTAGATGGTATCATGGGTCAGAAAACGAGTAACAAAGCCAAAGGGTTATACCGCAAGTCATGAAGCTTGAGCTTCGATCAGGCAGGTGTATCAAAGAGTCTTATAATCAACTCGATTAATATTGAAATCATGAGTATCGTTCCTTCATTAGCGACCGTTTGTTCGTGAAATGGTCCAAAGTAAACTTATATCTACAGCTAGAAGAAACTGTCATTCTCATTTTGTGAATGCCTGGACGCGCACCGCATACTGATTAGTCAGAAAGGGAGCCCGGCTTAACGATTTTTGATTGGCTTATGACACGAGGCTATGTCTGCTTATGTAAGCTCATCTCGCGCTCGGCGCCTCGGTATATTGTATTGTAGTCATGATGTGCAAACCTACTGCCATTATTATTCCAGAAAGAAAGCGATTGATAGCAAGACGAATTGCTTCGATGGTCAGAGAAGTTGTCGAGGATAGCAAGATGTCCTCGGAAAATCAGCGCAGGCTCCCAATCACCATTTTACCCCCCAAAATTGCGACGGAACCGGCTCAACCTGCTACATTCATCTTCTTGCATGGCTATGGTTGGTCCGCCGATCAGTTCAACCAGCATCCTCCCGATAGATTATCTGTCGCACATCATGTCCACAAGTCACCCACACTTCAAAATGTCAAGATAGTTATCCCAGAAGGTCTGGCAAACGTTTGGCCTTCTCCTGGAAAGCATACCTGGTATAATATTGATCAGCCTGTTCCTTCAGCTGGGGATCCTTTAAAAACCGATGAGTTTGGACAGCATCAATCTAATGTGCGCGATATTGAAGTTTCACTTGATTATTTTGAACATCTCATTGATATAGAGGTTGCAACGGGTACGCCTGCGAACAGAATCGTATTCATGGGAGACAGTCAGGGTGCTTCGATCTTGTATTTATTTTTGCTCACTAGAAAAAAGGCTGCGGATGTTGCAGCTATCATCACATGGGCCGGGTTTTCCGCGACGCCGCTGGAAACAATAGCACAGATGCGCGAAAAGAATGGACTGTCCGAAAGTTGGGCAAAGAAGACACGGTTGTATATGCTGCACGGAAGAGAAGACGTCTTCGTCCCTTTGTCTAGATCCAAAGCTCTCGCAGATGTGCTTGATCAATATCGTGCCCGTGGTCAAGGTTTTGCCACTCTTGAGTGGGTGGTTCTTGATGGCTTGCGTCATTCCTTGGTTGAACCTGTTTGGCCCAATGTTCGACAGATTTTGGAGTACCTCTTAACAGAAAAAGAGTCAGCATCAAAGCTGTGAAGCTAGATATAACATTCCCGTGATATATATATATGATTACACCGTTCTCCACAATTTTTGACTTGCTATCAATTTTCATGTCAAGGCTGAGTGCAAAACCATACATACAAGGCCGTATTCGCGCGACGGAGCAATTCATCTGTACTGGAGCATGATACGAAATAGAAATAGGAACAGAAAGATAGGCAAAAAATGGTGAAGAAAATAGTGAACAGTAGAATAGGGGATCGAATAACAACATTAATTGTTTGAACAAAGGTAGTGATGAATGGTGAGGAGCGGTCGAACTGAAGAAGTAGTGGTAGAATTTTCATTGGACAAAGACTTAAGAATGAAACAAAGATATAAGGAATTCAGATGAGTGCTGAGGATGAGGACGAACTTTTGAATCAAACCCCACAAGGAAACCAACAGCATAGTACGCACTGGTTCTTAAAGTGTTTTGATTTTTATACGTTGATGTGCAAGCAGCCTCTTAACTGACTCGGCCAGGGTGCAAGGTTCTCAATTTGGTGTAGAGATATCTCCTCAACTGCGGTACATACATTGCTAAAGCAATACAATATAATGAGTGGATTTCAATGAAAACCGTGGCGCTAATAAGTGGGTTCGAGATAATCGACCTCATCTAAGCAACTGTTCTCACGAAACTTATCAAAGTTCTCATAGGACTGATGATTATTACAGACCGGATTGTTCAGAAATCCATGTTAGAGAATTTGACTTGCTGGACTCTACACTTTCTCCGCATAGCGCTTCTACTCGCAAAAAGTTTGATTTCAAGTGCTGATAGGGCTGATCTAAGCATCATAAGCATTGTTCAAAACTCATCTATCACTTCTACCATACACTCTTGATGATAAATTTGGTGTGTTAATACTGTTCCAGAGTTGAAAACTTGCTAGGATTGTGCCCATGAAACAAGCAATACTCGCACACCATAGCATATTCATCTATGTCGCAATTTTTAAAAAAGTTCAAACCACGTTTTGCCTGTCTCCCTCCCTTGTTTTTTGGCAAATAGTCCCCGCTGTAAAACATCACAAATGATTGAGAAGAGTTGAATAAGGACTGTCAATATAGTATACGCAAATCAAAGATAAAGTGTACAAGTGTTTTAAAGCATACATTTCGAAAGAAAGCATGCGGTGGTTGATAGCGTACCCTCGCTTATCTGCCAAGCCAATTAGCCTCAACCAAGATTCAATCAATCTACATTATCTTCAATCTTGGAAGATATGTCCTTTACCAATCAAAAATCTAGGGGCGTTTTGCTGCTACTTCTGAAACTTTGAAAGTGCTGATTTTAACGAAGTGTATCGAACTACCATCATATCGTATCTGTGGCTACTAAAAGCTCTCAAAAATCTTGATCTATGATATGAATACGTATGACTTGTATCAACACAGACCAAATGTATTTAAGATAGAGATTATGCAGCGTATCCTAGAGAACATAGTAGTGTTATTACAAGAGAGTCAAACTATCTACTAGTCAAAGTGTTGTTGAACGAAATGTGCTTTGTAGCTAATGCAGAGGCAAAGGATGTGATCTAGTCGCAGATTTTGAGGGCGTGGTGTGTTCTCTTCACACTTTTAATATGTTTTATGATCTACAGAGAGGTAAAAAGTTAAAGAAGAAGTGAAAGTAAAACAGTAGCTAGCTTCACTTCGTACATCTTTCATGTGCCATTTACCGGGGATTTTGGTTAACACAAACAGGTGGCAGATGGATCTTGATTTGATCTCCACCAACAGAATACTCATTCATAATCAGGAAGCATTGATTGTTAAAGAATTTGAATAATTCATACTAAAGAATCTCGCGTTGAAGTACTAAATGTACACTAGTGCTCTCACCAAACTCCACTGTATCTCTCACCATGCTTTCTAATCCGTGTCAATATTCCCGGCATCTTCCAAGAATTTGGAAATTTTGTCTCCATTTTCTAAGCGATATGTTAGTGAATCAATCACAGGCAGTATGAAGGAGAGGAAAGATTGGACTAACGTGACATATAGTAGTCCCAAGCGTGCACAACATCCAATGTGGCTTCCACATCAGCCTCGTTGATATCGAAACAGCTCTCATCAAGATACTTACGCAATGCTTTATTTACTTCTTCTTCTGCAACATTTTTAGAGGTAAGTAGACGTCTGTATTCCTCGGCTACTTTGCATCCTTCTGCGTGAAGCCGAGCTACCTTTGTTTCTGTGTAATTCGTTCGAGTGAAGCCCCATTCAAGAGCGAGTTTGGTGTATTCCCACTGGGCATCATCATAAATTATCTTCATCAATTTGATCACTCTAGGTGGATTTGTAACCGAACAATTGACTGTAGTCCTAGAAGGGTGATTGCACCGGATTTTATTAACAAAACCAGGTCTGCGAAACTCTGTAATGAATAGATTAAAAGATTCATTGAGTTGATCTGCGCATATGGGTATCAGTAATGCACATGAAGGAATGATCACCGAAGAATCTTGATTACAATTTTCAGATCCAGCAAAGCTTTCCCAAGATCGAAGAATGCTCAACGTTTCATACACCTCGTTCTGATTGATTCGTTGTTCCATAGATGTGTATCTGGATTCAGGTATCATTTTATTTTCAGATATGTCGGATATGTATGCGGAAGCCAGATTTGTTCCAACAATCAAAGATTCTGCGGCTCTAGATTCGAGCGAGAATGAGGGGGGGAAACATTTTTTGTGACAGACGAAGGTGAGGATCGTCTTTGTAAACTGCCAATTGTTTCCAAAGAGAAATCGAGCAAGTTCAATGTATCCTTTCCGCTTTGTTTCCATCTTTTGTTTGTCGTCTACTTGGAACGTGGATGGGTTGACTTGATTTCAAGATCAGCTTAAGGTTTTATGAGATTGTGGATGAAACCTACATTGTTGAAGAGGAACACTTATGACATTTTTCTTGAAGATCATCGTGTCAAAGTGCGTAAAATGTAAACGGGGATCTGTCTTTGAAGAGATTTGAAGAGGTTTGCATTGAATCTTAAATATGTTTCAAGCATAGATTACTTCAGTTCGCCTGTTAAAATATGCTGTAAACCTTCTCAGAAGTGGTTGTATGAAGTTGGATTGTGGTGAAGGGTTTGTGCTTAGATTTCTTAGAAGGAGGTTCTTTAACAAGCTGGGTATGGAGAATACTTAAGTCCCAAGAAGAGACTACAAATCGAATGACTCGATTTGATAAAGTGAATTGCGGCTTGATCGTATACTAGAAACTAAAGCACCTGATTTCCCCCACGATCTCTCAATTTTTCAAAATCTGTTCTGGACTTTTAGAGAAGGAAATATTACTTTTAATATGCCACAATAAAAGAGCCTAGGATTGGAAATATTCGAATCGTCGTATGGAATGGTTATGAAAAGGAGTCAGTTGAGTAGCTGATCAAATCAGGTCACTCTTTGACTAAATGTCACTGATTGTAGTCATAAGTTAGAGCAGCATACATGGTCAATGAATGAAACAAAATTGAGCTGGATAATTTCGATGCTTAGAATCGGAATCTATGGAATCTGATACCACCGTCCTTCAAATATTTCCCTAAAACAAGCTCATAAAAGGAAAAACAGCACGCTGACACGGAATACAAGCAGCGCTTACTCCACCATTAAATGTTGACCTCAACTCCATCTAAATGCAACCCGCAATCCGCAACTCGCAACCCAAGACTCAAATTCCAAGCCCCCAAAATTGCAAAACCGATCCAAATCACCCCCAATTACTCCCCTCTAACTTCCACAGGCAAAACTCCCACATTTCCAATAGCTTGCGGATCTAAAATACACATTCGTTAGACATTCCTTCTCACACCAGTGAAATCACACCAAACACATCTTCACACACACTATCCACACCAGCATCTGTCCCAACACAAAAACCAAGAAAAAAAACCACTTACTCCAAAACACAAACCCACTATCCACATCCGTCTTTATACCCAACAATCTATCATACGTACCATTTCCATAATACTGTTCCGCCGCTTCTTCCGCTGACAGATCCGGATCCACATAATTCACATAGCCGGAGAAATTGCCGCTTGGTTGCGCGTCGATAACCGCGACCGTCAAACCTTCAATCACGTCTGTGATGCGATTATCCCAGGGTGGCAAATGGTTGGGCGTGTATCCGTAATTTTGGAATACCCAGAGCGCATCCATATCTGCATGACTGGAGGAGGATAGCTCTCCGCTGTCGATCGCGGAGCCGGGAGCACCGTACAGATTGATGATGGAGAAATATGGGATTTCTGAAGATTGATGAGAGAGGATGTAGGAGAAAAACGCATGGGCCGCTTTGGGGGAAAGAGGGTTTTCATTCTTGGTCACGAGAGATTTGACATAGAAGGTATCGTGTAAATCGTAGTTCAAGAGGGGTTGAGATAGAGGATCAGGGGCTGCAAGTGTAGCTAGTGTGTTGATCCAAGAAAGATTTGTGATGTTTCGGGAATCGATATCGAAGCCGGATACAAGTTGAGGGAAGACAATGTCCCGGAAATGGACAAGATCGCAAAAGGTGCACATTCCTGTGATTGCGAGACCACCGGCACTATTGAAGTTGAATCCAAATGATATATTCGGTGTAAGTAAAGGACTTTTCAGAACGAAATCCTGCGTTTTCAGAAATGCGGTAGAGACTTTGTCTGCGCTGGAAAGCGTAGATGAGAGATTGGCCGTGAAATATGTCACTTCGGCTGGTGCAGCCAATGTTTGCATATAGAAATTTGTGACGATGCCAAAAGCATCGGCGGCGCCTCGTAATGCGTACCAGAGATCTGTATTCTCAGTTTCGGTTGTGTGTACCAGTGTGCCGTTGGCGAGAACAACGTCGAGGCCAACAATTGTATCGAGTGCTAGTCCCCAAAGACGGGAATCATAGCCATATCCTCCGTGAGTTGCATGTCCACCTGATCACCAGATTAGAATAGGCTCATACCAACAATGCAATTTTAGTATAAGTATCTTACCTATCCCAACACCAGCACACGTTCCATGCGGTAAAGCTCTTCCGCCCTGCTCATGAATACCCAACGCCACATTACCCAATCTCTGTCCCGCGCCTATCTTCGCAATATACGATTCTGCTTGCCCGAACGTCAAAACCTCACCCATCCTCATAAAAAGTAAGTACAAACAGGAACTCACTCTGATCCACCAAAATCTCATCAAACCCACTCATATCGACCACCACACTGCCATTCTTCCCCCCAATACTATAACTCGCATAACTATGTCCCCCACCCCTCGGCTGAACCTTCAACCCCGCCCTCGCAGCACAAACCACACTATTCCCTACCTGCTCCTCCGTCTTCGGTAACGTTACCACCGTAGGCGTATACTGCAGACGTAAATTGAAAGGAGTAGTCAAATTGGCCCAGTTCGGAGAAGTAGCATTCGAATAGGGAACGGAGCGCGCCTGAAGACATTCTTGCAGGATATGCGACGCCTGAGATTCAGGATCCGAGGGTGGAGTTTGGGAGAATGAACGCCGTGTAAATGTGCTGAGGATAAGCGAGGTAAGGGGGAGTCGAAGATACATTGTGATTGGTGATCCTTTTTCAAGGGGACTCTTGTTGTTATTGTTGTTGTAGAAACGATAGGCTAAGGAAGGAGCACCGGACTAGAAGGGGAATGCTCATTCTATAGTCGCGGCATTTCTGAACAATTGCTGCGACTTCATTCCTGGTGATGGTAACCTTTCGTTTGCGCAAATTTGATGGCCTAATCCGGGATTATTTCAACGCAAAATTACCCAAAACGAAAATTTCCAGCCTCACTTGACAGAAAAACTCCCCGAACCCGAAAACGTGGAGGAAATACTAAACGAGAAATGAGAAATTACGAAAAGCAGAATAGATTGGTTGAAAAAAGTTTTATAATTTATAACAGATATCTAATTTGGTGTTCAGATGCAATTGTCATCTATACCTTCCCGCCACCAATGACAGCTCCCAAACGCCGTTCTCATCTTATCATACGTTGAAGTATTAATTGAAAGATTGAGATAATATTATACAATCGCTTTAGCCATCCCAGTCGATTCATCGGTCAATATCGTTAAACCCTTTCTCTTCTTGAGAACATTCTCTATGAATGCCTCACCAGCTTTGTATGAACTTCTTACTAGAGGTCCACTGGCACAGTATAAGAAACCAAGATCTAACGCGCGTTGACGCCACATCTCGAAAGCTTCGGGCGTAATATATTCCTCTACTTTCATATGACGCTTAGTTGGGCGCATGTATTGGCCGAAAGTAACAACATCAACATTAACTTCTCGAAGATCTAATCATAAACTATTAGCAATGCACTGTGTTGAAGGCGGACAAGTATCATACCTCTCAATGTTTGCCACAATGCTTCTTCGGTTTCTCCCAACCCAAGCATAATACTTGTCTTCGTAATTAAGGAAGGCTTAGCCTTCTTTGCCGCATCCAAAACCTTCAAACTTTGTCTATATTTCGCTCTTCGATCGCGAACAAACGGTGTGAGTTCCTCAGTAGTCTCCATGTTATGCGCATAAACATCCAAACCACTCTCGGCGACCAACTTCACCATTTCCAAATCTCCCGCATAATCACCCGTCAAAGCCTCGACCAATATCGACGACTTCTTTTGCTTAATCTTCATAATGGTCTCTGCGAAATGTCTCGCCCCTCCATCTGCAAGATCATCTCGATCCACAGATGTCAAAACGACGTATCCCAAGCCCCATCTTGACAATGCTTCCGCAGTATGTTCCGGTTCGTGAGGATCCAACGGAGCTGGCGCTTTTGACGTTTTAACACTACAGAATCGACATCCTCTTGTGCAAGTATCTCCCATCAACATAATTGTCGCCGTCGCAGCACTCTTGTCACCGCCCCCCCAACAATCCGAAATATTCGGACATCTTGCCTCCTCGCACACAGTATGTAAATTCAAACCTCGCAGATCCTTCTTAATCTTCTTGTAATTCGAATTGTCAGGAATTGGCGTCTTCAACCATTCAGGTAATCTTGTGATTTGTCTCTTCTTTCCTGGTGGTCCAACCATCGCAGTTCGCAACTCGAGTGCATCCTCGGAGGTTAATGGCTTATCTGGCAGACCTACGAACTCGGAAAACGATGGAACGGCATTAATCTTGTCTTTGAAGTACGTAGGACGTCTTTTTGTGAGAGGTTCTGGCTTGGACGCATCTGCCTCAGTGGCGAGGGAGCGTGTAGCTGTAGTGGGGATTGCAAGGATATTTCTTGATGCCTGTCTCAATGGAGGTGCATTTAGACATCTGAATCTTGGTACCATCGATGCCATCTTGAATATCCTGACTTGATATGCTGGCAATCGAAATGTTTACTGTTGAAATGTTGAGATTATTTTCTGATAAGGATGCTTGCAAATCGATGCTGATTACGTAATATACAAGCCCGCTGTTATCCGATTCCATGAATCGCAAGAGTACAATGTTGGCATCAAAGACGGCGTTGAATAGAATTTCATTTTGGTATTTGACTGAGATGGTTCAATGGCTATCACATAATTGTGCAAATATACATCGACGGGGTAAATTGTAGAAATCGCAAGACTCATGAAATACTTGACAGTAATCGCAAATACCTCCCGGTGACCCTTCATTCACCCCGCCAAAAAAACTCACATGGAGTAAATATCCCTGTCACAGCAACCATCGCGTCTTCCAGCGCAAACATCAACAACCTCAATTTACAGCATATCAAGCCCGCAAACTCTCTCTCAATCCAGAGTTCTAGTTTACCTTCAACCATTCAATAGACAGCATCTCTTCTAAAAATGAATTCGCAGAACCCCTCCGTTCTTCTTTCTTCTTCCGTAGCTTCTCTACGAGCCTCTCTAAGTACCCTAGATAACAGTATTTCCATCCTCGATTCCGGCATCTCTGATTTTCCCCGTCTGAAAACCGTTTTGAGTACCACAAGAGTATGCCTGCTGTTCACTATCCTCCCCATTCATCCATTCATTCAATTATTCAACTATCCATCCATCCCCAGAGCTCCACCCCTAAACTAACACCCCCCTCAGCACTTCGAACTCACCCCCTCCACCACCCTCAACGCAGCCCAACGCTCCCTAGCCGAAGAACTCGAGCCCGCGATCGAAACTCTCCTTTCCCGATCCGAATCTCTCATTTCCCGTCTCCAGCGCAAAGAAGAACAACTGATCGCGCGTTCCCAACTTCTCTCCGGACGTCTCGAATCTTCCGACTCAATGTCCAACCCGACATCCAAAGCCAGCAAATTAAGTCGCAAAAAGAGCTGGGAATTGGGTTTAAACAAAATGAACAAGAGTCCCTTTGGGGGTGGAGGAGGGAATGAGGAGAAAGCAATGAGATTAAAGGTTTTGAGGCAGAAGAAGGAGAGATTGGGATATGCGGTTGAGAGATTGGGATTGCAGAGTCAGCAGAGACAAAGGCAGTTGAGGATGAGCGTGGCGCCGCCGTCTTTTGATGATGAGTGATTACAGACATTATGCATGAGTCGATGCAAAAAAGGGAGCACATCGTTGATCGCAAGCTTTCTACTACGCTACCATGGCACAGATCGACAATTGGATATCAATGGGTTTGGAGAGCTAGTCCTGTTGGATTTCATTGATACGTCTGATCGCTAGCCCTTGCCATGACTTGGGTGGGAGGATTATAGTCAGATCCAAGCCAAAATCGTCATGACAATTCACCCCGAGCCATCACATGGGCCAGATACGAGAATGTAGACCATCGAGGAATCCGGCTCCTTTCAGAAGAATAGTCCCAGGCGCCGTAGGGAGGTGTCCACCCCGGCGTTTTGTACATGATGTATGATGATGATGTTGATGATGTTGATGGAATGCGGATATACCCAGAATTTTAAATATAGCAATGAAGATACAAATTTTTAGCGAGTAGTCATTATGTCACTTTTCAAAAGTGCTTGGGTCCTGTATGAATTCACTCTTTGGGAAATTAGTGGGAAGACATAGATAGTGGAGGTAACTTCCCAAGCCCAGCTTCACTGAAGACGTTTATGAATATATGAATGAATTCGTATCACAAAATCTATGGTATCATATTTGGTCCTGTTAAACTTTCAATTCCCTCCCAAAACTATCCCCCCTCACGACGTCCGGCCTCTCGCCCTCAATACCACAACTTCCAAGCCCAACTTCTCCTAACCCCAGATCCTCAAAACCCTTAAAGCCCTCTTCAACAACCCACTTCCTCCCCTCCTTACCAGAATTTTGATTAAACAAAACCTCGCATGCAGCTCCAAGTACCAACAATCCAGGCGGTCTACTACCCACTTCCTCAATGGCATCTACGACCCACTCTAAAGAAGTTCTTACGACCCTCTGATCCGGACATGATGCTCTTTCTATTACTGCACATGGTGTGCTGAGTGGCCATAACTTCCTACTTTGATCAACATTCCCACTCTCATCAACCACTTTCGCGTCTTCTGAATCATGGGTAGTGAGATCAGCCACCAAACCCTTGATTCTATGAAGTGCCATCAAAAAGACCACAGTTTGAGTCGCCACATATTGTGGTGGCGCGGTAGGTTTTCCTTTCCGGCCAGTTCCAGTACATATAAGCACTTGATCACTAACACTTCTTTGTGTCGCCGGTATTCCAGCAAACAGTGGCGCACTCAACGCACTTGTGATTCCAGGTAAAACAACAACTCGATCCCCATATCCTTGCTTTCGGAAAAACTCAAACTCTTCTCCTCCTCTTCCGTATATATAAGGATCACCTTGTTTTAATCGTAGAACTGTTTTGCCAGCCTGAAGGCCAGCTAATCCGAGAGACAATAACTCTTGTTGAGCTAGTTCGGCGTTGCCCGGAAATTTGCGCGCAATGTGAATAGGTGTTCGACGGGGGATTAGGTCGAGAACCCCCGAGGGAACAAGTTTATCAGCGAGGATTATATCGGCAGAAAGAATGGCTTTGTGGGTTGCACGAGTGAGAAGATCAGGATGGCCAGGTCCAGAACCAGCCAGGATTATTTGCGGGAGTTTTGAGACGCGGGAATCGAGACTTGACGTATCAAGAGGAGTGGAAGTTGATGGGTTGGTGGCGTAAGATCTTAAGACACTGTCAACGTCCGAATCGGTTATCGATGCAAGGCGACGAAGGGGCCAATATTCACATATTTGAGAAAGCCATCTCATTCGTCTATTTTTAGCTGCATCTAGATCTGCCTCCGTGATAAGTTTATTGAAAGTAGCACTTTGGTCTATTTCTTCCTCATTCTCCAAGTCTCCGGCTGCAGTGAGATGCGCCAAATGATCTTCTTCTTGTATACGTCTTCGAATTGTACCGAGTCGTAAACATGATTCTCCTAGATTTTTTGGAAGTGATGAGGCTATTTCGCGACGAATTCGAGAGGAGAGTTTACAGCCTCTACCATTTGTTGTTACACCGATTTGAAGTGGCCCATCGGTGTATGTGGAAAGTAGTGAGAATGTGCAGAGATTCGACGCATCTGCTACATTGACTGGTATGCGATTACGTTTGCAAAGTTGTGAGATATGTGCACCTGGGCAAATTAGCTTTACATTCTCACAAACAATCGATAGCTATACTCACTCAACGGATCTCGAGGCCCCGAGGTAACAAAGACTGCATCGACTACTCTACCGATCTCTTCTCTACCTAACGTCATAAGATCATTGTCTTCAAATGACTTCTTCAGCCATTGCACCTCCCCGGTTTCAATTCGCTTTTGTAACGTGTAGTGTAACTCGGAGGACTCTGGCGCAATGAGAATTGGTTTTGCTCCTACTTCAATAGACTTCGTACATCTGGCGCCTGCTAATGGATTACATCCAACTATAAGATGAATGTGAGATGTCGCATCAATACCTGTAAGAAGAGATATTGGAGCCATGATGAATTCCGTGGACTCCTATCTAGTGTTACAGCGTGGGATGGGATGTGAAGAGTTGTGACAAGAGACCAAAGAGAATAATCTTATCAGATAGATATGATCAAAGGAATGAAGTCTGTATTAGATACGGAAACAGAGAAATAAATACATAGATGTATGAAGTAAATGTTAAATATAACTGACATCCAATTGTTATAGAGAGGGAGAGAGGACTGAAGTAAAGAACGAGATATCTCCTTACCAATTCCGTCGTCTTCTTGTCTTCTCGGTGTTTGATTGTATCTTGCTTCGTTTTTTTGCTCAGCAGCTGTTATCGTGAAATAACGCCATCGATAAGAAATTTCATATTGCCCCTCCATGCGGGATGATGGGGGAGACTAATCTATATATGGAGGAATTAGATGCCGCTTTTACAATGACCGACATCATATATTTAGACACCCAGATATATAGGTAACGTTAACGTTGGCGTTTTAATGTTCGAGTACATTGTAAGCTCGTAAGTTAGTCCTATATGATCTTGAAACGTCTCTTTAAGAAGATCTCTATACCTGTACCCATGCAACGTATTCCTTCCAGTTCAGTTATATGTCATATCGGTGGAAATGGAATACAACATCGCTTGCTAAAATGGCTAGGTTGACTGCAAGTTAGTGGTCGCTTGTGTTTAAAGCAGCAGCCTCCGACGTCGCGCCCCCTTTTTATGGATTAGTCACCCATTCCACTGTATGAAATCATCATCTCCAATCATTGTCCTTCAATTAAACATACTTCATTGCCCCGCGGATATCCGGAAATGTGCAAACCACCTCGATTTGTGTTACCAACCGACATATTTGGAAGATAGCTACAAGTGAGATAGTAGATAGTAGATAGTAGATAGCTCTACTATTCGTCTCGAGTCGTCTGGTCTGGAATCCTTCGTGTCGAAGTCTGAACGTTGAGAATTTGTGGCAGACGTCTCATTCCTTACGCACATGGGCCTCATTGTCAGGCCTCTACATTCATGGAGGCTTGTCTGCCTCATCAGCTGCAAAACATTCACACTGTGGACTCAGCAGCTCTGTGTTAATATCCAATGTTTTCTATCTTGAAGTATTCTTCGAGACATGGACTAGATTTTACTTGTGAACATGGTCCAGACACAAGCTCGTATATACTCAAGAGCGTAGTCAGATCATTGAAAGGTCTCGCCAATGATCAACTGTTGCCCTTTTTTTCCTCCACCGAATAGCCTCCCTATGTGAATTTATCAGCACGCTGGACAAATATGTTGTCAAACGCATACACTTCAAGATTGCCGTGTCCTCAATAGGTCGTGATCTGCACATATTCTGTTGATGCTGTTGCGTAGCAGAAGGCATAGCATTCCATGAATGAAACTCTGTGAAAGCGTCTGACATCTACTATTTCCTTTGGAATTCTTCAAAGTAGCCTTCATCTTTGGAAGAATACCGAGCAATTTACCATGTCGTGCTGTCCTTTGAACGCTTGTTATCTTGCCGTAGCTGTCTTGTCAGCTGTGCAATGCCCACTACTCAAGACCGTCGGTTCTCCTCTACTTGACGGACTTGCCGGCGGTGTTTGCGCTTTACTTGGAGGTTCTGGTGCCGTCACTAATGCTTGCAACTGTCTTACTGCTGCTAATGCACCAGGGGCTTGCGGTTCTGGGTGTACAGGTTCAAGCGGAATTGGTCCAGGATATGCACTCTACACCCCGCTATCTGGTATCCTTGGGGGTGTAGCAAAGCTTGCAGGAGAATCGGTGTGTCCAGGGACCACTGGATATTATTGTCCCACGGGCCAAACTTGCAAGACAAGGGCCGGATCTG
The DNA here is from genome assembly GCA_019395245.1 of Botrytis pseudocinerea. Taxonomy (NCBI): domain Eukaryota; kingdom Fungi; phylum Ascomycota; class Leotiomycetes; order Helotiales; family Sclerotiniaceae; genus Botrytis; species Botrytis pseudocinerea. The sequence continues at coordinate 9,224 of JAHXJK010000084.1, read as the reverse complement.
CACCTTATTGTTGCAATGGTAGTATTATATTTCCGATCACCACTCACATCTTGAAGCTAACATTTGAAAGGTACGGATTGCTATAACTCGCTCGGGAAATGCGCAGATACTTCATGGCAACAATACAGAGTCACAATAGGTGCTAGCACTAGCAATTTCTGCTGCGGAAACGGTACAATTGGTGTATACCAAAGCACAGGTCAAGTTAGTGTTGGTATTTGTGCAACGGCTCGTCCTGCGCTTTATACCACTGTCAGTGCTATCTCATCGGGAAGTTGTTCTTATAGCACCGCCAGTACTGTTCTCTCGGTTACTCTTTCTGCAAGTACAAGCGCAAGTTCGAGTTCTTTGAGTTCGCAATCATCGACTCTTGTAATAGACACACCGATAACTACAACCGGATCTACTTCTACCACAACCTCAATATCAGTATCTTCTAGCTTCAGTTCGACAAGTCAATCGCCTGCCTTATCGACATCATCGGTGTTTTCCAGTACTCTGGTATTGGAATCGACTTCGACGACGGAAACAACTCAACAGTCGACCTCTTCTTTGTCACCGGTCTCATCCAGTACTTCGTCGAGTATGATTTCGGCTTTCACTTCTGTCTCCGCCAACTTACCTTCCACTTCACTAACTTCCCCTGAAACTTCGATTTCCCCATCCGCTGTGAATCAAAATACCCCTTCAGTCTCAGAATCTAACACTTCGACAACATCTTCCTCGTCGTCCATTTCCTCACTAGATATCTCACAATCTCAATCGCAACCTCAATCGCAGTCTTCATCCATTGACTCGACCTCCTCATCGCAATTTTCTTCCGATACAAGCAGTTTTGTATCTTCAACCTTCATCGATTCCATTCCGATTCGATCTTCGGTCTCGACTGAAACGCAATCGACTAGTAGTACACCTACATCTGCACTAGCAGAAACCCCTGGGGAGCCGTGTGATGCTAGTTTGTGTTTGTTCAGTCGAGTTATCCCTACTTCTCGTGAGCTTTGATTCTTACATTTTCAGAAGATGCTAGGATGGTTTCGTTGGATGGTCGTAGAAGAGGAGAGGAGTAAATGAGTTCGAAACAGAAAGACGTTTTAGCATCTCAGAGGATCGTAGTATGTTGCGATTCCATGCTGTTACTCATGGAAATGTCCTTTTTTGGTTTCGCGTGATCTTCTGAAATTTATGAGTTGAAGTTTATCTTTATTTATACTTTAATCTATGCCGATATAAACCAAGTCTGAGACTTGCAGCTCGAATGATTTTGTTACTGCTATCCTCTCATGGGACCCCTCTAATGAAAATCTGATTGGTTTTTGTGTGAACGAAGTGAATGACTTCAATTCAATTACCACTGTAATTTAGCTACTGTAATAAAGCCCTAAGCGAATGCGAAAGAGACTAGCTCTTTCAGTAAGTCTTTATAAGACTTACTACTTTCAATACATAGCTAGCTCTTTAGATAGAATACAATTAGACATACAAGACCTACGATATTCGTGGGTGCTACGTCTTCCGTATCCTTCTCGTACCAACAGTTTTAAACCTGCGTATTATGTGATGTTTTGCTCTAGAATTTGAACAGTACACTAAATCAATCACGTTGAAGAAGATCGACATCTTCTCTGGTTTAAACTTAAACATACATATTTTCGATGAAACCTTTGATTATATTAGCCCCACCCAAACATACTCATGTATATAGTTACAGAAAATCACAATAGTCCTACTGCTTGAACTTTCTGTCAACCATTCAATTAATGAATCTGAACTCCTCCCCAGTACGGCTAAGCACCGATACTGACTTGGATTCACTTTCAGCAAACAATCCTTTCACTTAAAAGAACTTACAAAACGAGAGCTTTCTCTGTCATATCCATGGTATGACGATGACCTAGCAATCAAGCAAGCATCCATACTGGAAATTCATGAAAACTTATTAGTCTCAAGCGGTTACATCATTCACAATTTTCCATCATAAAGTCTATTGTGAGCAACCTGAGCTTTTTCAACAACCCTTCAAGCATACACCCAAGCAACAAAACCTCTCACACAACACCAAAGATTACACCAAGAAAATTCCACAATGACGTGAGGACACTCATTAACAAGACAACACACCCACCAAATACTTTACTAACATGTTAAAATCAACAGAGCATCATACAATCCAACAATCGAGGCAACCGACGCAACCGATGCACGGAATAATGAACCCAACGATCCACACACAAACCATGACGAGACTCCATTATTCGAAAACGTGAACACCATCCAAATCCCAGACCCCGCAATCTTCAACCACAATCCTCTCTATCCCTCAATACCTCCCTGTAGTTTGTTCCCACCATACGCAATGTGGGAGCAAGAAATGAAGGAGAAACTAAAGGTGTACAGCCGCGCCTCTTTTTCCATTCGCATGGCGTATGTCCTGTCTCGAATTGGGGATATACCGAAATCGCATCTTGAGTCGAGGATGAGAGAGGGTGCGTCGGATAGGTTTACGTGTACGGATGAGATGTTTGAGGTTTTGGAGGGGATTTATGGAGTTCGGAAGGGTAGAGCAAATAAGGAAGTGAGGAATATGGGTTCTGGTAATTAGGGAGTGGTTTGGGATTCTAGGGGGATGGTTAAATGGCGTTGATTGGTTTGATGATTAGCTCTTGGGGAAGTGTTGATGGTCGGTAAGTTTTTGTTTTGGGCTTATGCATATTCGGCAATGACGATTCGACTTTCTTGCTGGGCTCGAAAAGAATGGTACGAGGGAGAAGCTGGCTGGCTGCACTTCGTTATCTGAGATTCAAAACCTACATTTTTGGGAGATCGGTGTGTGGCTTTTCAAATGTCAACGGGCTTGTTATTGGGAAGACTGATTGATCACGAAGAGATATGAGATCTTGAGTTCTGTCCTCGTCACTTTACATTCACGGGTATATGCCAGGAAATTTAAATGTATTCTTGTATTACAGAGCGCGGAGAAAGGGGAAAGGTATCATTGGCTTTCAGCATATTAAGATCTGTGAAAATGACAGAAGTGAAAATGGGAAATTCAAGTAGAAGATATGATGTTGTGGATTGAGACATGTGAATAATGTACTAATAATCCACTTTTCCTTCTTTTTAGGATTTCATGGCTGAAATTACTGTATGGATGAAGGAAGGTGTGTTATATTTCATAGGACTAAACCAATCTTTGCGTAAGTCATTGTTCTTCTCCAGAATAGTCATGATGGTATCATGAAGCTCTAATATGTATTGAATAGAGATACTTCTGCTGTTTTCTCACTTCTCTCATGTTCATCGTATCATACCCAACTAGGTGATTATAATCATGATATACACATATAAAATTTCTACATGGCCTCGTTATCACTTAATTCTAATGCACGTCGCCGACTTGTGATATTGGTCATCTGATACGCTCTCGCTTTCCGTGAAGAGGTGATTTTACACTTCAAACTTCTAGATACCTGCGCATGTTATATGGAAGTCACGACAATCATCTTTAAAGAGGGTCCCATTCTTTCTACTACTTATTCTACATTTGGGATAATCTATTCAAAGAAGTAAAATCTTATCATTGACTTGAGCAATCTTTTTTTTTTTTTTTTCAAATTAGTTTAATTGAACAATTATTTAAATTCTAGTCTAACAAATCGCAAGTTATATCAGGAATATCTGATCGCTGGGGTATTGTATGATATGATGGTTATGCCTCAAGTTGATGGGTTGTTCCGCTGTTGAACTGCCCGTATAAACCATTAAATGTGCCCTTAGTTCCACGAAATAACAAAAAAAGATTTTATGGAGGATAGCCAGAAATTTAACCATGCCGACATTACGCTGTCCTAAACATGGAATTCTATTCTTGCTCAACAAATTGAAGACTCTCTAATATAGTAGGGGCTCTTCATGAATCAACACCACCCACTCAGGGCGAGTATTGATGGGAACCTCTGAAAGTTAAAGATTTGAATGACCTTCAGCAGTGGGTGCTTGTTCCGTAAGCTTCTCGATTCTCCATTCATCCAAGCTCATGCCCTCGCCGTTTTTATCAATAACCCACAAGCCGACTGCGATATCGTAGTTTTGTAGACAAGGCTGACTGGCAGCATGAATATGAAATATGCATGCGCTTTGGTTTCCTGGAAACCATGGTCCAGAAATGTTATGCACGTTCTGAGCAATTGCTTCGTCTTCCAAGAGAGCATCACGCTCAGCCTTGGTCGTAGCCTTCATGTAGTCGTTTGGACGTGTGTCCTCGAGATGAATCCATAAAGCGGCATAGTAACTCAGTCCCCAACGTGTAACTTGCTCCACATATATTCTCGTGATCTCATTCTTGGTGAATCCAACGCCGAAAGATACGTGGACTTTTCTGATACAATCCATGATATTGTCGGCTAAAACTTCCAAGTTGAACCAGACAGCTGCTCTGTAGAGCATTTCGTGGTCATAACCATAGTACTCTAATAAGTTGTCTTTCTCGGTGTAAACGACGTTCAATTCTGGCAGCCTGTCCGTGTTGATCCATAATAGGAACGCCTCGAATGATTCGATTGTCAGGCCCAAGTCGGTAAGGAAGAAAGGACTTTGTTCGCCTGCTATGATTGGAACTTTGCGCCACAAAAGCTCTTTATCAATCTTGTAATCTTCAAAAGCTCCGACAAACGAAATAGTTTCTCTGGCTCTATACCCAATAAACTTTTGTTAGTGATGATTCCAGTTCATATCAACCGATGCTCATGATTGAATAAACTGTGAAGTCTTCAATAAACCAGATTGAAGTCTGACATTTCGAAAGAAGAACCGTACATTTGTGCGTATTCAAGTATGTGAGAAATTTTAAATGTGTGAAAAGAAATCATGACGTACTCTTGTACACTCGAGTTTTCCATATGTACGTTATCCATATTATTATCCGACATTGTTTGTTGCGCGGTGGGGTGCATTCTCGCTTAGATATTTGTATATGAAGCGAACATAAGATAAAAGTATGATATCTAGTACTGGTCAAGACAATGATATAATAGTTGGATAGAGCTGAAAGATTTATACTAGATCTTTGATATTCGGTTATTCTAGATCAGGTAGACGGTAGTAGCAAAGGTAGATTGTGAGTGGTAAGCCGATAAGCTTCGTCGAAGCTAATGAAGTGAAGGAAGTGAATCAGTTATTGAAGATTGAGTTATCTAATGGGAGTAGATAAGATTGAACTACCAAAGATATTATGGAGAAAGTAATTGTTGTGTGTGCGGTGAAAGTTCAGTTTCAGGGGGGGCCTGTCATCTATTTATACATTTGAAAGGTTGCGTGGGGACCGCTAGATTTCTTAGATTTTCTAAACCCTTGAGCTAGCGGCGAGCTAGACTTACACTAAAATTATGATCTATGAGAAGCTTGTTTAGTAGATCGTTCAAATTTTCCAAGCTAAAACTGACTTTAACGCTCCTACCATCGACTACAAGAATTCGAAGGATGCAGAAGCTTCAAAGTCCTCTCTAGCTTCACACCTAACTTAGATGGGTGGCTGATCTCATGAAACGGTACCTTATATTCGAGTAGTCGTTCGTCATTACTTTTTATAGAAAAACTTAACATGAGTCATTGAAAAATCTATTCTACATTGGTTATCAACTGTATCTATCTGTACACTCACCGTAGTCTGGACAAAAACCGTACCCAGATTCGCGGGAAATATCCACCTAGAATACTTGAAATTCACACACGCCTCTTCCTATTATATTTGAAAAACAGTGTCTTATGAAACAGTGCTAATCTTCGTGCGTGTTGGAGTCATACGAGAAAATTTGTTTTAAGGTGGCTATCTAGGTCAGGAACTTAGAAAATGTGTATCTCCCTCAATTCCATAAAATAGAAAGTTTGATTCAATATCATGAGTCATCACTAGGCTCAGAGTTTTTTTGTTTCAAATATGAATAGGCTTTAGAATGATTGTCAATGTTATCTGTCTACGCACGTATTGAAAGCAGTCTTGGCGGGCTCATATTCTGAATGGATCGGCCGTATACTTCCTATTTCTCAAGTTTCAGGAAGGATACGTTTTGATCTAACCCCTAGTCGATAATTGATTTGTGGCTGTCTTTGAGAAGTTGTGCAAAATGGGGTATCCTGTCGCAAAGAATTTTTTCTTGTACTTGAAAGTCTTCTGGCCATTGTTTTCGCCTACAACAATGTAGATTATCTCTGTTCCTAATGTACTAGTTCTATAAGTTTACCATTTCACTTCACGATGGTGATACATACTCTGTGAAAGGCGTTCTAAGCCCTTCAAAAGGGTCAATTTGTCTCTCAGAAGGGGAACTGGAACGACTGCGCTTCAGAGACAAGGCTTCGTCTACTGCTTCAACATCCGTCATTTGATAAAAGATCCGTTTGTAATGTTTCTTTCGAGAATGAGGCGAAAGAAGAGATTACCTCGACCAATTTCGAAGTCGCTGAACGTAAAGCTGCAGAGATCCGCGAAGATAAGAAACAGATTCAATGAAGACTTGATCTTGAAGCCTGACTTTGGAGATTAGTAAGCACTCTGCGGGACAGAGCTTTGAGAAGTCGAATTTTTGATTGTAAGAATCGAGGTTGAAGTTGAAAAGACCAAACTGCTATTTGTTTTGTGCTCCAGAGCAAACATGGTTGTGAGAAAAGAGCTAACGACGCGTTGAAGCTATATACTATTCACTAGCAAGCCAGTAAAGTGATCTAAATGCTTTAAACAAAAAAATCGAGTCGTCAACCCTTTTAGCTCAAGTCAACGATCCATATAATAAAATTAGTCAATTGGATTGTACATTTGCCGTGAAATTCTTGCAGGTCCATATTACTCAAAGAAGGCTCTCACCACATCTTAAATGACACTGTACAAAAAGCCATGTCTAAAAATCATCAACTTAAATTTCATTTTATATCACCCCCAGTCTTTTAATTCTATTCATACAAAAATGCAACAATGCAATAAATAAGTCCCTACCAAATCCAGCCATGCATACCGGCCGATCCGATTCGATCTAATCCAATCCAATTCCTAAGAAAATAAAAAAAATAAACATAAAGAAATCCAAAAATCCAAAAATCCAATCCATTGGTCCTTCCAAAAATGCAAATATCATTCATATCACATCTAATATCGCTCTTTATTACTTTCGAACAGAGTATTTAATTAAGCATCAACGAATCGAGCGAGACGGCCGTTGACAGATCGCTTGTAAGCTCCCTTGACTCCGATACAGACGGCTTGTCCAATGGTCAACTTACACTCGCTTCCGAGAGCAGGGTTCCAGAGGTTGAGGTTAGCGGCGCTGACACCGTAGTAGTTCTCGATGTTGGTGCAAGAGCAGCTGTCATCTTCGATAGTGACCCATTTGTCACAGGTGGAGATTGTGCCGGTAGCTGTTGGAGCTGGGGCAACGCTTCCGGTAGCTGTCTTGGTTGGAATGACGGTTGTGGAGGCTTTGGTTGAGGTGGAGCTTGCTAAGACTGTGCTGGAAATTTTGGTGGAAGAGGCAGCAGTTGAAGAAGCTTTGCTTGTCTCGAGACCAAGAGCGGAAGAAGTGGAAGATCCTCCATAAACTGGAGCACCGGCTGTTGTGGTTGCCTTAGCTGAAGAAGAGGAAACTTTGCTAGTCTCAAGTCCAAGTATAGATGAGGCAGATGAACCGATAGCAGTCTTGACTGAGCTAACCCCTGAAGCGGAGATGTAAACTGAGCTGCTAATCACAACAGTACCAGAAGTCTTGGCAGTTGAGGTACTGGAACCCTTGATGGATGAAGCGGTGGTATCAGGATGGGCACCGTAAGAGGGAGCCGAGGAGACACCAGTACCGGCGACTTTGCTAGATGAAACGACTCCAGTCTCGGAGAGTTTTGTAGTCGTAGGGTAGACTGGGGCAGTTCCATATCCAATTGCAGAGGAAGAAGCTGGAGCAGATCCATATCCGTGAGCAGAGGAAGAAACTGGAGTAGATCCATATCCGTGAGCAGAGGAAGAAGCTGGAGCAGATCCATATCCGTGAGCAGATGATGAAGCAGCGGTTCCAATGATCTTGCTTGAAGAGACTCCTGTTCCAGAGACCTTAATAGAAGATACAGTGGTTCCCGAGGCCTTGATAGATGAAGATGCACCGGTGCCAGAGACCTTGATGCTAGTAGCGGATGCTGATCCTGAAGTCTTAACAGTGGCACTGGCAGAAACAGCTGATGCCTTGGATGAAGAGGCAGCGCTAGTTGGCTTAGCGGAGGTAGTAGCCTTGGTAGTAGCAGCGGCCTTAGTGGTCGAAACGGCCTTAGCAGAAGAAACTGGAACGGTACCAACAGTCTTGATAGCGACACCCTTAATACTAGCTGGAAGAGTTGGGCCGAGAGGGAAACATTTGTCAATGGGAGTGATCAAGTTGTTGTTGGTGTACATGGATTTCTTTGCCTTCCAGCTCTTGTCTCCGCCAGATTCAGTGTAAACACCAAGGTTGAGGTCGACACCAACAGTTGCACCTAACTTGACACCGAAAACATCGGCTGATCCAGGGCATACACCTTGAGTGTTGAATTCGGCTCCAAGATCAATGTTGACCTCTGGGATTCTGAGGAAAAGTCCACCTCCGAAACCCCACTTGCTGAGAACGGTAAGTCCGATGTCAAGACCAAGTTCCGTGTACAATTCCAAGGTTCCATCAACCTCAACGCTGACCTTGGGAGTTTGAGGAGTAGCTGTTGGAACCCAGCCACTGAAGCTAGAATCCATCCCGTCGATACCAAGAACAGCGGAAGAAGAATCTGGAATGGCAATATTGACACCAGCACTGATTGAAGCACTTCCTTCGATACCGCTAAGAGTGAAACCGGCATCGACGGTGAATTGAGGACCCAAGTCAATGATCTTTGGAATAGACCATCCTGGAAGACCAACAGTAACCAAATTCCAGTCTTTGGTCCATCCACTACCTAATGTACCAGAAACAGAGAATCCAAGAGCTAAGTTAGCACCCACACCCTTTGGAGTGGCAGTAAGCGAGATAGACTTGACACTGGTTGGAATGCCAATGACAGTGTTCATAATAATCTTTCCTTGAACATCGATAGTACCAGTGGTAGCACAACCGGGACAGTCGATGGAGAAATCGAGTCCATTGTTGGTAGATTTGCTGAAGAAGGTCTGAGGAAGGCTGTGGGCTACGCTGAGAGATAGTGTTTTGCTAACAGTGTCGGTTCTT